>VZQC01005404.1:298172-480933 GCA_009823505.1 Rhizomys pruinosus | reverse complement strand
AAATAATAAAAAAAAAAAAATTAAAAAAAAAAAAAAAACAGAATTTTACCCAAGTTACTATCCCTTTCTGGATAACTACACTCATTAAAGTGAAGTGACTATGCCCCATGCCCTACTAACCCTGGTGGATTGGGGTCTTGTAGTGTAATGAAAAACTAGCCTTTGGGAGAAGGCAGTTGTCTTAACACATCCATGCTGGAGAGGAGTAAGATAGGCTCAGGCAGTGACGGATGTACAGTTACGTATCCATGTGTCATACACAGTCTGTGCTTGGACTGAGGAAAGCAAGTCATGCTTACTGGGTGATAGCTACTCAGATCTTAAGGGTCTGTGGATCCTCCAGAAAATTGTGGTATCTTCTGTTTACTTTTAAAATCTCCTATTATAGTTGACTAGTAAACTGGCATATTTGGTTTGTAAAATATTTCTTGCTATTTCTAGCAATTATGCCAGTCTTAGTCTTTAGATAAGATGAAACATATGTATATGTGAAAAACGTGTCAACCTCTACCATATCAGCAATCACTTATAAACCTTAAGAAAACTATTCAATTAAGTACAGTAAATAAAGAGTAAATATGAAAGAAATTAGAAGAGATTCATGAAGAAGAGTTATATAAGTAAGACATTTTAAATTATTGAAAAAAATTGAAGTACTTATCGGGGAAGGGGACTATAAGATGATCCTTATCAATTTATAGCAATACATTTAAACATGTATATTAGGTAGTCAATGTAAAGAAACTATAGTTGAACAAGATTATCCCAGGAAATTCATTTCATCAAAAATCAAAGGACAATATTGGAATTTAGTTCCGGTTTTAAATACAACCTTCCACTCTAGTTCTGAATATTATCCCCCCAACTTTAGTTCTAAATATTACCCTCGCTACAGTTCTATTTAGGACATTTCTATCAAGCCTACAAGGAACTTTGAATTTTATGAAACAACAAATTCCAGACCATAAGAAAAGAAATGAATTTCCTAAACCAGAGAGATCCTCAGTGGATCAAGATGATCCATTAAGCCTGACAATCTGAGTTCAGTCTCTGGGATCCACATGGTGGAAAGAGATAATCAACTCCTGAAATTTCTCCTTTGACCTGCACACACATACACACACATACACACACACACACACACACACACACACACACATAAATAAATGTAATTAAAAATTTTTTTTATTAATTTTATTTATTTCTGTATGTGTATGAATGTACTGTCTGCATGCAAGTTTGTGCACCCGTATCGTGCAATGCCGCGGAGGTCAGAAGAGGGTCTCAGATTCCCCTAGAACTGGAGTTCTCCTGGAATTGGAGTTTCAGACGGTTCTCGGCCACCATGTGGGTGCTGGGGATCGAACCTGGGTCGGCGCTCTTAACTACTAGGCCATCTCTCCAGCCCATGTAATTTATTTTTTAAGGAAGTAAAGCTTGTACATGATCTACTGCAGATTATCTTGTGTGCACACCTAAATTACATATTAGTAGAAACAGGGAAGAGCTCCCAAGGTGAGAAATATCCAGTGTGACCCAGAACAAGCTCTGAATAGACTCTTGTTCCTATGAGTAGCTTACCTGCTGATGGGCTAGAAAAGAATTCAGAAATTAGACTCTGGCTGAGAGGATTACTTTATTCAAAATTTTATTGTGATTTTTGGAAAAGAAAGTATTAGAAAATTATATGGATAAACACATCCTTTGGCAGTTTATTTTATAAAAAGAAATATGTATATTTTATCCAGAACTGTCAGTTCGTCTATACAAAGAAAGGAAAGTTGTTATTAACAGTGGTTTATACAATAGAGGGCATCTTAGAGTCTGAGAATAAATGGCAGCTGAAGTTTTAGAGTCAAAAGGAAAGATCACAAGAAGCAGCCTTGGAGAACTAATTAAAATCTTAGAAATATAACCAAAGTGAAGCTTCGAGTAGGATGGTTGCTTGAAGGAAGGCTTGAAGGATTAATTAAAATCTCAGAAACTGGGTTAAGCATAACTTCAATTAGGAATGAATGGATAGATTATAAGCAGGGAGGAAAGACTCTGGCTCTTGCCTAAGGGGCATGAAGAGGAAAGAAACACAGGATGTTGACACGAAAAACAAAGATCAATTTGAGGAAGGAAAATTATGTCATGCAAAAGGCCTGGGTTTTAGCATTGCAGTGTTAGCCAACAGAAGATAGATATGTCAAGATGGAGTCTCTATAACACACACACACACATATGTACATACTCATGTAGACAAATATGTGATTGAGGACCAATGGCATACAACATGGATGTGACTAAGGACTGTGCAATAATTAGATTAATTAGATCTGAGAATGTGATTTATTATCTTCCAAGAGAAATGTTACTGCGCTAGATTTTGGCCATCTGTGGTTCACGAGAAGGATCAGCAAAGACTTTTACATGAAGTTAAGAAAATAGATTTAGGTTTTAGAATCAGAACTGGATATGTCACATGGTCATCAGAAGGTACCCAGATATTAGTATTTGTTACTTGAGAGGGTTTTTTATTTTTTTGCCTTTGAGGGCAAAAAATGTTTTCCATGACATTAACATTTTTAATCACACTTTATTTTAAAATAGTTTTTTTCCTTTTTTATTGCATTTTTTATGTGTTTCATACATAATTTTTCTATCATTCTTAATTGCCTTTATACCTGCTTCTCCCTAGGAACCCTTCCACAGTCTCCCTCCTCCAGAGTTCATACATTCTGTTACTTGAGCTAGGATACATTGAGCTAAACCACTCTCCCTGTCCACTCCTCAGGCCAGTTTATTCCCCTGAGCTCTAGTCAGCCTATTGGTTGACCTGAAAAAAACATAAACATACATCTGTCTTCCCCAACTATCCAGAAGTCCACCTTGGGTCTTGACCTGCAGAGCTGGAGGTCCTGGTTCTACAGCAGCGGACCTTTGCTCATTCTCAAACTAGAACACTGGCTTCCGGGTCTCCAGGTCACTGGTCTACCTCCAGGATTTTGGATTTGCCCATCATTATAATACTGTGAGCTAATTCCTTAGATTAAATCTCTTTCTCTATTGGTTTGATTTCTTTGGAGAAGCCTGACAAATTCAAGAAATAAGCAAACCAAAAATAATTTATGATATCAATATCAAATGTTTGGTCTAGCCAATAATATGAAAAGATTTCAAAGTTTCATTCTTCTTACTCCATGTATGATAAAATAAAGTGGAAGGTGGTGGTAAAAATGGTCAATTTTTCTATGCAATTGAGTTGATAAGGTTTTAGTTCATAGTTCAACATTATATGTTGTTTATGTCCATATATATAGTAAATACCATATTTAAATATAATATAAATGCACGAGAATGATATTCTTTGATATCAGATGTTATTCAAGTCTGGAAACGGAAGAAGAAAGAAAGGGGAGAGGGGAAAGGCTTCACTTGTATTGATAATGCTTAATTTATTTTATTAGTCATGTATTCACCCATTCATCTGCTTACTTATTTAAATATTTTGAGACATGCTCTGCCTATGTCACCTAGACTGGTCTCAAATTCTCCATCCACCTTCCAAACACTAGGGTTACAGATTTACAGCACTAGACCTAGTTGAATTTGTTCTAAAATAAGAAGAGATGAGAATCAGATAGGAATACTGTTAAACCCTCTTTAATTTCAGACATAGGTACATGAATAATTGTGACTCTGGTTTCTACATTTTTATGTGTGATCAAGATATTTGATAATTAAAATAAAAAATATTTAGGAATATGAAAAAGAAGCAACTAGGATGGAGAATATAGATTTGGGGTTCTTCTTACCTTTCTCCTGAGAACCAGTTGTCCTGGGAATAGTCACTGAGCAGCTTTGAGGCACACAATGGAAACAGTAAGACAGAGACAGGTATCAAAGAAATCATTAACAACTGACACCTCAAAGACAAATGGAGGAGTGATTCTGCTCATGACAGAGGCCAAGAAAGGTATTTGATCGTTCCACTTAGAAGACAGGAAATTATAAGTGCTTTCCTGGATATTCTTCATTTAATGTCATCAAAACACAATGTAATCAATAGAATAATCAATAGAACAAAAATAGGCATCATTGTGTAATAGAATAGTTTCTCAAAAGTTCAAAAATTGGGCACATGTAGAACATGTGTAAATTGATGTAAAACTATAAATATATACATATACACATACATATATACTTACACATAAATAAAAATGCACACACATATACACACAAAAAATGAATATGTGTTTGAGAAGACAGCTTCCCCTCTTGACATTAGAACATGAATAGTCTATCAGCACATGATGTATTATACAAAGTTAAAAGTTAAAATGAGGTAGCTATATTGATACAATCATTAATGGAGAAATAAAAAGACAACAACAAATAATATGCCAAAACAAGAGTAGAAAAATTAAAATATGGGTGAAAAAAACATTTAAAGACAAAAAAGGGTTAATAAAAGACAATTGAATTATCAAATAGAAATTAATTCACAACTAAATAAATTATTGAACATTATTTGAATTATAACATAAATGCTATATACTTCTTAAACTATTATGAAATAATTGGGCCATGGGTAAAAGTAGGCCATAGAATTCTGCATCATAAAATAAATATTCATGATATAAGAAGAGATAAAATTATTTCCCCACCATGATAATCATGTCATTATTATATATTACAAAGCATATATATATTGTAGTTTTATTTTTTAAAGCCAACTTTTTATTGAAGCTTTGTGCATTTCATTCAAAATTTCCCAATCAAATCTTGACCCGTTCCCCTTCCTTGCCCCCTATCCCCCTGCCACCAGAGCTCATGCATTCTGCCAAACATGTTTTTCATCTTTTTCTCAGTTTCTTTTAAAGTTCTAGATGCAGAAGTTTACTATTTTGGGCAGAAGTTCACCATTTCAATCAGTTCTTTGATCCAGTCATTGTTGTTGTTGTTGTTGTTGTTGTTGTTTCTAATTTGCATCACTCCAACATATGCAAAAATGCATGCCATACATATATCAAGATTATGACATCATAGGTTTTAGCATCTTCAGCTTATGATTTCCTTTTTTATTATTATTGGTTTTTTTCTTTATTAGGCTGAAAGATGTCATGTTTTCTTTAAGGAATTATTTGAAGGCTCCTCCTTGGCAAGCCCAAACAACCATCAGTCCTTCCCTTGTCATTAATTTATACAAACAGAAATACATGTTGGATGTGGAACCCTTGGGCAGCCATTTTTATGGATCATTGTAAATTACTATATTAATTACTATATAAATTATATAAATTACTATATAAATTACTATATTAAAATATTTTACCAAACTCATGGGGCTATAGAAATGGATTAGTGGTTAACATCACTTGCTGCTCTTGTAGAGAACCCATTCTAACACCCACACAGAGGCTGACAACCATCTGTAATTCTAGTTCCAGGGGATCCAATATTCTCTTTGGCCTCTCCAGGTAGTGCATAAACATGGTGGAATTACATATACGCAAAAAAACAAAACACATAAAATAAAATAAATTTTAATTTTACTTAAAGATTATGGGTCCATTTTATATATTGTGAATAAGGCTGTCATATTCATGCAATGTTATAACTAGTACAGGTACAGATGTTTTGTATTATCTTCAGTTCTCATCTTTTCCTTCTGGCCTAGAAATTCTATCTTTTATGTTCCTTTGTATTTTTGTTCTTCATGACAGAAATGCACCATTCAGCCCCATTTTCTCTATACTCCATCATGAGAAAAAGCTAGCAGCATTATTATTTCTTGAGTGTCTGGGCCTGTGGGTATGTGAGCATGTGAATCAGTAGCCCATGGAGTCAAGAAGAGGGAGTTTGACCACCTGGATCTGAAGTCACAGACATTTGTGAGCTATGAGATTTACAGAGATGCTGGAATGAAACTTGTGTACTCTATGAGAGCAGTGCTTTCTCTCAATGACTGAGCCATCTCTCTACCCCCAACTTTGTTATTTTTCATAATTATTTATGATCGACCACCAGAGCCTGAACCTTGTCCTGTTTCTATGAGAGAATCCCCCCACAAAGAGCATATCACCATCCAGGAGATTTAATTTAATGTAATGTGTCATATGAAAGAAAGGACACACTGGCCATGTAGGTAGTCTGTTACTTGCCTTCCTACATCAAAGGCCTTTTCCAAAACACAGGAGGGCCCTTTGTGGGGAAAGCTCAGAGATTCTCCAAGCATCTGGGAGACCTCACTCAAAAGAAGTATGTTAGGAAGAATTACTGGCCACAAATTTCCTGTTTCATCTGTTGGACCCATGATTATGTTATACAACCTGGCAAATGGAATTGGGGCATGCTATGGAGGTTACAGATCTTAAAGGAGATTATACCTGGGATTGCCTAGGTGGACTCCATGTAATCACATGGAGTCCATAAAGTCAGAAGACTTTCCCAGGAGTCACAGAATATGGCAGAAAGAAGCCAGGGAGAATTGAAATGATTTATCATGAGGCGCTGGAGGGGCTCTGGGTTCACTGAGAATTCCTATCTCAAGGAACTAAGGGAGAGAATGATAGACCAAGACACTCAAAGCCATCTTCTGGCATCTGCATCACACACACACACACACACACACACACACACACACAGTTCATACATACATAGGGATTTGATATTACAGGCAAATGATTCATTCACTCAGTCTACATTCACTGTTAACAAAACTGTTTGCTACATAAAAGAAAAACATGCAAATACCCTACTGTTGGAAAGCGGTTTTATGAAAGGCATGGGAAAGAATATGGGCAGCTTTGATGAACAGACAGGTTCTCCACTAGCTAGCAGCAATGACCCAGGATCTTCATCAGCATGGCTACAGGGCCCAGATTCTGCAGCCACATGAGTACAGGCAGATTCTTTCCCAGAACTACGACCAGACGCAGCCCAGCTGACATGTTGGTTTCTCAGTGGGGTGAGGCCCTGTGCAGAGTACCAGTGGAGCTAATGGGGGCTTCTGACCTTCGGACTAATGAGAAAGGAAATTGTTATACTTTAACCTGTAAATTTGTGGCCATTTGCTATGGCAACCACAGTAAAAAAAATAAGAGAGATTATTCCGGATGGTTTAGAATAGAAAGTTCCCTCCAGGGAAAAACTAGAACCACCTAGTCCATGCATGTTCTGGTCTAGGTGGAGTCTATTGATGTAGCACTGTCAGACTCAGCTGGCCCCAAGCTCTGGACCCTTAAGAAATTTCACAGAGTGACAGTAAAGTCTAGAAGTGCACTGTGATGAAGCCCAGAGCAGAATGCAAGCACTATGATGAGCATCAATACCTTCTCCTGTTTCTTTCTTTCCATGGTCCTTGGGAGCAGCCAATGGTTTTATAATCCCTTGTGGAAGGGGAGAGGTATTTCCAACACCAAAGAGAAAAGCTGAGATGAAAGAATAAAAACTACAAAACCACCTACATCCACCTATGCATTTAGCAGTTCTGTCCCTACTTCAGACACTTTCTATCTCTGTAAACTCTGGTACACAATGCCAGCCATTGGGAGGACGTGAGAGCATCACCAGCAGGAACGTGGTGTGCTCCTGGCTTCTGAGGAAACTGTTTATACTTTATTGTCCTTGAATTTATACTTCATTTTTTCTCTTCGTGCAATTCTTTGGCACGTTGTGTGATAGGATACTCACACATATGGCCATTTTCAACATTTGCAAACCTAGGTTACTGCTTGGATGGTGTTTACATGTAATAAACAGAATGGCAGATATTAGGATAATGGGATGGGGAGATGGATGGAATGCTTGTTATGTAAACAGGATGCGCTCCGTTGTTTACATAGTAAGGCTTATATAACCTAATTTTTGTCTTCAAATGCCCTTCAGCGTTGCTCCGTCACCAGAGCCTAGTTAACCCACCAAGAGTCCCATCCTTGCAAGGGACTGTCTCTCCCCATCCCAGCAGCCATCAGTTGCTAAAATTTCCTTAGTTAGGGTTGGAGTTTCTTACCCACTTCCCCATATCTGTTGAAGCTTGAATTTGAATAAGCAGAGACAGACAATACCTCTGTCTGTATCTATCTATGCATCTATGTCATAATTTGATATATTTATCTCGTTATTTATAGATATGAAATAAATACATAAATACATATATATTTACATATGTCTAAAAATTGGCATGCAGAATCTGCACTTCGTGGCATGCAAGAACACTGGTGTCTGTTTTTGGCTTGAGGTTTCTAAAGGTGAAAAGCTTAGTAGAAATACATTTTCATATATAAATGAATCTGAAGAGAGCATGTGAGTAAAACCATTCTTTCAAGGGCTAAGCATAGAAGTCATGGTAAACAGGGAGACATATGTGTGGTTCTATGAGAAAGCATGCCGGTTTTCCCAGAATGGTAGCAGACATAGGTGCTGGATACCTGGCCTCCAGGACATCTAGTAAATCTCTTTCCTGGTGCTCCTCAATGACAGTGGGTGAGGCTATTTCTGCCTAAGGGAAAGGAAGCCTGGCAGGCACATGTTGCCATGGGTATGAGAGGATCATTGTCCTCATTCTTCCTTACCTCCTTCATCCACAGAGGATTGGATGTACCACAGGGACCAGGATTCTGTCTGAGTAAGTTTGACGTTTAGAGCAGGGGATCATGGCTCCCCAACCTTCTATGTAGTCAGTCACACAGTTCTAGTTTGTCTGGTGTGTGATGATAGAAGATGATGGGAAGATAAACAGATTTTACAATTGGTGTGGCAAACTAAACTAATATCCCCAAATTATTGGACTAAATCACATGCTTTTTAATTTTAATTTTTATTTTTATGTGTATGAGTTCATTGTCTGCATGTATATAAGTGCACTCATGTTGTGCAATTCTTGCAGAGGTCAGAAGAAGGCTTCAAATTGCCTAGAACCGGAGTTGCCAATGGTTGTTATCTGCCGTCTGGGTGCTAGGAATCTAATCCTGATCTTCTGTAAGAGCAGCCATTGCTCTAATCACTGAGCATCTCCCTGGCCCCAAGGACTATGTCATATTCTTAAACAAAGGTAAAAGACCCAGTGTGGCATATAAGAGAGCAATTTACAAAACCATTTCAAAATTGTTACATTTATAAACACAGGTGATGCAGTAGTGCATTTTATAATTTAAAGATTTCTACAAGAAAATACAAATCCTGGGTACATTTTGTAAAGTAAGAAATCTCTCCTTGTCTTGATTGTAGTGTAAGTAGAATGAACTAAGGGAAGGGTAAACAAAACCAGTATGGATGGGGCTTCTAATAATCATTGGGGAAGAAGGGATGCTTTGCCTTGGAAAGTCATTACAACTTGGTAAAACGAAACACTCTAGAATTTCAGAGCTGGAGAGGAGGCTCATGGGTAAAGACAATTGTCCAAACTTAGTGATCTTAGTTCAATCTCAAGAACTCACATAAAAGTAGAATAAAAGAACTGTATATGTGACCACATGTGGCTGCACACACATAAACACACATGCACACATACACACATAAATTAAAATAAAATATTTACAAATAATCTAGAATTTCCAAGTCAGATTCTGAATGACAAGAGATGCAAAGTTTTCTGCAGTCTAATGTATCTAGTGCTGGATTTCTGAGTCAAACAGTCTAAGCTCCATATAAAGTGATTCATATTATTCAACATATTTCAAGCTTCTAGAAAGTATAAGGGTACAATATATAAATTTCCAATGATAACAGACTACCACAAATTGAGCAAGATTTATAGCTTTCTGAAGATCCTATTAACTGAGATTTCTCAATATCTCACAAGGTTTGGAGTTATGCCAAAGGACATGAAGACACAAATTCTGAATTTGAGTTTCAATGAATTCTTACAGAAATAAAACAGCACTGGCCACTTCAAGCATCTCCTTAGAAAGCAAGAGAAAAATGGTGTCAGATTTCTTTACAAGATTTGAAGTCTGGACAGAAAGGGAAACTCAAAAATAGAACAGCAACAAAACTCCCACTGGCTCCCAAGTTTGAAAAACTTCCCAGAAAGAAAGCGACAATGTAATCTAAATGTAAGTCATATTTATTGCTGGCTGTGCCTGGTATTATTCAAATTTGAATCAAAATGTATTATGCTGTCTGCTGTATAAAGCATGACTGTAGTCATAGAAGTGATACTTTTTAAATTACTAGAACATGTACAAACAATTGTGTGGTTACCCAGAGAAACTGTTTAGCAAATGTTTCTGAAACTCAGAGTCATTTCATAGTTGCATTTTGGTATTCTTTGTCATGCCTGAATAAAAACAAAGAACAAACCATGAGTCAGTCTTAATATTGGAAGATAAAGTTTGCTTTGGTAAGCAGTTACAAGGGTTTTGGCTCTTGTGATTATGAGGTGAATAATGAAGGTAAAGATCATTCCTTGACAAGCTCTTATGCTAATGATGAAGATCCTAATGAAGTCAGAAAAGTTAACAGCCATTATTCACCTAGATGGATGCTGCCCATGAAGTAGAGCTGGAGCTGCACTCTTCATAAGCTTCCTCACGTTTCCTACCATAGAAACTGGGTTAGGTTTTGTGGTTAATTTCAAGTCTACCTGAAACCAATGCCTAAGAACGATAGTGTGGATGGAGGCATTAAAGGGGGGATGAGCTGGTGGAATACGAGAGAATAAAATTCATGGTTGGGTTCGAGGAGCAGATGTCACAGGACCCTGTAGCTCAGTGTAAAAACACCTGCTTTTATTCTGTGTTCAAATATAGATGTGACACATTTCTAAGGAGAAAACATTGGCTTTGCTTTTGAGGACATGTTACAGAGAGAGAAAAATAAGAGCACAGAGGACAGCAGGAGATTTCTGCCGGAATCCCTGTGAAAGATGCCAATGCTTTATTCCAGAGTGTCAAGGGACGAGATAGTAGGAAACGGTTGGCTTATTAGTATTTTGAAAATAGACCTGAGAAAAATTCCTCATGAACTAGTTGTAAAATTGAGAGAAATGAAAGAGTATACGAACGATCATGTTTGACATAAGCAACTAGAAGAATGGAGTTGTAATAAGTGAAGATGGAGCAGTCCATAAAAGGCTGTTGTTATAGAGGAGAAACTCACCTGAAGCTTAATTTAGGATTCCATGGGTCTGCCAAGTCTACCAGATTGGGTGTGCTAAGCAGACAGAAGGATGTGCAGAACTGTCGTTCACAGTTTAATATGGAAGCAGAAAACTAACCCTTAGTATGTGGATTGTATGTGTTCCCATTTTAGTTGTTAAGAGACTCATCCCAGGACCAATCGATACAGTCATCTGACACCCAGGTTCACAAGCTTTCCATTAAGTATGCATCTATAATGGACTATGAAAGTCCTATATAACTATTTTCTTTTAAAAAATACAAATTCATGTACACCATTAAATCACCATTTTAGCAAACACTGGATTCTCCAATGTGTCAGGCACTTTTCAAGGTACTATGCATAGAGAGATTTAAATTAATGATGAAGATGCTGAAATTGTGCAGTCTCATGCAGTTTTCATTCTCAGATAATCCGAGACAGATTAAGAGTCTGTAAATTCCTGTAGTCTTCAAAATGTCTTTGTTTTGATGAGGGTAAGGCATAATGGATTGTGTTAACCATTTCATATGTACGTTGTTTATGTTGACCCTCCGTGTCTCACTTCCAGCTGCCACCTCCCCACCCCTGCCACCTGCACCCTTCCCCTCTCTCACCTGTTTTTAAATCAAATGTAGTCTGTGGCCTTCTTTTTAACTCTTTCTGCTTTAAGACCTCCTCTTCTTCTCTTGGCCTCCTCAGTTTCAATAATCTTCATGACACAGAAGGCAAAGAAGAACAAGAAAGGCAGCCGGGTGTGGTGGCACATGCCTTTAAGCCTAGCACTTGCTTGGGAGGCGGAGGCTGGCAGATCTCTGTGTGAGTTCACGGCCAGTCTACAAAGCAAGTTCCAGGACAGCTGGGACTTCAGGGAGACCCTGTCTCAAAAAGACCAAAAACAACAACAACAACAACAACAACAAAGGAATAAGAAAGGCAGTACTTGAGGCCAGGCGTTGAGTTTTGAGTCAACACATAAGATTAAATTTTAATATTTGTTTGTTTGAATCAAGTTCATGAACTCCTATTTGTAAATTGCTTTAGGAAATTTTCCAAGGAATCATTGAAGTTAGATAGTTACTTTTAATACATAATACACATACTTGAATGACAGTCTTGACAAATAAAAAATGTCAAAATTTATTATGTTAACAACTTTTAGGTGTATAGTGAAATTTTCTTTTAATGTAGATCAGTGCTGAGTCTTGGCATTTTGGCAAAAGCTGTCTTTTTGTTATGCCTAGTTCCCAGCTTTTGTTTTTGCTTTTCTATTCTCTCCCTCTCTCAGGGACTCTTTAAATTCAGTGTCTCTGGGTAACTTCTTCCTAATAAGCCTGTTTTAAAGAAGCATCAACCAACTATAATAAATATGTTAATGTGCACTGAGGGCTGCTATGCTTTGCTTGAGGTTATGGTTTGTAGTGTTGACACAGTTGCTGAATTGAATAAGTTTTGAGTGTTTGTGTATATGTGATATTTTTCTAATACATCACCATTGCTACAATGAGGCTTGTTTCCCAGAATTCCCTTTGTTTCTTTGACTTTTCTCTGGGTAGAATGCAGGCACAATTCTTGAGATTTGCAGGTAGAAAGGCAGAAGCCATCCTGTAGCTCACAAGGCTGGCTCTGCTGCTGACTTCCTCAACGTCAGGTAGGGTGAGATCCACAACTAGATGGGTTTCCCCAGGCTCCTCCATCAGCCTCACTGAATTCTGGGTATAGTGTATTTATCTGGTCCCACAGAGGGAACACTGGCTTCACAGGACACTTGTGCTATCGAGGTGAAGAGATGCAATGCGTGGCGTAAGTCAGCACACATCTGGGCACAACTGTGGGTCTAGCTGGGTATTTTTTGTTTGTTTCTTAAATAACCATTTTTATTTTATGACAGATTCATATTCTTAAATTTATTTTGAGGATGGAGTTTCCAGGTTTTTGTTTTCACTATTACCATTGACATATTTGGCATAACTAATAAATCAATGTTAAAACATTTTCTAGGGAAAATCTGCATTATACTCTGACTCCTTCCCATTCCATTTGTTCTAATGTGTAGGAATGACATAAAATATGGACTGAATCTAGACCAATGATTGCTTATCAACTTTTCATCAAAAAACTCTGTTTAGAATACAAACATATTCAACCGAGCGTGCCATGTGTTCTTGTGACTTTTCACCTGACCTCAATAATATTTTGCCTTCCCCTTAAGCTACAGAATGAATATAGATATGCTCGAATAAACATCAAAATGTTGAAAACAGCATATTTATATTCATATCCTAATTGGAAATAGTGAAAATCGAGAAGTGTGCTTGACATTGTGGGTATGAGATATTTATGCCTACACATCAAAGGCACGATTCTCTTGTAAGATAAGCATGGAGCCAAGCTTGTACTTCCCCAATTCATGCTGGAAAAACTGTTTGAATAAAGGTGTGAGTGAAGCCTGGCTCAAAAGCACAGTCCTGAGAGAGATCTGAGGAACACACTCTGAGAGTCTGGGCCTATCCCTCAAACTAACACTAAAAGCCAAGCTGAGTCTTTATTCAGGTATCGTGTGGCTTAGAAATGCTGCACTAATGCTTTCATTAGTCTTTTGCTTCAGGGTCTTTTTCCAATCACCAGAGCACATTTACTAGTCACAGTTCCTTGGGTTCTTCTTGATTGTGAATAACTTCTCAGGATATCCTTGTTTCCAATGATCTTGACCTCTGTGAAAATAGGGTCCTTTGTGCAATATCCTTGCACTGGGGTTTATCTGATTTTCCCTACTTTCTTTCCTGGAAGAAAGAACAAAGAGTAAAACACCTTTCGCATCCTGTCCTTTCAAGGACTTATATCACCAATACAGTATCATTGTTAATGCTGATGTAGATCATCTGGCTTGGGGCAGGGTGGCATGGATTGCTCCATTGTACAGTCTCTTCTTTTTCCCTCTACTGTACTCCACAGAACAAAACCATTCTCCTTAGCTCGTATTTATGTGATATGATGCTCTATTTCCCTGACAACATGGTATTTGCATCTATTTTTTGACATTCTTCTACACCGTATATTTTCTCCCAATACAGTAATTTATTTATTTCATTATTTACTGTCATTATGAATTTGTAAATTTTATTCTGTTATATTTGACATTACTCCAATACCATTTTTTAAAAAATATATTTTATTCATTAATTCAAAAAATATTTATTATTACTGTTAAAAATAGTTTATCATTTTATTTTACATGTATGAGTGCATTGTCTGCATGAATGTACATGCACCTATGTCATGCAATGCCAGTGGGGGTCAGATGAGGGCATTGGATTCCCTCCCCTGCACTGGAGTTAATGGGTGCTGGGAATCGAACTTGGGTCCTCTGCAGAAGTAGCCAGTGTTCTTAACTGCTGAGCCATCTTGCCAGCCTCCTTGGTTTGTTTCTTAATCCTTTTAATATTAGCCCTTGGGGATTGTCTTAGATGGCTCTTGTATCTCTTGATATATCTCTAGCATAGAGTTGTGTTTTCGAGTACTTTCTGGCACCATAAGAAGCTTCAAATTTGTCTTAACTATTTCCTCCCTCTACTCTATAATTGGCTATTTCTCCAAAGGTTTTGGGTTTGTTTAACAGATTAATGATATTAGAAACAAAGGTCTGGGCATTGATGTGTTCAGTGCATTGAGATATTTTTGTTTCTTGACCTTGTCAGCTCTTTGGGCTAAAACATTTTATGTACACTAATGAATTTATAAAAATACATCTCTAAGTCTTTTCTACATGTAACTGTATTTCCATATTTAGCTAAACTTACATATTTAGTGACATCTGTAATGATTGACTTCCTCCCTTTCTGTCTTCCTGATCTCTGTGTTCCAAGATCCACCATCAGGTCAGTAGATTGCAGCATTATGGGACTGTTTTGCCAGCTTTCATGGTCCTGTAAGTCTAAATCCATGTTCAGTTTAGAAACAGTTTTTTAAGTAAATTTTTTTAAATTTTATTTATTTTTGTATGTGTATGAGTGTACTGTCTGCATGCAGGTCTGTGCACTCGTGTCGTGCAATGCCGCAGAGGTCAGAAGAGGGTCTCCGATTCCCCTGGAACTGGAGTTCTCCTGGAATTGGAGTTACAGATGGCTCTCAGCCGCCATATGGGTGCTGGGGATCGAACCTGGGTCCTCTGCAAGAGCAGTCGGCGCTCCCAACCGCTAGGCTATCTCTCCAGCCCCTAGAAACAATTTTTTAAAAAATATTTTATTTTATTTTTTAATTTTACGTGTGTGTTTTGCCTGCATGTAGCTTAGCTAGGCACACCTATGTCATACAATGCCCATGGAGGTCAGAAAGAGGGTGTGGGGTCCCCTGGAATTAGAATTATGGAAAGTTGTTAGCTGTCAGGGAGGTACTGGGAATCAAACCTGGATCTTCTGCAAGAGCATACAGTGTTCTAAACCAATGAGCCATGTCTCCATCCCCCAGTTTAGAAACAATTTTTAAAAATATATTTTTTGGCTGGGCGTGGTGACACACACCTTTAATCCCAGCACTTGGGAGGCAGAGGTAGGTGGATCTCTGTGAGTTCAAGGCCAGCCTGGTCTACAGAGTGAGCTCCAGGCCAGCTGGGACTAAAGGGAGACCCTTTCTCAAAAGACCTATATATATATATATATAATATATATATATAGTAAGCCATGTTCGGTTAAATTTGCCTAGGTGGATAGGTGGACCTGTGGATATATACTTCAATGGCTGAATTGTAATGGTTTGTATGCATATATGTATAAGAATTTATTTTATTTAATATGGACAAATACATAAGAATATGTATATATAAATACATACATGTATTACATATTATATTGTAATTTAACAGGCATTCATACTCTTTTCAGCAAAGAGGATTATATACCCTGAAGAAATATAGAAGGCTTTAATTGGGGAGAGTCAGAATGATCAATTAAAGGATTTGGGCTGTGGTTCAGTGATTTTGTAGATTAGAGAGCAGAAGAAATTTCACAGTGAGATACTCTATTAATCTTAACTGGGGGGGAAGGATATGAAAGTAGAATTAAACCATACTTGTTAAGAAAGTACGGCTCACTCATTTAGGGAGAGTTGAGTGTTTGGTATTGTGTCTGAGGTAGTTTTTCTGTGAGAATTTTTTTGTCATAAAAGAACAGTATAATTTTGTCATAAATATCCAATCAGTTTATAATAACATTGTGTTCTATGGTGGATGAGTTTCTAGATATCAGATCTCTTTCATGAATATCTCTCTACCTACATTTAACATTATAAGATTTGTATTTGGGCTCTGCCCCTGTTTTTTGTCAAACAGTCTGTAAAGCCTTGGACTTCACAGAAGTGATAGTCTTTTTCGTAAGCTAATAAGAGGACTGCTGGTTGTGGCTCCTGGGTTGCCTCAGGATAGAGACTGGACTATGTGGGTAAAGGGTTGATATTTTCAGCACTAACCTAGACCTCCAGGGAGGGGAGAATGACTGAAATTTGTGGTAATAAGAAACTTCCAATAATTTAATTAATCATGACAGTATAATAAAGTTGTCATTAATATAATGAACTGCACAGAAGTCTTTCAGGTTACTGTCCACATGGAGATTCTGGAAGGATGGTGTGCTCAGAGATGATATAAAATCTATGTCCCTTTCCACACAGTTTACACTACTGGGCTATTTCTGAGTCATATCATTTCATAATAAGCCATTAGCTTAATCAATCTACTCCCTTCCTGAGCTTGGTAAAACACACTAACAGATAACTGAATTCAAAGAGAGGATCTTGGAACATCTCATTATAGACTGTCATAAGAACAGATGATAACTTGGACTTGTGGTTGAGATTGGACACAGGAAGAGAAACAGTCTTATGGGACTGAAGACCCAGAAAAGAGATATTGAGAATATACAGGCACTAGAGGAAAAAAAAAAAAACCCTTCAGTTTTATCATTACTCATTTGTTATCAGAGAAGTGAGACTTTTCTAGGCTAGCTCTAGTTTATACATCAATAATTTTAGAAAAGAAAGGACGGAAAACCGGAGAATGAGGACTCTTTCTTCATAGTCAGCCATGGAAGGGAACAGCAATGCAGCTGCATTCTGCCCTGTTACAGAAGGTAAAAGTCACCAGTGGAATTGAAAGGATTCAGAGAGGGAGCTCCCAGAGAGTTGGTTTGTTTGCTTGACACCTGAGAAAATGCAAAGTCATAAGGAAAATTCAAAATATACAAGCCCTTGGTTATTAGAATCTATAATAGATAACATCTAATTAAAAGAGTTCTGGGTTGTATGAGGCTAGATGAAGTAGAGATTGTCATGAGATGACACTACCCCTTGTTTCAAAGCTTCCTAGTAAGGAAAATCTATTCAAAGATGAGAAAACGTGTGGGAAGTTTGAAGAAAGAAAACAAAAGAATCTATAGAAACTGAGATAATAGTGTGAAGAAATTGTTATCAATTTTGTGAATCAGTATTTCCAACTCCCTAAGAAATATTACAGAAATGGATTATAGGAATAGATTATATAGAGGCAGGTTCTTTGAATTTAAATGTTACATAGCAGAAAATAATGTGTAGGTTCATATAGGGTATGGAGTTTACTCAAAAGGAGTAAAAACTTTTTTACACAGGATCCGTACACAAAGCAGAAACCACCCCCCACCCCCAAGGGAAGCAACAGCTTGTTTGGGCAGGTAATAACTAGTACGAACTCCATTTACCCCAAATAGTGGTGCTGCTTGGCTTCGGCTGGAGAGATGGCCTAGCGGTTAAGAGCGCCGACCGCTCTTGCACAGGACCCGGGTTCGATCCCCAGCACCCACATGGCGGCCGAGAACCGTCTGAAACTCCAATTCCAGGAGAACTCCAGTTCCAGGGGAATCCGACACCCTCTTCTGACCTCCGCGGCATTGCACGATACGGGTGCACAAACTTGCATGCAGACAGTACATTCATACACATACAGAAATAAATAAAAAATTAAAAATAAATGCCAAGTGAAGCAGGGCGTGGTGGCACACGACCTTAATCCCAGCACTCACTGGGGAGCCAGAGGCAGGCAGATCTCTGTGAGTTCAAGGCCAGCCTGGTCTACAGAGAGAGCTCTAGGCCAGCTGGGACTAAAAGGGAGACCCTGTCTCAAAAATACAAATAAATAAATAAATACATAAATAAATAAATAAATAAATAAATAAATAAATAAATAAAATGCCAAGTGGAATAGTCCAGATGAATGCAAGCCATGTGGGACTGGATTTAGGATTACTGGAGGGTTCACTCATTGACTGTGCTGATTACCCTGGTCATGGCCAATGCTATGGCTAAAAGTATGTCTTTTATGTGGCACCCATCTAACTGAATCACTGCAAATCTGAGCAATGCTTCAAGGACCCTTATAGGGTTTTCTGTCTTGGTTTCTCCCTCATTAATCTTGTAGGTGTTAGTAAAATATATATTGGACTATATTAACAAGGAAATGGGAAAAGGAAAGTAGAGGGTAAAGATATCGATCTTAGCATGGTAGAAATGTTCATTTACAATAAAAGTGGATGAAGCAAAATTTAGTAATAACTAAATAAAAAGGAAAATGAAAGGGCAAAGTCATGGATATTATGGGCCAAGAGTGAAAATCTTTAGATATTATGATGGTAAGTTATGACACATCTAGGCTTATGATGAGGTCTGTCTTTGGCTATGCCTGTGAGGGTGTTTTAAGTGAGGCTTGGGGATGGAGAGATGGCTCAGCAATTAAGAGCAATGGCTTTTTGGGCAAGGTGACATATGCCTTTAATCCCAGCACTCGGAAGACAGAGGCAGGTGGATCTCTTTAAGTTCAAGGCCAACCTGGTCTACATAGTGAGTTAAAGACATTCCCATCACCTACATGGTGACTAACAACCATTTCTAACTCCAGTTCCAGGGAATTGACACTTTCTTTTGACCTCTGTGGGCACTGCATGACACAAGTGCACTTACATACATGCAGACAATACACATACACATAAAATAATAAATAAAATATTTGAAATTTAAAAAAAAAAGAGGGAGGCTTAACTGAAAAGACTCGGTCCCAAAGGTTGGAGCCCTGATCTGAATAATATAAGAAAATGGATAAAGCAAGATCAGTGTAAATACTCCCCTTGTTATGCTTACTGATCTACCCAGATGTGAACAAGTCTCTGCCACCATGTCACCAAAGACATGATAAATGATATCCCCTTAAAACAAGAGCCAAAACAACTTTTTTCCTCCTGTAAGTTTCTTTCTGTTACATACTGGGTCACATCCTAGAGAAAAGATGTGAATACATAAAATTGGTGCTGAGAAGACAGACTGCTGCTATGATTACCTGGCCATGTGTTTCATTGGCCTCATGAACTGGTTTGTGGGAGGAATGTTGAAAAGTTTCTGTTATTGAAATTTTTGAGGACCCTTCATGGTAGCCATGACATACAGGAGAAAATGGGGTCCCCCCCTTACTGTTCTTAGTCTCATTAATAAAAGAACTTAGGACTAGACTCAGAAGCTTTAGGAAAATTTTACTAGAGTTTGAAAGAAAATTCCTCAGCACAGTCCAGCTGTTAATCTCAGGAGCTGCCCAAGGAGGAGAATGGATGGGAGAAGGAAAAAGGCCATAAAGCTATGTCTATTTAGAGATGGTGTGGAGGTTGGACACTTGGTGGACTAGCTGCCTCGTGGTGGGGAGGGGAACTTTAAAGAGAGAATAAGAAAGCCCAAAATATTGTAAGAGCCCAAAGTGTTAAGAAAAGTATGCTTACAAGGGGTAGAAAGAAGAAAAGGAGAGGTTACACTTTTCTCAAGAATTCAGAACACATATAGACTTCTAGAGCTATAATGTCTGCTTCTAGCCCATATGCAAATACCCCAGGGGGCAGGAATTCCAGATGGTGAGCAGGAAAAGCTCACCATCTCATTAATATAGTGCTATTCCACCTATCTCTTTAGCTGGCTCAAAGTGAACCAGCCTTGGTGATCCCGTAGTCAGATAATTGATCCAGCAAAACTGTGATGCTAAGTCTCCATCCAGGACACAGATTTCTATTCTCTTGATCAGTTTTCTTTAGGGCACCTTTGTTCTACTCTAACATTTGCATGTGTAGGATCATACATCCTAGAATGCTATAAGCTTAGCTAAATGGAATAAATTGGTAGGAGATCAGAATCTGGAATGCTATTAGAAGTGAGGACGGATGGTTAAGAAGACTCATGAGCTCTCAGAGAAGAACAAGGACTCTATCAGGAATTGGACTAGAGCCCATTCATGTTACACATTCTGGCATGGAATCTGTCTCTCTTCTGTTTCCTGAAAACTTCAATGAAGTTCAATACAAGAGTAATAGGCTAAGTTAGTTAGTGGGGGAAATTTTCAAGAAATCCTAACATCTAGGCTACGGGATTGCCAATTGTATTTACCAAGATTTATGGTGAGAAAAGCAAAAAGCGAATCAGGAAGTTGTATAATACAGGCTTGAACAATGTTGAAATGTTATGACTATGGTGAGGAAACGAATGTATGTCTAGTTAACGTTGTGAACAGAAATGTGTAATTTACTGAAGAAGCAGTTTAAGTCCATTTAAAGTTGATGGGTAGACGGGGTAGGTCAAGTGCTTGTAATTGTTAAAGACCTTAATTAACACTATTAAGAGAGATCTTCAAGTTTGTTCTAGGACAATAGGAAAGGTGACTTGAGGGCAGGTTCCCACCCATCCAAAGCTCCTAGGTGTAAGAATGGAAACTCATTTGCAAAACTTTCATTTGTAAAGAGCAAAGAGAGAGTGCAAGGAATCCTGCTGTGTCAGGTCCACCTAGGAAGCTGTTTCCTAGGTTCAGACTCAAAGGCACACCAAAACCATTGTAGCTGTGGCTAAGACATCACAGCTGAAAGAGGATTTTAGCATCATCAGTGTGGTACTAGTTTTGCAGTCATAAAATATATGAGTAATGAGGTCATGGAGGATTAAATCAATGGTTCAAAAATAAACTTGAGATTAAGGAATGTCAGATTCCTACCCTTAAAGGCTATTGCGTAAAGGTATTTTGGAGATTCGTAATTTGCAATGGAACTCCCAAGAAATTGGCCATGTCAGGATCACAAGACATTTGCTGCTTACTACAGGAATATAATATTGCTGGTTCAAGGGAAAATCTGCATATGCCATAGGGCACAGTGTTGGGGGATAGAGCAATTTATTTCCATGAGAGCCCACATGATGCCACCATGTACCCGGGATGCTGGACATACAGTGGTATGGTTTGCTGTTTTTACTATGGGATTTGGGTATTGGTTTGTCTGGTCTTTCTTGCTATACTCCTGTTCACAGTTAAGAGATTGCTTTGACACTCAGAAGAAGCAGTGCTTTGTGGTTTGAACAGCATTGAAATGTTAAGACTGGGACCTTTTGAAGTTGAGTATGTTTTGCATTAAGAGATACCTGTGAGCCCATGGGAGACTGAGGGTGTAATGTTATTGTTTAAAGTGAA
Source organism: Rhizomys pruinosus (assembly GCA_009823505.1). Taxonomy (NCBI): domain Eukaryota; kingdom Metazoa; phylum Chordata; class Mammalia; order Rodentia; family Spalacidae; genus Rhizomys; species Rhizomys pruinosus. The sequence continues at coordinate 459,338 of VZQC01005404.1, read as the reverse complement.
GTGTTTGGATGTCCAGTTAGCAGGAATAGATTTTTGATGGGTAAACTGTCAACTTGATTGCATTAACATATTGGACGTTAATGAGGCCCATCTTTGAACACGTCTGTGTGGGTGTTGCAAGAGAGGCTTAATAAGGAGGAAACACCCACTGAATGGGGTGCCGTCATGTCATCAGCTGGATTCCTGCTTGATTAGAAAGGGGAAAAGGACAGAACAAGATGACGTCATTTCCCCTTCTCTATTTACCGGTCCATCTAGCTGTCATCACTCCACCTGCTGACACTCCTTCTCTGTTCTGGTGATGGACTGTGTGATGCCCTTAAACTATGACCCAGAATACATTTTCTATCTTTAAGTTGCTTTCTCTCAGGTATTTTCAAGAGTAACAAGAAAAGTGCTTAACAGAGATGGTTCCAAAGGAATGGGAAAAATAGACACTGATAGGGATGTACTCTATGAGTAATGGAATGCTCTGTCTTTCAGCAAAAAGAGGGAGAGACTACTGTTGGTTAAATTACAGATTTATGCCCTCTGAATAGAAAGAAGGAACAGCTGGAAAATAAGACTAAATTCCCTTAGCCCTGGCGGGGTGGGGGTGGGGGCACAAGTGAATTATAAAAGAAATATAATAAATATAATATACCATAGATTCTTCACTAGACTTTGTTTACTTGGGTGGTAGGTATGAAGGGCTGGGGTGCCATCAAATAACCAGGCTTCCTGTAGCAATTAGAATGACTGTCTTTGTCAGTTAGTGTTGATAGTCAACTTCACAGGGTCTAGGATCACCTAGGGGATAAACCTGGCACACTTTTGAAAGGCTGATTGAACCTCTGGGCATGACTGTGAGGGATTATGATGATTAGGTTAATTGAGGTGGGAAGACTGCAGTAAGATTATATGGCACCGGTCCCTAAGCTTGGGTCCTCTGCTGTATGAAAAAGCAAAAGCTGTCTAAGCAAATGCCTTCCATTCTGATTCCTGCTGTGCATACAATATGACTGTCTGATTTAGGCTCTGCCTTCACATATCTCTGGTAATAGAGGGAACCCTGAACTGTGAACTGGAATAAACCATTCCTTTCTTGAGTTGCTTTTGTCAGATATTTTATTATGGCAACAGGAAAAGAAACTGAGGCACTGACCAACATTTCTTCAGACCCCAAACAAAGCAAATAAAAAAAAATGTCCATTATAACTCAGAATGCCCACCAATGGGAGAAGAGGTATTGTAGCAAATGTAATTGATATAGAATTGAAATGGGCCACTAAAATGTGGTCTGCAGCAAGGAGAGATATCTCAATTGTTATCTCAGATGTTATATACATCTGTCTCAGTGTCTGACCACACTCAGCATGAACGGAGTTAAGAGACTGCCACACTGCTTATGTTTTTCTAAATTCCAATAGCAGTGGCCATGAGGAAGTAAGAAGTGGTGCTAAAATGAGGATGTAATTCTAGTGACAGGGAGGGAGCTGGAGTATTTGTTGTTCTTTTTTCTTTCTTCCCCCAATCCCCTCATTATTCTCCTGTTTCTGCTCCTTTGATTGATACCAGATGAGTAAAAGGTGAAGAGTAAAATCCCTGGACTCTTAGTAATCCTGATTCTTTAGCAACCCGAGTCCTCCCCATTCCCTTTAAGATGAATAATAGTGCTAAGGAAAGCCCAACAGGGCAACAGTTTAAAGCAAATTTCATGGATACAAAGAATTTTGAGTGGAATTAGTGTGAGCAAGATGGAGCACATCAAATTTACTTGGGGACACCATCTGTTTAGTAGCAAGAAGCTTGAGTTGGAAGATTTATTGGATATATATATATATATATATATATATATATATATATATATATTCTGCTCCTCTAAAACACTCCAACTAATAGTCTGTTCACAGTCACGTCTTGGAATTGTTGAAAGCTGTGGGCATATTTACATTTTTCTCTATTTTTATTTGGTGTAGTAATTCCTAAACAGCACAAGCAGCGAGTGGTCTTAACCTCTAAGCCATCTCTCCAGCCCTAGAACTTAATACATTTGTATCACACTCAGACCCCCTTCCACATCTCTACTCTTAACTTGCTACCCCCACTTAGTGTATTCTACTCCTTTTTTTGTCTTTTTTTTTTTGAAACAGGGTCTCCCTGTGGCTCTAGCTGTCTTGAATCTCATGATGTAGACCAGGCTAGCTTTGAACTCACAGGGATCCGCCTAACTCTGCCTCCCTAGTGCTGGGATTAAAGGCATGTGGCACCAAACCTGGCTTTTTTTCTTTTTAATAATACATTTCCTACATTGGCTTAATAATAATAATAATAAATTTCCAGTCTAATATGTGTTCTTCAAGTGTTCTTGGCTGTGGGTCTATCCCTCAGGATAATGTCAATCTTCTAGGCATCACGGTAGTAAAGAAAGCAGACTCTCTCTCTGTCCCAGCATCTCTCTGTCACCAATAGATCCTCAGCTAGGGTTGGTGTCCCATCCCCTGATTCCATGCTGGGTTTTTGTCTGGCTTGGGCCTGTGTGGGTCTTGTGCATGCTGACACAAGTGATATAGGTTCATATGTGCAGATCCCAGTGCTGTCCAGACACCCTTGTCTGCTTGTATTTATCTACCACCTCTGGTTCTTAGAATCTTTCGAACCCCTCTTGTGTAATGATAGCAGAGCCTTGGGAGGAAAGGCTGTAATATAGTGTCCCATTTCAGGCTGAGCACTTTACAGTTTCTTGTTCTCTGCACATCTGACCACCTGTGGGCCTCTGTGTTAACTGTTTTTCACATTTTAATTGAGTAATTTAATTAATTGTATGTTTGTGTGTGTAGGTCACTGGCCTGTTTGTGGGAGTCACTTCTCTTCTTCCTCCATGTTAGTCCTGGGGCTCAAATCCAGGCCTCTAATTTGGCGGCAGGTGTCTTTTCCACTGGAATCACCTTACTAGCCATTGAGCAGCTTCGTTTTGATGATTCAGTTCCCACTACCACTCAGAGGAGAAAAAGCAGACTACTGTAACAACAACTCAATAACAAACCAATTATTTATATATACTAAAAGAGAAATGAGAACAGCTATACCTTCAATAAGGATGCTAAAGAAAGGCCCTAGTTATTTATAGGATAAGTCCTTAGTAACTTTAAAATTAATAAAGGTCAAATTATTGGTTATTAAGTGAAAAAAATGGAGGTGTGAGAAAAAGCAAAAAAAAAAAAAAAAAAGCAAGTGAAACAGGAAAAAAAGAAAGAAAAAGTAAAGGATGAAGATGTGAGAAATAACAGTGAGAGAAGTCGAAACAAATATAGAACAAATAAAACCATCTTAATGCATGTGTATGACATGTGTATGTTTGTGTGTGTCTGGGTTCATGTATGTTCCTTCATATAGAGGCCAGAGGACAATTGGGTGTCATTTTGAACCATGATCCATCTTCTATGTTGAGACAGGGTAGGGTCTATCACTGACCTGGAAATCACCAAGCAGGTTAGGTAGACTGGCCATTGAGCCCCAGGCTGTTTAGCTCCCTGTCCCAAACACTGGGTTGATAAACTTATGTCATTGGCATTTTCTACATAGGTTCTGAAGATTGAACTCAGGCCTTGTGCTTGTAAAGCAAGTAGTTTACTGAATAAAATATCTCCTTAATTAAAAGAATAAAGGACTTCTGGGCATAGTAGAGCACACCTTTAATCCCAACACTCAGGAGGCAGAGGCAGGTGGATCTCTGGGAGTTCAAGGCCAGCCTGGTCTACAGAGTGAATTCTAGGCTAGCTGGTGCTGCAGCAAGACCCTATCTCAAAAAGTCAAAAAAAAAAAAAAAAAGGCAAAACACAACAAAAAAAGAATAAAGGACCAATTAATATTTACCCCTTGATGGTTTATGAATAATAGAGATGCTCCACTTTCCCCCTTGGAGAGGGGTAGAAAGTCATTTTTTTGTCCCAGAGGTCATTACAGATCAAATGGGGAAGTGTTGTTTACAGGTTGAGACCTGCCTGGCCTTTCCCAGGGGAAATGGGAGCTACTGCGACTGCTTTTATGCTGATACGCTGAGTTCTGCAACGGTTTTCCATAAGCAAGGCCCCCATCCTGTGGGCCACCTGTTTGGATGCTGTCTCCACCAGAGAAGGTCTGACTGTGTGTGTGTGTGTGTGTGTGTGTGTGTGTGTGTGTGTGTATGAGAAATACAGTAGAGAGATATCAGGTCAAGGTGCTCGGCTTTACATGGAGCACTTGAGTGATATAGTTTTCCCTGACCATGTTGGAGGTTGGGTTGACATTTGCAAACAGAAGGTGCCTCTTTCTGCTTCCCACCATAGAGTCTGTGTCCAAGCCTCAAGCATTTTCTGGAATCACACTTATTCTCAGGCTGGTCATTTATTTATCTGGTGGAGAGGTGCACAAACGCAGGGCCTTCTGCTTCTCCTCACCAAAAGTTTGATGATAAAAATCTCGGTTAAAGTTATTTAAAAAAAAAAAAAAAAGAAAAAAAAAGATGATTCTGCACCCCAGCCTCAGCTTAGCAAGGGGGAAGTACAGGGACTTCCTCTCCAGTACCTATTTGTAGAGATTGTCCAACTTTCCAGGTAAACTACACTGTTGCAGAGTGCCAGACCTTGGGACTGGGGATCACTGAAGCTTTCCTTTGCTCCTTTGCTAAAGTTACACTTCAGGTGTAACTTTTTTTTTTTTTAAACATTTTTTTTTAAACATTTTTTAAATTTTATTTATTTTTTATGTGTATGAATGTACTGTCTGCATGTAGGTTTGTGCAATGCCACGGAGGTCAGAAGAGGGTGTCGGATTGCCCTGGAACTGGAGTGAAAGACGGTTCTTAGCCGGCATATGAGTGCCAGGGATCAAACCCGGGTCCTCTGCAAGAGCAGTAGGCGCTCTTAACCACTAGAGCCATCTCTCCAGCCCCAGGTGTATCTCTCTCGTGCCTACAATGTTACCCAGTGCCCAGTGTTAGGGTCTTTTGGTTCATTTGGTCTCTGCTTTTCCATGGTACCCACTAACCTCCCCCACAGCCCTTTAGCTGTTTCTCTGCAGATTCATTCTTAGAGGTATGGAAAGGACCGAGTGTCCGCATAAACTATGTAAAATCTGTCATTTTCTTTCCTAATCTGTTGGTCACATGACTTAACATTCCATTGTGGTAATGATACCAATGTATATACAATGATTCATAGAGAGCTTAGCATGTGTCATATACTCTGCAGGCTAGTAAATGCTTTCTTTCAGTACTGATTACAAATCCATTTTAAAAAACTATTTGAATTAGATTGAATTTAGTGATTATTAAAATTCCTTGGAAAGTTCAATCTGCTTTACCAGTGTAATGAAAGACACGGGATTTCCAATGAAAATGAGAGCTACTTTTTAAGCTCCATGAAAGGTCCTAATTTCTGAAAATAATAAAGTCAGACTCCTGATTCCTCTGCCTCTGCCTTTTCTGAAAAATACAACAGGCATGCACCAGCATGTATTTAAGAAGAGGCGGGTGCTTCTCTGTGATCAGTATGCATCTGAGACCTTCTTCTGCTCTCTCACTGAAATCCCGGGAATTGTGTCTTCTGACCTATTCCCTCTGACTCACAAACTAGAAAGATAAAAAGACGGTCAATTACTTAGTAGATTAAAAGAAACAAACAAAATTGTTCAGTGTCTTAAAATAGTGCAACTTGCCTTCTTTGCCTATGTTCTGGAGTTTGCTGGCTGTATCTATCTTTCTTCCTCCTCAGGTTCATCATTTTCACCCTATTCTGTGTCCTGGAATCTCTGGACGTTATCAGTGGGCTACCTTGACCTCTGGTGTTTGATTGCACTTGGCTGATTGAAGCAGGAAATCCAATGATATCATGAAATATTCCCTGTCCACTGATTGTCAGCTCACCTGTCAGGCTCCATCCTTTGACTAAAAGTAATGGCTCCTATCAAGTGACTCTGCACACAGACTTTTGGAACCTCAATTCTGGGAAACACTCATTCCCTTCAGTCATTTGGTTCTTGGGTCAATGTCAATCTGCCCTGATTTTACTGCTCCTAGCTCTTCATTAATCCTTTATAAATAGTTACTTCATTAACCTCCCCACTAAATAGTCAATTTGAGCATGCCATCTACTTTATGGCAGTTCTCTGACTGACAGAGCAATTCATGTGTCTCTGGACTCCACTAACTTTCATTGAACATACAAATGCAGGCCAGAGTGAAGGCTTTGGAATAGACAGAGATATTTGCCATTCCTGAGTCTGACATTGGGGTGGGAGTGACCTCTGTAACATTATCTAATCACTCAATGCTGATATAATCAATATGTGAAAATGACATATTGATGGGCACTACCTAACAGTGGATATTAGAAACCATTATAAACAGCTGTGTAGTGATGGCTTAGGCCCAGGGCTTAGAAGTCAGAGACAGAAGAATTGTGAATCTAAGGCCAGACTGAGTTACATAGCAAGAATTAGATAGATAGGTAGGTAGGTAGGTAGATAGATAGATAGATAGACAGACAGATAGATGTATGTACTTGTGAATAATTTCATGTGTCAATACTTTTCTGGGTGACAGGAACCTAAGACTTCATGATGACTATATATTTTTATAATTTCATAAGTACTCATGTATTTAAAGGAAGCAATGCTTTGTTCCTTGTTCTGAGAACATTCCTGGGGATATTTCAAATGAGTAGATAACAAAGTATAGAAAAATTAGTCAATAGAAATCTTAGGTTCAGCCTAGGTGTATGAAGAAACAGCCACCAAATGGCAGATCCCTTGCCTGCATAAGCATACCTACTAAAGACCACAACAGGCTTCCCTGTAGCAGGCATCCATCAACAACAAAATGAACAGTCACGGCAAGTGTCGTTCACCCTGCAAGCAACTTCCTATTCCAATAGTAGGAATAGTGCCATTTCCACTGTGGGCCAAGTTTTCTGAAAGAGTTGGATCTGTGTTAAACACCTGCAGACAGGTTGACCTTGTCTGACAGAATAGTGACTGTGGAGAGAAAGAATGCTTTAGGGAAAGAGTTGAGATAATTTTGGGCTCTCTTGGTCTCTTTAGTAGTCAATTACTTTAACTATTGTATCCGATGTGACTAATAGACGCATGTCTCAGTCTAAGAATATGTCACTAAGCTTAACAGCCTCAAGTGTCTGTCAACTCTAAAGCTAAGAATATTATAAGACAATATATGAAATTAATATATTTCCCCGATCTGCTGTAGCATTTGTACCTGTAGCAAATTATCTTACCAAGTAACTGGTAAATAAATCAATTTATCACTTTCTTTGGTCTGTAAGAATCAAAATTTAAGTAACATCTTTGATGAAGGGACATGATTCAGGGCAATCTGAATCCCTGTTCCCCAAATATTTCACTCAGAATAAACTACTTTCTGTTAAAGCATAACCACTTTACATGTGCGCCACTAATGAGGTTATGTATTGTGTGGGGATATACTTTTTTAGGGAATTATTTACATGATACACAATCAACACAAATTGTCTTCAGTAATGCAGGTCTTGAAATTTTTGCTTCTTGAAATCTTTCCAGCACTCCAAAGCACCATCTTTGATCAATTCTAGAACTTTGGGAAGATTGCATCCAAGTCTAATTGACTGAGGGCATGACCCTGGAAAGGTGAATTCATTTGTGGATATGGTCAGCCAACCTCCCCTAGGTAATTTCCTTTGAATTGTCACTGTTGTTATTTCATTTGGAACTTTCTCCTTTATAAATCATCCAAGTAGACTTCAGGGAATATAAGCACCACTTCAAAAGCCCTTTAGATGGTATTTGGGGAAGGTAAACTGCTTCTTCTCTCCTATATTTTAGTGGAGAATATCCTTAGGTATTGAAACAGTCATTTGACTTGACAGATTGGAAGTAATAGTAGAAATTAAGGTACTTCATAGTCTAGAGAAACTTAGGAAATTCTCCAGTCTCAGAGTCTTAAACTGCAACTCAAAATTCCAGGTGATCTAGTTAAGATAATTATAATGGAATAGTCAAGGGGACTGATTTTGAAAGACAACCTTAGTTTATTTAACATGGGGTTCTCGTTTAGGGTATGTGAATTTCACTGTCTTAGAATGTTGTCATAAAGGGAATTTATAGTTTCAGATATTATAGTTTCAGTGAAGGATAATAAGGGAAGTATGGCTTCTACTTTTCAAGTAAAGTATGTTTCTCAACATCATCATTTTTTCTGCAAATCATAACTATGAAAAACTCCACAAAGAATTGGCTGTGCTACCAGTCATCTCTACTCATTTACATTCAATCTGTTCTACCATGTAGTGATTTTTTTTGAGCAAAGTCTCCTGTATTATCATCAAAGTCACTGCAATTACATCATTACTGATGTTTTTCAATCACCTAATTTTACTGAGTTTATTTTTTCTTTAGATTCAGTGATAGCATAATGACCTTGTGTCATGATTTGAATGAGAAAGAAATGTCACTCATAGGCTCTTGAATTTGAACCCTTGACCTCCAGTTGATGGTGTTGTTTGGAAGGTTATAGAGCCTGTAGAAAGTGGAAATGAACTCTACGTGCTCCTGGAACCCTGTTCATATGAACTTACAGCATTGGTATTAGCATGTACAAGACCCATGCTAGCTCAGTTGGACAAAAACCCAGCACAGAACTGAAGAAATGGGTAGCAGAGCCCAACCTTGGCTGAAGAAATATAGGAAGCTGATGGTGATCAGGTAAGACCTGGTTGGTCTTCTGTAGGAAAGGGACTCTGGATAGGCTGACTAAAGCTCAGGGGATGAGCTGGCACTGAGTAGAGGGTGGGGAGAGTAGTTTGGTGCAATGGACCCTAGCACAAATGACAGAATGCGTGAACTGAACTGTGTGTGTGTGTGGGGGGGGGGTGCGGGAAGCATGAGGGAGGTTGCCTAGGGAGAAGCAGGTATAAAGGTGATTAAGACTGATTTAAAAATTTTGTATGGGGCTGGAGAGATGGCCTAGCGGTTAAGAGCACCGACTGCTCTTACAGAGGACCCGGGTTCTATCCCCAGCACCCACATGGCGGCCGAGAACTGTCTGAAACTCCAATTCCAGGAGAACTCCAGTTTCAGGGGAATTTGACACCCTCTTCTGACCTCTGCGGCATTGCACGACACGGGTGCACACACTTGCATGCAGACAGTACATTCATACACATACAGAAATAAATAAATAATTTAAAAAATATTAAAAAAAATAAAAATTTTGTATGAAACACATAAAAACTCAATAAATAAATAAATATTAATTTAAAAGAAAGAAAAGTAGAACTTTGTTGGAAGAAGTACATCATGGGCTCGGGCTTTGAAGTTTCATAACCTCAGCCCATTCCCTATTCTTTCTCTAATTCCTGCGTGTGGATGAAATGTGATCTTTCGCTTCCTACTTGTTGCTATGCCTTCTGCACCACAGTGGATTCTGTCCCTCTTGTATTGTAAGCCAAAATGAACCCTTTCTTCCTTATATTGCTTTTGGTCATGGTATTTTATTATAGCAATAGAAAAATAACTAATACATCACTTTACTACTATTATGCAAAACAAACATAGTAAAAATCCCCCCAAGTTTTTTTTCTTTATACCCATAGATTACTACATCTCTCAGCCTTCATCAAAGAAGCTTCTTTTAAAAAGTAGATACTGATTAATACAGAGAGCCACATCTTATCAACCTGAGGAAAACAAGAGACTGGCGTTCAGAGCTCTGAACGGGACATTTACGTACCACCTCATACCCTCAAGGCTCAGGGATCATTGAGAAAGCAGAGGAAGGAAAAGGTAAGAACCAGAGGCAGCAAACTTCTGCTACTGGTCTGGTCTGAGTAATGGTTACTTTCTTTCAGATTCAGTCCTACTCCTTCATACCACAAATATATTTTCCTAGGAATATCCGATTTGATAAAATTTAATCTCTTTCAGTTTACCTCCAGTCACCTCCAAGAACCATTCTTCACAATGGGCCACATTCAGGGTTGTATTTCCTGCCTGCACCTCCTGGCAGACAGACATACGGATGACTTGGAGTCTCTCCTTCAGTGAGTCTGATCACCCATCCAATGTTTGGGATAACCTCAGCCTACACTCATAGTGAAAGATTCTCCAGCAGTCCAGTCTGGACCTTCTTTTTGTCCTTCTCCATACTTCCACATACCATTTTCTATTGTGTGCACAGACCATTTCCACTGCAAAGCTGGCTCAGATTGTCTTTCTGTAAACATTCTGTAAACGGCATAGTTGAAAGAAATCTGTTACATAATGAAAAGTATTTGCAGCACGAAGATGTATTAAAAAACAGTTGTAATGTGTACAGACTGTTAGAAATCAGTAATGTAACTACCACCTATCTTAAGAAAGATTGGGTATTATCCAGAGCATCTAAGCCATGTGTGTACACATCAGCTTACCTATGCAATACAGATTGTCAGTGGTTTGGTCTTTGGCAAAATTATTTCTCCGTATTCAGTTATAGACTTAACACCTAACTATATGTCTTTAAAATGTAGTTTTCCTTTCCTTTCTTTCTTTTTCAGAGTCTGTATGTTTGGAATCTTCTGCGCATGTAATTTTGAGTTCTATTTCTCTTGCTTGGCATTGCTGGTGAATCTGACTGAAGTTAATGCCTGAATTTATTATGCTTTTCTGTTACTATATACTCTGTTTCATGAGCTCCATCACAATGTTTGTTTTATTGGAATCTTTGCTTGTTGTTGAAATAGTGCATCAGTGGAACACCTTAGTGTGTCTCTCTGGGTAGGGCTGTACAAGAGTATCTGTCAGGGATGTCTGAGGATAAGAAATGCTGCACCTGCAGCATGTTTCACATATTTCGAGATTTAAAATAAATGACCTTACAGAATTCTTTTGTTCTGTATCTTATTTAACACCTGGCAGCGGAAGACTGAATTGTTCACCAGTCTACCTGATTTAAAGGTATTTTATTGTAGCTTCTATCTCACTCCTCTAATTATTAAAAGACAATGACCTGAGAGCTCTCCCAGGTATCCAGCTAAGAAATGTTCCTATTTCTTGGATCGTTGACAAAACATGTTCTCTATTGCATTGTTTTCTCATTTGCTTTTTCTATTAACTAATTTGAACTAGAAATTGTATGTAATAATTTTTGAAAGAAGAAATTATCTTTTATCCCTCTTTGGGCTCTAAAAATATCTGATGCAGGGTCTCATCTTATCAATGAGAAGCTACTGGTAGTTTTTGAATTGAGTGTGTGTGTGTGTGTGTGTGCCTGTGTGCACATTTGTGCTCATCTCTCAGTAATGTGTGGAGGCCAGAGGCCTACATCTTCCTCAATTGCTTTCACCATTTTATTTTTTTTGAGACAGGGTCTCTCACTGAATTTGTAAGCTTGCTGTTTTGGCTAGAGGTGCTGGTCAGCAAGAGCTTGGGGTATACATGCATACAGTCACATTTTGAATGGGTTCTGGGGTTCTTTAGTCTTCATGCATTAGAACAAACACTTGCTTCACAGAGCCATCTCCCTAGCATCACAATGTAGTAGTTTTGTTTTAACTTTATGAATCAATGAATGCCTAAGGCAAACATGGACTAAAAACCAATGAAATAGTTACTATTTTTTAATGTGAATACTATTTATTCTGCTTAGTATCTTCTTGGATATATTGAAGAATTTGAATATACAGTTTTCTGTTCTGCGAATTAGAGATAACATTAAGGACAGCCTTGTAAAATACTGTGAAGGTATAAGTTATATAAGTCACACTAGCTATAAGAACGCTGCATCTTCGGGCAGATATAGCTAGTATTCTTATGATCATTTTTGCTCAGAGCTATTTGAAAGCCACAGCCTAGAAGGGTAAAATGTTTCTCTGTTGCTTTTTTCTCAATAATGGAAATCAGGATTGGGATTTTTTTTTTTCTTTGACTGAGGCAGCTGTATGTAGAGATGGGAAAATTAGTATGACTCATTTTATAGAAATGAAATAGAGGGATCATTTGTATCACTCTTCAAAGAAAAAAGAAAGAAGAAAACAAGGGCAAAAAGGAGGAGGGAAGAGGAGGAGGGAAAGAATAGAAAAAGAATTGCAGGCAGAGGAGGTTGAAGAGTAAAAATTTCAGTAATATACCTGAGAGGTTATTGAGGCTCAACTTTCAGATATGGAAGATCAAAATAATTTCAGCCCACTTCATAAATGATAGCTGACACCCACATTTCAGAATCTAATTTGAAAAACATTGCAAATGTATAAGGAGACCTTGAAATACTTGGAAGTCATAGAATGTGCTGAGAGAAAAATCAAAACATTCCAACTGAGTATGCAAATCTGAATTAGGTAGAGCAATGGCAAGCTTTAGACACAGATCTGCATAATTCTTACAGTATTTCATGGAGAAATGTAAAGCCTCTACTACCTTGTTAAGCCAGTATCAGGAAAATATAAGCCTCAAAAAATGAGGTCTGTTTGCCAGGTATAGAATCATTGCGAACTTGCAGAAATAGGTTAACATTTAGCTGTCTAGATTCCAGGGTAAACACATGTGTATAAAGGTATTTTCCAGCAGTATTTTCAGAATGTTTGCAGAGTGGTTACATTTTCAGCACTGGCCTTCTATAATTTACATATATTTTTCCATAAAAATAATCTCTTGATGTGCAAATGTAAAATCAAACTGGAGGCAGAAATTTACCCAAACAAATCATTTTTAAGGCGTATATAAAAATTAGCAGGGTTTGTGGAGATGGAAACCTTCTCAGCTTAAATTGCTTTAGGAGTCTCTCCTTATTTATAGAATAAAGTCCAAAAGGTTTTACAATTGCATAATTTCCTGGCAAGACCCTTTCTCACTTTTAGACTGTCTTAAGTCCTTCTGCAGTGACTTAATTGTACTCTAAGAATCTGCGGTAGTCTGTGTCTGCCTTTAATGGATGCTCCTTCCTTCATTGGAAAACCCTTCCACATCCCTTATTTAGCTAACTCTCTGATTTTTATGACAGAACATGTATCTAGGGATGTCCCCCACATCAGCACACTGTCAAGATAAATCCTCCTATATATCTGAGACTTGTGAGCCTGACTCAGGGTAGGCACCTTAGAAAAACTTGATGAATAAAGTCATTCTTAATTCATGTATGTGAATTATCAGTAGAGAATGGCAAGATTCAAAATTGTGTGAGTGTGTGTGTGTGTGTGTATGTGTACAGGCATGCATGTGTGCTGCATATGCAGGTGTGTGTGTGCATGTGGACATGCACATGTTGCACTCAGAGGTCTCCCTTTCTGGCTTTCCACCTTATTGTTGGATCCATGGTCCCTCACTTTCTTGCAGTGTACCATGTTTGCCTGACCAGCTCTCAAACAAGCTTCAAAGACAGGGGGTCTCATTTTGTACCCCAGTGCTGAGGTGATGGGTGTGCACGGCCAAGCTAAGATTTTATGTGGGTTTTGGGCACCAGAACTCAGGTCTCAATGCTTGTATGGGAAGCACTTTTCCCACAGAGCCATCTCCCTTGGCTACAAATTGGACATTTTTATATTGATCATCTGCAGAGGTGATAATTTTTGGCTTGTGAGTTGGATTCATCACAAGATAAACTGAGGTAGATTCTACAAAGACACCATTCCCAAGACAGCTATGCTACTCAAGGAAGTGCCAGCTGCCTCAGAATTAACTTTGAGTAGAGTTTAAAATAATTAGTTTGTGGATAGAAATATCCCCTGTTTATATTCTGTGTACGGATGTGGTTTTTTTTTTTTTTTTCTAAGCCCTACCAGATGGAAAAGAAGAAGAAGCAAGATTATTACAAATATATTGCTTAGTTTTGTTACAAGTAGTTTATGTCTGCATTTGAGGTGGACCATAGTCTGAGGATATGGTGGGGTTAGAGTGCGTGAGCTTATTTATAAGGTACAAAGGCAAAAGAAATTAAGCCGAAACCAACAATAATCAAGTACAGAAGGGGCCGGTGAGATGATTCACTGGTAAAGGCAATTTCCATGCAAGTCTGGTGATGAGAGATGGATCCCAAGATGGTATATAAAGGTGCAAGAAGTGAACCAGCTCCACAAGTTGTCCTCTGACCTCTACATGTGAGCTGTTACATGCACATACTCCCACACATACACACATACAGACACAGACACAGACATGGACAGGGACACAGACACGGGCACATACACACACACACACATATACACATACATACACACACGCACAAAATGCGGAGGGTAAGACAACTATAAAGCTCAGGGCATTTGAGCACTTTCTGGAATACATCCAAGGACACTCAGTTTTATTGCTTTTCATTTACAAACCACACTAACAAACATCTAATTTAAGCCCATCAGTTTTGTGAATTAAACTGCAAGAACCGTGAGCTAAATGCGGCCTCAGAGATTACTTTGCTTGATGTTCTAAAATGTGTTAGATTTCCAAAGAATCACATATAAACATCCAACATAGAAACACAGCACTGTGATTGACGCAGGAGAGAAGGATCAGTGAACTGCTGCTACTCATCCCTATGTAAAACCTATGATATATGTGGCATGCATATGTGCATCTTTTGGAGTGATACATATTGGAAGGAATAATAATAATAACAACACCAACAAAAAGACTGGGTCAAGGAACTGACTGAAACGGTGCACTTCTGCTCGAAACAGTAAACTTCTGAATCAAGAATTTTGAGAGAGACTGAGAAAAAGATGAAAAACATGTTTGGCAGAATGCCTGAGCTCTGGTTGGGTGGGGGGTGGCAAGGAAGGGGGGCACAATGTCTAGATTTGATTTGAAATTTTGTATGAAATGCACAAAGCTTCAATAAAAATTGGCTTTGGGAAAAATATATAAAGAACTCAAAATGCAAGAATAAAAAGCCCCCCCAAAACAAAGAACTTTGTATATGTGTGTATGTGTGTGTGTGTTTGTGTGTATGAGAGAGAGAGAGAGAGAGAAAGTAAAAACAGTTATTAGTGTAGGAAATTAGAATTAAGAAAAAAATCACTGTACTGTATATCTCTTTGCATTATATGTGTTTGTTCATGCATAATTCACAATTTATTTCATATTTAACTTTCCATCCTACTCAAGTAGATTTTGGGGCAGTTGCTTAAATGCCAATAATGATTCTCAATATTTTACAGTCACTTTCATAAAGCAGCAAGCCACAAGAAGTTCTATTTTCCATTTCCTGGGAGTTTTATTTTTTACCCCTCACTTGTCAAAAAACAAACAAACAAAAAACCCAGTCTGAATTCAAAACTTGTATTTTACAGGTACAATGTTTGGCTCTATTTTTAATTTTTATTATTTTTAAAATATTTTATTTATTATTTTCGTTATGTGTATGAGTGTATTGCCTACTTATGTGTAAGCGCACCTGTGTTGTGCAATGCCCATGGTGGTCAGAGGAGAGTGTCAGATCCCTTGGAACTCGAGTTACAGACAATAGTTAACCACCATGTGGGTGTTGGGAATTGAACCCGGGTCCTCTAGGAGAACAGTGGGTTCTCTTAACCACTAAACCATCTCTTCAATCCCAGCTATCCTTATTTAAAAGAAAATAATTAACTGCTCATGTTCTCCATTTATTCTTTTTGTATAAGAAACTAGCATAATTTCTGGAGTATAAATGAGAACCATTGGAAAGTTGTAGGGTACAAACTATAAGCTATAAGAATTAACATGGTTCTTCTAGTGTGTAGACATTATTGGGATCTTGATATACAGTAGTACAGACATAGCTAGGACCTATTTCTGAAGGGAAACATTTTTGTACTTTCATTTAAAAGCCTGCTTCTCACGCCATCCACTGATCTACAAACCTCCAACTTTTTGCTCTGGTTGCAAATCAAATTTAGCAGTGGAGTTTTGAAAATGTATGACTGTGTAGATATTAGTCCCCATCTATGGATTTTCTGCTTAGTCATTTCATGGTTATAAAACTTGTCAAGTAAAATTATAGTGCACAAATGGCAGTTTATGTAACAGTGTGTGGACTACTCAGAGACATTTATAGATGAATCATTATTTGATGGAACATTTCAAAAATAGTATGAGTTATGTCTAAACAGAGATTTTATTTTTCATTTCCAGCAGTTATAAACTAGAATAAATATGACTCAGTTCTCCTGAAAATCTAACATTTGTAATTTTCTTCTGTCAAATGTCAGTATTTGGGCCAATCAACTGCAACACTGATTGAAAGAAATCCAGGAACCCAGACTTGTAGATTAATCATCCTCTTTAATTGAAATGCTTTCAAGTGTTTAGAATATATGAGAAACATTCAATGAATAACTGAGAGCATTCAAAATGGAAAATAAATCTACCTTTCTTTCCTCCCACTTGGCTAATGCCTCTAGATACATATTAGTGAGTCAAGTTGCATAAACATGACAGAGTTGTTATAATTATTTTCTTACTTATCTCCAGATTCTTCCTTTATGAATATATTACAAATACATTATATTACAGTAATTCTATTTAATAGTAACCTAGCAACAACATGCCTGATGGAGGTTGTTATTTCACTAGAGATGGAAAGCTTTGCAATAGATTCACAATGTAAGACTCACAGTTTCTAAGGGCCAGGAAGCCTTATGAAAATGGACTCATCCCCTATCATAAATAAAGTTGAATAACTATAGGAAAGACCACAGTGATGTCTCCTTTGCCTTTTTTCCACTACTCTGAAGTATTTGTGATCATTTCCCTAGAGGAAAAAGCCCCCAAATAATGAGTAGGTAGAGTGTATAAGTTTGAGTTTTACTTATCAAAAGGTATATTTATTACTAATGCAAAAATTTACCATGTGTCCTTGCATCACCCCTTTGGGTCTACCTTACTAAGCACTGATTGGCATGGACCATGAAAAATAGTAACTTTCTTGAACTTTTTACTTCATTAAAATTTTTTAAATTAATTTTTATATTTTTTACGTGTTTGAGTGTTATGCCTGAATGTGTATTAACTCATGTTATGCAATGCCAGAGGATGACAGAAGAGGGTGTACGATCTCCTGGAACTGATGTTATGGATGATTGTTAGCCACCATGTAGGTACTGAGATTCAAATCCAGGTCCTTTGCAAGAACAGCCAGTGCTCTTAACTGCCAAGCCAGCTCTCCAGCCAGAGCTTTTGACTTTAGATCCTCAGTTGTGGAACTGTGTGGCTGAGTGAGTGTTAATACAGCTAATATCTTCTTGAGATAATTTGTTAAGACAGGAGGTTGAATAATTCCTGCATTTATTATTACTTGGAACAGTTCATGGATCTTTATGATGAAATGTGCAATAAGAATATAAAGTGTTATTGAAACAATGCATCATTTTTTCCTTCTGTGACTTTATGTTATTCCTCTTGATACATCAGTGTAGCCTTATTTTCTCAAAAACTAAACATTACTGAATATCACGTTTAAAATACAGTGCCCCTGGCAGGAAGGTATCTTCAGGGAAACATCGTTATTAGCATACATATGAGGTATGCTAATGCAAGGATTATTTACCCAAAACTTTCTCAAAGGATTTCAAGTGCCAGTATAATTGTTATCTTCTGAATCTTCAAGAGGATTCTGGGATATCGACAGAATCAGTGCTTTTGTGAGCTTTCTGTATTCTTTCAAAAGGTCTTAAGAACACTTTTAATTGACTCCAGGCTTTAAACAGAGTCTTATATAATTGTATGTACATAGCCATGTGTGGATATATATATATATATGTATATATATATATATGTTATATATATGTATATATACATATATGTATATTTAATATGAATGTAATATACACTATAGCATGTTGTGTTACTTTTCTTGAAGTGACATGAAGAATTGTCCATTTACTGAAGAGAAAACTTGGGGACAGAGAAAACAAGCAATTCCATCCAAGCCCAACTGTTGGAACCAATGAGTTTATCAGGGTTACGGGATCTTGTGTGATCCAAAGGCAACTGTATCATGGAGATGTTCTACCCCAGCATTTGTGGTTATTCAAAAACAACTGCATCAGTAGCACCTTAGTTAACTTCTACTTTACATATTCTAGTGTCCCTCAAAAACATATGCAGCTGATGGGCATAGAGAGTGGTGGTTGGAATCTCAGGTGAGGGTCACTACCCTTCTTTCTAGGAGAACAGATGTATAACTGTCACCATAGAGCTAGTTATTGCTATTTTGTTTTGATTATTTGGATGACATAAATATGGACCTAGATAAGCTTTGTGATATCAGATTTTCATATGAAGCCTAGAGGAAATAGCTCTACTACAGCATAAAAATAGATTCCTTCTGTGTATGTGTGGTTATTTGTTGCAGAATTGTTTTCTATGGCTTATTTACACTGTTTATATCATTGAAATTCTCTCTAGAACATCTGGATGATTCAAAAGAATTGTAAATAATTTTAATATAGCATATTTAAAAAGAAGAAACTGTTTTGTTTTGTAAACTATGATTAAAGAAAACATAAACGTACACCATAGTTTAAAAACCAAATGCAGACACCAAGGCAGAGTGCTCTTTGAATGTGGACATTTTCCCTTAAAGATAGACAGCTTTGTAGCAGCCATAGATACCTTTGGACTTTTGATCATTTGAGTGGATTGTTTTCTTTCCTTTTCCTGAAAGGCCTAGAGATACAGAAAAGGGTTTGTTTAAAGATAAAGCACAGGAGATGTTCTAAGACTGATGGGACTGATTGTTATATTATTATAGATTTACATGTATTTGTGCACGTGTCAAAATAAGAGAATTATACATTAAAATAAAAAGTAAATTGTATGACACTATCACTTAAAAGCGAGAAAGTTTGAAATCATCAAGCTTCATACTACCTGTACATTTAGGACAATCTTTCTTATGATATTTCACAATGTCATCTAAATACTTTGCTAGAATAAAAACAAAACAAAATCAAGCAGAGAAAAATAAGAGTGGTAAAAAAGCAAAATAGCCACAGCAATAAAACATACCTAGGGGAACTGCATTGGCACAAATAATATATGGCAGGAATTTTGCAAAATCTTTCATTAAAAAGGCCTGGCCAGGGCTGGAGAGATGGGTTAGTGGTTAAGAGCACTTTCTGGTCTTGCAGAGGGCATGAGTTCTACTATTCTCAGCATTCAAGTCAGGCAGCTCACAACCGCCTTTAACTCTAGATTTAGTGATCCTACACCTCCTTCTGGTCGCCAAGGGTACCTATTCACATATGGCAGATACACACATAGACACACACATAAAGATTGAAAAATTGGTCTTTAAAACAATAGAAGAGAAAATGTCCTTCATTAGCAAGGTGTGCTGGTACTCACTGTTCCAGCCATAGAGATGCAAGGCAGAGGGAGAGAATATGAAGTCAGCAAGATGCATGTAGTAAAACCCTGACTAATGGAATCTAACCAAACAACAAACCAACATAGCACGTGTGTGTGTGTGTGTGTGTGTGTGTCCATCTTGGGTTAATTGCTAAGAAACTCAGCTCCATGTAATCAGTTAACTTTCTTTCCTTTCATGCTGATTCTCATTTGGATGTTTTGATTAATAAGTTCTTGCTCTAGGAAAGCACCCACCACTTATTTCTGAAATAGTTCTTAAAGTTTTGCAGACTGTTCATATGCATAGTAACATTTGAATTTTAATGTACTCTCGAAAGATTACCCGAAAGCACTTAATGAATCCTTTGGCTTGTGTAATAAGATATTGCTATTCACACCTCGGGATTCCAGAGCACATACATATTGAATAAGAATTAATATTTATAGTTAATTCCCATAATTATTCTAAAACATAGAGAAAGCTATGAAGGTATTACTTGATTATTGGCCTAACAAAAACCAACTCCAAATCTGTGTACTTCACAGATTTAACAGGAATGACTTAATTTATAAAATAAAACTTGCAAACTCAGCATGTTGGGCATCAATAAGGCTCAACACTCAAAATGCCAAGTCTTTAAAACTGCACATAGATTTTAACCTCGAGACTTCTCTTCTTGGCTTTGTGAACTAAAAAGTGTGTTGGAGTATTCCTTCCTGACATTCATTTCAGACACACCTATCTGAATCTATCAGAGAAATCCTGACTGTTTAATATTTAAAAGTCAAGATTGCTCTACTTTTATTTTACATATACCTTTTGAAACTGTTTTAAAAAAGTTGATCAAGGGGCTGGAGAGATAGCCTAGCGGTTAAGAGCACCAACGCTCTTACAGAGGACCCGGGTTCGATCCCCAGCACCCACATGGCAGCTAAGAACCGTCTGTAATTCCAATTCCAGGAGAACTCCAGTTCCAGGGGAATCCGAGACCCTCTTCTGACCTCCGCGGCATTGCACAACACGGGTGCACAGACCTGCATGCAGACAGTACATTCATACACATACAAAAATAAATAAAAAAATTTTAAAAATTAAAAAGTTGATCAAAACCATCTTGTTTCTCTTCGTTATAATTGAACAAGGAAATACTTCACAAAATTATGATTTATTTTACAAACACATTTTTAAATGGAAGGCATGTAGAATATGCAAAACTCTAATGAAGGCTTGAGATATGACTCAGTGTTTAAGAGCCTATGCTGCTCTTGCCAAAGACTGAAGTTCAGTCCTCACATCCATGTAGGGCAAGTCACAACAGATGTAACTCCAGCTGCAAGGATCCAGCTTCCTCTTTTTGTCTCCTCAGAGACCATCTGTGGTGGTTTGAATGAGAATGTCCCCCATGGGCTTTAAGTATTCAGATATTTTGTCCCCAGTTGGTGGCACTGTTCTTGGAGGTCTTAGAAGGTGTGGCCATGCTGGAGGAAGTACGTCATTGGGGCGGGCTTAGTGAGTTTAACAAGCCTTGCTGTCTTCAGTCTCTCTCTCTTGACTTCCTGTGCTCATTGTGAGATGTGAAACTTGGCTTGCTGCTCCAGCCCCAGCCACTATGCCTCCCAGGACAATGGACTCTGATTCTCTGGAACCATCAATCGTAAGCTCAAATAAACTCTTCCTTTTATAAGTTCCCTTGGTCATGGTGTTTTATCACAGCAATAGAAAAGTGACAAATACACACACATACACACACACTAAAGATGTAAACAGAATCCCAAAGTTAATAATGCTCAGCTTTCATGTGGAAGCAAACATTAGCTAAACTACGTGTTGCTGGATCTCAATGAAATATCCGTGCTATTGTAAAGTCAGCACACATTGACAGCTCACTGTGGGAAAATAAATAACCTCAGTAGCAGCCCTGATGTCCAGACTCTCACTCTATACTGTCATATGTACTTTCACTGCGAAAAGCTTGGCATCCAACCCCCACTTTCCATGATAATTCATTGCCAGCCCAAGGGGATATAGTTGGGAATCTTGGAAGGTATAGAGGTCTGGTACGTAGGTAATGGTTGGACTCAGGAAATTATATACTACAAGACCTTTAATCCCACTAATTTTCTTAGAAGATATCCTCTGATGAGAAACAGAAGAAAAGAAAGGTCTAAATCTTTTTAAAACAATATATTTCGGTGTGTGTGTGTGTGTGTGTGTGTGTGTGTGTGTATGCCAGGATAAACACAGAGGGTAGTACCAGGTGTCTTCCTCTATCATCTTCTATCTGTTTCTCTGAGGCAGCATCTCTCCATAAACCTGGGACTCATTTTCTTAGATAGGCTTGAACCCAGCAAGCCCCACTGCTCTTCCTTCCCCTGCTCCTTCAAAGTTGGGGTTACCAGTGTGTACTGGGGGGCCTGCCTTGTTACATGGATCTTGAGATCTGAACAAAGTTCTCATGACTTTTCTGTAAGCTCTTTAAACCACTTTAATTAGTCCAGCACCATTAAAGGTGAATCTTGTTGTGGTGGTTTGAATGAGAATGTCCCCCATGGGCTTTAAGTGTTCAGATATTTTGTCCCCAGTTGGTGGCACTGTTCTTGGAGGTCTTAGAAGGTGTGGCTGTGCTGGAGGAAGTACGTCATTGGGGGCAAGCTTAGTGAGTTTAACAAGCCTTGCTGTCTCCAGTCTCTCTCTCTCTTGACTTCCTGTGCTCATTGCAAAATGTGACCCTCGGGCTTGCTTCTCCAGCCCCAGCCACCATGCCTCTCACCACAATGGACTCTGCTTCCCTGGAACCGTCAATAGTAAACTCAAATAAACTCTTCTTTTTATAAGTTCCCTTGCTCATGGTGGTTTATCACAGCAACAGGAAAGTGACTAATAAAATTATTTGGTACCAGAGAGTGGGCTGTTGGCTGTGAAGAACCTGACCATGTGGATGTTTGGAGAAATGTGGAAGACTTTGGAACTTTGGGCTAGAAAAGCTGTTGACTACTGTAAGCAGAGCTTAAGGGGCCATTCTAGTAGAAGCCTGGAAGAAAGCATTGCTGCAAAAATATGTAGTTCCAGAGGAAAATACTTAGGCAGCAACTGGGATATTTTGATAAAGAGTCTGGCAGCAGTTTGCCTGCAACCCAAATGCTTGCCTGATGCTAAGTTGAAAAGCAATGGACTCATGTCTTTGGCAGAGGATATTTCAAGACAGCCTAATGTAGAAATGGTGATGTGGCTATTAATGGTGAATATTGTGCAGATCTACAGTGAAGAAGAGAAGATGGGGTAGAAAGAAATGCAGAATGTACTGTTTGGATCTGAAAAATGCACTAGGAAGATTAAAGGTGGGGCCAAGGCATGTGAAGGAGAGGTCTCCTTTTGATAAGGAGACTAAAGTGATTAAGGAGAGGCCTAGCTATTTACAAGTAAACAATGGAAAAAGTGAGATTAAAGTGATTAAGGAGAGGCCTTGAGATTTATAAGTAAACAACAGAAACAGTACCTTCAGGGCAAGACCACACCCAGCTAAGTCTCCAATTTTTGAAAGGAAAATACTGAAAGCGTTTTCTACTCCAACAAGTCCAGGGTAGAGAAAATTTGCAAATGTGGTTAAAGTAGGAGAGAGTCCATCTCAAACTTGCAGCCAAATTCGGCAATTTCATTCACGTTGTGCTGGCTTTAGAGGCACGAAGAACGCAAGAGTGAAGGGGTTATCAGTTCTTCCTCCACAGTTTCAGAGAGCCACAGAGGCCAGGCAGAGTGCATCAGGGGTGTCCCTGAATAAAGAAGGTCCTGATAGGCCATTGGGTGAAGCTGTGAATGTGAAACCTGGTTGGCAGCGGAGACCCCATGAAAACATTGGAGATGCCAGAGCTGTGAGGTACTTACCAAGGAGAGCTGTATACAGGGAGTGGTACCAGCCCAAGGAAGAGATCTGTGTTGCATGCAATCCTAGAAGAGCTGAGCCATCTAAGCCCTTTGGAAATAAATTTCCAGAAGTTGCACATGGAGCTACTGGACTTGGTGTTTACCCTGCTGGTTTTTGGTCTTGTTTTGGTCCAACATTTCCTCACTATGCCTCTATTCCTCCCTTTTGGAATGGGAATGTGTATTCAGTTCCACTGTATGTTGGGAGTATGTAATTTGCCTTTTGATTTTACAGGAGCTTACAGTTAAGAGATTAGCCTGGGTCTCAGAAGAGACTTTGGACTGTATACTTTTGAAAAGAATTGAGACTGGTAAAGACTATGGGACTTTTAAGGTTGGACTAAATGCATTTTGCATTTTATATGGTCATAAGCCTATGGGGGCCAGGGAGTGGAATGTGGTGGTTTGAATGAGAATGTCCCCCATAGGCTTTAAGTATTCAGATATTTTGTCCCCAGTTGGTGGCACTGTTCTGGAGGTCTTAGAAGGTGTGGCCGTGCTGGAGGAAGTACGTCATTGGGGGCAGGCTTAGTGAGTTTAACAAGCCTTGCTGCCTCCAGTCTCTCTCTTGACTTCCTGTGCTCATTGTGAGATGTGAACTATGGCTTTCTGCTCCAGCCCTGGCCACCATGCCTCCCACCACAATGGACTCTGATTCCCTGGAACTGTCAATCGTAAGCTCAAATAAACTCTTCCTTTGATAAGTTCCCTTGGTCATGGTGTTTTATCACAGCAACATAAAAGTGACTAATATACCATCATTCATGTGAATGCTCACATACTCCCCCCCCCCACAAATTTACAACAAGACTGTGGAGGCCAGAAAGTAAGATTAAGAGACTGCCTGCTCTTTCAGAGGACCTGGGTTCAATTTCCAGCAATCGCATAGTTGGTTAAACCATACAAAACTCCAGTTCCCAGGAAATCCGACACTTTCTTCTCCTAATTTTGTGGGCATTGCATGATGTGGGTGTACTTACACATGTGCAAGCAACACACTTGTACACATAAAGTAAAAATTAAAAAAATCTTTTAAAAACAAGAATACAATCTCAATTGAGTATTCTTTCTCATCTCTTTTCAAGTTTATATATATTTTAAATTTTTTTAATTTATTTTTTTTGTATGTGTATGAATGTACTGTCTGCATGTAGGTTTGTGCACCCATGTTGTGCAATGCTGTGGAGGTCAGAAGAGGGTCTCAGATTCCCCTGGAACTGGAGTTCTCCTGGAATTGGAGTTACAGACGGTTCTTAGCCACCATGTGGGTGCTGGGGATCGAACCCGGATCCTCTGCAAGAGCAGTCGATGCTCTTAACTGCTAGGCTATCTCTCCAGCCCCTCCAGTTTATATATTAAAAATATAGTTCCCTGTATCTCTAAATGCAACTGCATTTAGAAGTCATGTCTTCAGATAGGTAACTGAGCTAAAACTCAATCAGCAAGGTGAATTCTATTCCCACATACCTGTTAGCCTTAAAAAGGGAATAGTACAAAAAGAGATTCAAAGAGGCCATCTGAAGAGACAAGGAAAAAGCAGGGCTTACAGGGCCAGGGGAGAGACTTCATGGGAATCCAGCCCTGCTTTTCTTAGAGAGTAACCTCCCAAGCTATGAGGAAATAAATGTCTGGTGTTCAAGTGACCCAGTCAGTGGCTCTTTGCTATGGCAGTCATCAGAAGCTGACAGCAAACGTGGTCATCAATAGACACAGACCTGAGTCCCAGAAGAACTGAGTCCAGGGATACTAATGGAGGCAAAAGCACTTCCTATGTGAGCCCTGTCACAGACCTGTAGAAAACTATGGTGGTATGAAAGAATAGAAGAAGGGTACCTGATTTATTTTTCAAGGAGAGTAATTTGGCATTTAAAGATGAAAATTATGCAGTATGGAAGCCATCTGGCCAAACAAAATAAAAATATCCTAGGCAGAGAAAACATAAAACTCTTGAGACAGGAAGAGTATGATCCCTAAAAATGGGGAAATGCTTTTGTAGATAGAATTTGGTGAGTGAATGTAAGAGTGACAAGTTATGGATGGGAAAGTAGGGGGGTGGGAATTCATTCTGAATGTTCAGCTTTCTCCTTTTTGTTTTATTTAATGTCTGTCACATTTTGTCTATGACACCCTTCTGGGATACAATCTTTCTGGGATACAGTCTTTCTCTTCTGCATCTATCTATCTATCTATCTATCTATCTATCTATCTATCTTGTTGGTTAAATATATATTTTCTGTTGGTCCTTTAATCATGTGTGGCCGCAATCCACACGATGTTCTTCCTTCCTAGAACCAGGGTGGCAGCTTCACAAAGCCAAAAGCTTTAGGGCTGTCTCCTGCCTGCAGGCTGACAGTCCCTAGGCTTAGCTCTGGCAAGGAGGTGGGAGGGGACTGTGGGAAGTCACCAGAGGAATGAAAGAAAGACACAGACTCAGCAGGAGAAGGTCCAGGAGATAGGCTAGTTTTATTCATGCCAACGGTGTGTTTGTGTATAAAAGCTACTGTGCTCTGGGCAAGGAAGTGGGGGGAAGGAGGAAGAGAAGGGTCAGCCACCTTGGCTCGAGCTCCTGTTTGTGCAACCAGTAAACTAGAGGTGTGACATTTTGCTCAATACCTCAAGGGAAGGGGCCATCCAGTTCTGGAACTTTGCAGAGATAAGCAAGGCAGGAAAATACTGCAATATCCCGACCTCATGGAGCTATAGATAACTCACAGAGACAACTGAATGCCCACAGAGATACCAGATAACCCTCAGAGTTTCTTTGGGACAGGTTTACAGGTTTACCTCAAGCCAGGCAAAGTTTCATTCCTACACTATCTATCTAACATCTATCTCTTTATCTCTGTATGTGTGTGTAGGTGTGTGGTTTATGTGTGCATTGTGTTTACAGATACAGTACCTAGGTATATATGTGTGGGAGTGTCCTCTACACCATATTTTCTGAGACGGGTTCTCTCACTGAATCTAGATTTTACCCATTAGCTACACCTGCTAGCTAGCATGCCCCTGAAATCAACATGTCTCTGCCATCCAAACTCTGGCATTTATAGATGTGTACTAACATGATCAGCTTTTACTTGGTCACTGTGATCTAAACACAAGTCCTCATGCTTATGTAGCAAAGTGATTTTATCCACTGAGCTGTCTCCTGAGCCCTATTCATGTATTTACATCTGTAGGAGTGCTGCATGGAAGTACATTTTCTGCATCATATTTAAAATTGAATATTGTCAGGAGCTACTTTCTGCTAGGATCCAGAAAAATACAGGGTTCAACCAAGGTATTTCAAGCTCCCCTTTACTTTAATATTTGGTTCCTTTGTGGACTATGTTATCTCCATAAATTATCATATATTGCTTTATGTACACACTCAGCAACCAAAAAGGGCTGGCAGAAAATTTTGCAGTATGATAATGTATGCTTATAACATATGCCAGCAATCTCAGCAATTCAGGAGGCTGAGGCAGGGGGGATGGAGAGTTTGAGTTTGAGGCCAGCCTAGGCAACAAAATAATTTTGTGGCAAGACAAGACAGGAGAAGAGAAAAGGAATGAGAGGAGAGAGAGAGAGAGAGAGAGAGAGAGAGAGAGAGAGAGAGAGAGAGAGAGAGAAGGAGGAAATAAAGATTTTCTATAAATCTTTTAAGCAATAAACCATTATAGAAAAGCCCTTGCAGTGTGCTCTCATCAGTCTGGCTTTGCTTGTATTTGAACCATTCCCTTACCAGATTTTTATTGACTGTCCACTGAACACCAACTTTCTGTTCATTGCCTATGGGTTTGTTAGCATTCTACTATCCTTCTTGGTTCTTGTCATTCAGAGAAGGAAATAGACATTTAGAAGCTAAATAATCCAGGCATAGTGATGCACCCCTTGCAAACCTTCCTCTAGAGTCAGGGAGATCCCCATAAGTCAAAGCCAATGTGAATCAACAAAATCAACCAACCAACCAAACAAACAAACAAACACATAAACAAAAAAGCCCAAGCCAACATCAAGGCAAGCCAAACAAAAATATAATTACAAGTTCTGATGAGAACTGAGAAAAAAATTGGTCACAGAAATTTCGAATTTGAGGAATTTTTTTAAAAAATTACTATGTAAAGTAGTGGGTTTTCCTCCATGGAAGTTTTGGTTAACACCACTCCTATATCTGTCTGTCTCCTGTCCTTGCTTCTTTATTTAATACTTGCTGCCCCCAAACCCTTTCCGTAGTTAGTTTTAGATGTCAATTTTCAACTTAATACACCTCAGAATATGGAACCTCACTTGAGGATTCATCTCTATTAGATTGGTCTGAAGCCATATCTCTGAAGCATTGTCTTAATTGTTGATTGATGTACAAGTGTCACTGTGGGTAGTGCCACACTTGAAAAGATGGTCAGTATTTGTATGAGAAATCAGGCTGAGCACAAGACACAGGAGTAGGCCAGTAAGCAGCCATTCCTCCATGGTATCTGCTTTGGTTCCTGCCCTGATTTCCCTCAGTGATAATTTATCACATGGAAGTGTAGGCCAGAAACAAAAATTCCTTTCCTCTCCAAGGTGGTTTTAATCAGTGTTTAATCATAGCAATAGAAAGTATCTAGAACCCTTTTCCTTTTCCTTTTCATTTCAAATTCATTCTACTGCCTCCCTTTAATCATTCTCTTCTGTCTCTTTCATGGTTCCTGGTCTCTACAGACATTCTAAGACAAGAACAAATTAGCTGTTATGTTTCGCATATGCATGTGGGAGATGTGTGGTGTTTGCCTTTTGGGGCCTGTATTATTTTTCATCTGGTATATATTTTTTTCTAGTTTCATCTATTATTTTCCTGCACAGTTCATTCTTATTTGATGCTGCTTAGAATTCTATTCTGCATACATGCATTTTCATGATCAATTCATTAGTTGATCAACATCTAGGGAGATTCCATTTCTTAGATCTTTTGGAGAGGGCAGCTACCTCTATCTTAGGTCTACAGTCCTTTAGTAAATATACAGAAAGGTTGTACATGGTTTATGTGGCAGAAATATTTCAGCTTTGGGGGGATTTCCACAGTGACTCTACAAGTCTATGTTGTCACCGACAATGTATAATGGTTCTTCTTTCCCCACATCCTTTCCTGACTTTGTTGCTTTTAATTTTCTTGTTAAAGGTCATTCTTACTAGCCAGGCATGGTGGCGCATGCCTTTAATCCTAGCACTTGGGAGGCAGAGGCAGGTGGATCTTTGTGAGTTCAAGGCCAGCCTGGTCTACAGAGCGAGTTCCAGGACAGCTGGGGCTACAGAGAGACCCTGTCTTGAAAAGACCAAAAAAAAAAAAATAGTCATTCTTACTTGAGCAGGATGGAATCTCAGAGCACTTATGAGGGCTAGAGATGCTGAACAGTTTATAATGTGACAACTAGACAGTTGTATTTCTTCTTTTGAGAACTCTGTTCAATTCTATATCCTACTATTTAATGATGTGTTTGTTTACTTGAGGTTTAGTTTTTGTGAGTTTCTTGTATTATCTAGATAGTAATCCTCTCTCAGATAAATATGGCTGGCAAAGGTTTTCTCACATTCAGTATGCTGCCTATTCCCTTGATTTGTCAGTATTTTTGCTGTACAAAAACTTAATTTTGTGATGTCCAATTTGTCAATAAAATGCTCTTTTTCTTGAGCCACCAGGGTTCTGTTCAGAAAGCCTTTACCTCTGCCTCTATCTTTTAGTGTGGACCTCAATTTTTCCTCTAGGAATTTCAGAGTTTCATGTCTGAGAGTCTTGTTCCATTTGGAGCTGATACTTGTTCAGGGTGAGAGATGCAGATCTAGTTTCATTCTTCTACATGTAGATATCCACTTTTCCAAGCATCATTTGTTGAAGATGTTGTTTCTTCTATGGTATATCCTGTACCACTGCTGAGCCCAGTAGGCTCCAGTGAATAGTTACACTCCCATGGTTACACACCAAGCCCTGGCTAAACTCAGGGTGCCACAAAACATAATACAAAGACTTGGAGAGAGGGAAGAGTAATGGGTGTGAGAGACAGATAAGAGAGAGTGATGGTTAGGAGTAATCAGAATGCTTTATAGGTAGGTAGCAAATTGTCCAAGAAATTTGATTAGTAAAAAATAAAAAATAAAACCCTATAATACCTTAAATGAAAATAAAGAATAAATAAGTAAATAAATAAAAAGGATAATGGAAGAAAAATGTATTCATGTGGAGCACACATACATCAGAAAGATGAGAAAGAATTGCCTGTATGAGATGAAAATTTAAACGTGGGCAGCACAGGGACTTGCAGATTCAAACACCTTGAAGCCTTGTTAATGGCAAAACCTGTAAGGCTCCAGTGTGGCAGGATATGAAGTTTGAAGTCTGTCTGTCATGTTAACCAGAACTTGACTCTGTGAGACAAGGGTAGGGACAAGTTCTTAGTGAATTAAAGAAAAAAGAATATGCATATTTATTTAAGAAAGTTCAAACATATATAGTGGTCTAGAACGTACATTTTTCTTTTACCTCACTTTTCTTTGCTTCCATCTCACAGCAATCCCCCTGCCTCAGCCTTCCTCATGCTGGAATTATGATGTGAGTCAGTATGTACAGCTCTAATATGGAGTCTTCTAGGAACACACATTTCCCAATATTTTCTGAACTTAACTAACACACACACACACACACACACACACACACACACACATATATATATATATGATAAATTTATTCTCCTTCCAAATTTTTACTTAAGGCAAATGTTTCATCTAGCTTAATGTAAAGGATTTTAGAACACATTGAATGATCACAGCCATGTATCTCCTCACAGAAAGAGATCCAGTGGAAGAAGGGTAGAAAGTGGAAGAAGGTCTTCGTGTCTTAAAGAGTATTGCCTAAACCCTGTCACACCAGATCTGGTATACAGAGCCTGGACCGAAACTTCACTGTCAGATAATATTCAGGAAAACTCAAACTTCTTAACTCAGCTTCTTAATCTGACAAGGAATGAAAACTTTTAAAGCAGAAAAGAATACATCCATTGTGCTGAGGCTTTCTTCGGAAGTTTCAATAGTGGTATAATTAAAGAAGGATTTCTGTAGGCAGTGTGCAGGAAAAAGAGGTGCAAACTGGATAATTTGCAAGAAAATACCTTTAAAAAGCAGAAATCATTAAGATTAAAGTTATTTAAGAAGCATAAACCTTGCTGATTTGAAAAGTCAATAGAAAAGTTGACTTCTTGGAGCTTTTGGAATTAAATTTTAAAGGCAGAGGAAGGCATTAATAAAAGTGTGTGATGAAAAGGAATAGTTCCCCTGATATTAAATCTTAGACAAAACAAGAAAAATTGAAAATTCTGCTAAATGAATCAATGAAATTATAACATTTTCTTGGATTTCTTAATTGAATTTTTGCAATTTTCAAACAGTATAATTTCATAGACCCACCATCCACTCATTGCCCCAGTACAATTTAATGTAGTCTGATATATATATACATATATATATATATATATATATATATATACACATATATATCCTAGAAAGTGGACCTTAAATCTTTTTAGAGAGTGGATGGTTACCTCCACAATGTTTTTGTCACTTTTGCACTATTGCACCGGTGGGCATATCTTGCCAGGCCAGTTGCTATAGTTCACAGGATGCACAGTTGGGTAAGGTGAATATTGTTTTTTCTCTTCTAATAACACACACAGCCCCTTCCAGCACTATGAACACTGGCCAGCAGAGATGAGGTGCTGAAGTCAGAACCAGCTTAATTTTCTCCTTGTTTGCTCTACAGCTCACACATGCAGTGTCCTCAGCAATATGGTCTTACCATGAAGTTCTAGTGGGTATCCAAGAGCAGGGGCCATGGCCAAGATTGTTTGTGGCTCTATGGGACCCCTGATCAGCAGCATCTAGAGAAGGAGTCCATTCCTGGAATTGAGATCTTTTTTTTTTTTTTTTTTTTTTTTTGCCTATCATGTCTAGAAAGGGTAATGTCTACTTGTTATAGGATATCTCCATTTAATCTCTTTTTTATGGTCCACATGTATATAACTTAAGAAGATCTTGTAGTGTTAGGTTTCCATATGGCTTTTTCCAAGGCTTTTAGTGTTATTTATCCTGCCCCGTACTTCCTATCCTGCCCTGCCATCCCATTTGAGCCTTCCTATTCTAATGTTCCTCTTTCCCCACTGCAGAACATTCTACCACACTGCCCAGAAAGCAGCCCTGAAAAGACTCTATAGGATCTATCTATCTGTCTGTCTATCTATCTATCTATCTATCTATCTATCTAACTATATCTATCTCTCTATCTATCTGTCTATCTATCTATCTATCTTTCTATCTCTATCTCTATATCTATCTATCTATATCTCTATCTCTATCTATATCTATCTCTATCTATCTATCATCTATATCTATCTATCTATCTATCTATCTATCTATCTATCTATCTATATCTATCTCTGTCTGTTTGTCTTTCTATTTCTATCTATCTATCTATCTATCTCTATCTATCTATCTCTATCTATCTATCTATCTATCTATCTATCTATCTCTATCTCTATCTGTCTATCTATCTATCTATCTCTATCTATCTATCTCTGTCTATCTATCTATCTATCTATCTATCTATCTCAATGTATACATTAAATTGGGCAGAAGTCAATAGGGGAAGTGAAGATAAAGGAGGGGTCTAAATACCATCCAATTATATTGCATTAAATTGCAAAAAAAAAAAACCCAAACATATCCATTTTAAAATAACCAATAAATTCATGTTTAAGAATTAAAATAAAGAGAGAAAATTGTGTCATTATAATCTGTGATGAAACTGTAAATGAAGATGCCCTAGTAAAAAAAAAAGCCAAAGATCCCCACAGCATCTTTGTCCCCAGAACCTCAGAGCACTTTAACTTATCTAGTAAATATGACGTTTCAGGTGTGATTATGTTAAGGATCTTGTAAGAAATAATGTCTCTATGGTCCTAATATAGTTGCAAGGGTCCTTATAAGAGGGTGGCAGGGGGCTGGAGAGATAGCCTAGCGGTTAAGAGCACTGACTGCTCTCGCAGAGGACCCGGGCTCCATCCCCAACACCTACATGGCGGCTGAGAACCGTCTGTAACTCCAATTCCAGAACTCCAGTTCCAGGGGAGTCCAAGACCCTCTCCTGACCTCCACGGCATTGCGCAACACGGGTGCACAGACCTACATGCAGACCGTACATTCATACACATACAAAAATAAATAAAATTTAAAAAAATTTTAAAAAGAGGGTGGCAGGATGGGTTACAGCAGAGAAGGAACTGGGATAGAAGTTGATGGTTAGAATGAGATGGGCTGGAGGATGCTTTGCTGTTGACCTGAAAGAAAGAGGGAGAAGATTTGAGTGAAGTGATGTTGGTGAATTCACATCTGAGATAGGCAGATTCTCCTCTATGTTCTTCAGAAGGAGCATAATCCTACTGAGAACTTTATTTTTTAACACAGTGAATCTAATCTATTTCAGACTTCTAGAACTCTAAGATGGTGAATGCGTGCTGTTTGCAGCCTCTACACGTGTGGTAAAATGTGACATTGGCAGTAAATCAGGACAAATTTTAAGGAACAATGAAGAAGTCATCCAACAAGTTGAGCCAGAAGATTCGGTCTGGAACCTCTCATCTTCAGAACAGTGCTGAAATGTTGATGTGATTGTGCTAACATTAAAATGCTCCAGGGTGTTTTGTTGCTCTTAAGATGAAGAACAGAACTGACCATGTGACCTGAACTCCTCCGTGATCTGTAGGTGTCCCAGTCTTCAGTCTCATAGAAGACAGTTCGGGTCTCAGCCATTCAGCCAAGAGACTTTTTTTTTTTTTTCCAGTTCTTTGAACTAAGCCAAGTTCTCACCCTTTTGGTTTAGAGCTCTGAAATCTTCTTTCTTCAGCACCAGCTGTCCATCTTACCCTCCAGATCTGTGAGCACTTGTCAATTCCCTTTTTCTGGGACTGAACCACAAGTAAAGGTTGAAAGAAATTTAAGGCAATTTCTATATTGACAAGAACATCAGTTTGATGTTAAAAGGTGGCAGACAGAAGAAAACATAACCTGCAACTCTGAGCGTCTTTAGAAGTTAGAAGTCAAGAGATCCAGCAGGAGGAAAATGGAGCTCAGAGTCGCTGGCCTGTGTCCTGCCTTTTCTCCTTCCTGTGCTTGTTCCCCATTACCTTTACCACTTTGTCTGAAGAGGCTCCAAATCCTAATCTCTAGACCTTTCTTAACCCCACTGTACATTTATTTTTTCTCTTTAGTTGATCGCATGAAAGGACATATGTGGGAACCTGGAGAAACTTAGTTCTTAAATGATAAAACATTGACTTGGCTTTCAGTGATCACAGAGAGAAAAGTAAATGAAAAGAAGATCCTGAGAAAAAGGATCTTGAATTTGAAATGACAGGCCTAATTGAGCCAGCACAAGCCCAGATCTGGCTTAGGCAAAAGGACAAACATTTCCACCAGAAATAAAGAGTTGTATCCAACATAAGTTGGAAAATCATCAGGCACAAATCAAAGAACATAAGCAAGGCAAACAGAAAACTTAAATGAACAGGAACCAAAGTGCACAACAAATCGAATTTTCAAAGAGATTGTACTGGACTCTGCTTTTATTGATTAAAAGATTCAGAAACAATAAGTTAATACAAAAGTAAATGGTCTGGGGCTTAGAGAGATGGCTCAGCAATTAAGAGAACTGGATACCTGTGCAACAGACCTGGGTTCAATTCTTAGCATCCACATGGTGGTTAACAACCGTCTATAACTCCAGTTCCAAGGGGTCCAACCCCCTCTTCTGACCTCCCTGGGCATTGAACATGGGCAGGTCACAACATGGGTACACCTACCTACATGTAGGCAATACACTCATACATATAAAATAACAATAATATATAAAATATAAAAATATTAAAAATAAGTGGTCTGTTATATAAGGGGAATACAAATTCTAGAAATTACATATTCCTAAAGAATTGACCTATTTGTTTTACTGAAATTTTTCTTTTTATCTCTAACAACACAACTTGTAGTGAATTGTAGCTTGTATACTCTTAACAGGTCCAAAGTGCTTAATTTTGGCATGGTATGTGTTTTCCTAAAATTTGTAAATATAGCTTTCTATTTTTGTTTTATATAATATACAACTTTATATTTTTCACAAAACTGCCAGTATCTGGGCATTAATTAGAGTGATCTATTCACATTTCTGTCAGCATTTCTGTGTTTGAAGTGTTCTGGTTTCCATTTGTTTCCTCTATGTTCCATCTATTCTTGTTCTCCCTTCTTTTCTGTCTTCCATTAGGCCAATGCCATAGCTTACACTTCCTGCTTTTATTAAGGTAAACATTGTATTTTATGACGAGGTTCTTAGTCCCATAGCAACTGGTTCATAATACAAAGAACCCAGACACTTAAATTGAGATGGAAAATGTAGACTGGAAATAGCCTTGAAGTTTCTGAGGAAATCTCAAGTTGCAGGGAAAGCCAGAGGCATTTAGGAAAGCTTTGGATGTTAAGCACAGTATTACAAATGTTATTGGAATGTACTCATCATGAAAGCGATTGGTTTCATAAGGACACTTCATTCATGTACACATACACTTTGGCTGTACTTGCTCTCCAAATCCCCTCTTTTTTCATACTCCCCCTTACTATTAGTTCATTTCCTTTGATGCCCACATGTGTGCCTGTGATTTTGCTTATATTGCTTTATGTGTTGAGCTCATTTGATTAAATTTCTTGCCAATGACATAACTGCACTCTTCTTCACGACTACCTGAAACTCCATTGTGTTCTTTCTATATTCTCCTTAGCTGGTCATCTGCTCATGGATTCCCCAGAATGTTTCTAAAATTTGGTGAATAGTGATGTAACAAATACAGATATGTATGCATTTCTGGAGATTGCTAACAGAGATTCATCTGTATATACTCCCAGGAATGGTAGAGATGTATCGTGGTAGTTCAGCTTTTGTTTCTTGAGGAGCCTCTATATTGATTTCCATAGTTCTGGACTGATATATCATCCCTCCTATAGTATAGGAAGGTTCCCTTTTCCCACATTCCAACTGTCACTAGTTAATGTTTTCTTAATAATAGGGATTCTGACTTAGGTAAGAAGGAATTTGAATGTTTTGACATGCATTTTACTAACTGTTAAGTTTGTCGTACATTTTTATACATTTACTAACCTTTTATAGTTGTTCATTACATTTATCCATTTATTGTTTGATTAGATTAGAAAGATTTTCTGAAAAGAGTCCAGTAGGTCAGGAAATAGTACCAAAATTTGAGGAGTGAACTGCATAAAGTCTTTAATACAATAATGGAAATGGTTAACCGAGTAAGAGACAACCTTCAGAATGCTAGAAAAATCTTTGCTAATTGCTCATCTGACAGAGGATTTATCTCTAGAATATAAAAAGAACTCACACAAAACTAAATGAAGAAAGCCAAACAGTAGAACAAAAGTGTCGAATTTGATACAGTCTCCAAATTCTTTCTGCTGAAAATAGATTAATTAAATTGGACAAGCAAGAAAAGGATAAATCTACTGGAAACTTTAAGGGTACGCTGTTTTGTAACTTTAAATAAAATCATCCCAGAATATCCCTTGAAATAAATGTGAATATTTTTGTCACATTTCATGAACATCCATAACCAGAAACAGGGGATTCAATATGCAAACAAAACTCAGAAAAAGAGTGTTCTCTCTGTCAAATCTATTCACTAAATGTTTTAATGCAACCTTAGTATGTACAGAGTCTAAGATCTTGAGCTAATTGAAGGCCTTATAAACAGAAACAAAGCTCTCATCCCCAGAATTAACCACTGTAGAAAGAAATCACTATTAAAGTTCCCAGGGCACATCAGAAGATGAGACTGGAGAGACAACTGCAGTTCTCAAATGTTAACTAACAATGAAAAGGAATAAAATCAAGAAAAGTAACAGATGGGAGTGTCGCAATATCAGTTTTCTATTTTACTCTTAAACTTAGATCTGTGTATCTAAATAGTAGAGGACAGCCCAGCATATTCCAATCCACAGTAATACTAAACATAAAGTGCCCCATCATTTATAATCAATTTAAGTGTCTGGGTTCTTTGTATTATGAACCAGTTGCTATGGGACTAGGAACCTGGTCATAAAATACAATGTTTACCTTAATAAAATCAGGAAGTGTAAGCTATGGCCTTGTGTCAGCACACAGTTCAGGGGCTGGGTAACCCCAGACTCACTCCTTGTGTTTGACTGATAGTATTTACACATTTGTAACAGTACAGCTGCCGATTTACATATACTAATTTACTCTGTGATGTATAATGTAATTCATTTTTATACATGAAAGGAATGAGGGAAGGGAGTTTATATAGCCATTTCATAAAATAAAGTAAAAGTAGGCTTGGAAGGATGAGCGTCAAGGTATGTTTGAGGATACCATGGGGGAGAAGGGAGAAAGAATGAGGAGAATTAGTGAGAGGGACTTACTATAGAGCTATTAAAATAGCAAATAGCGGGGCTGGAGAGATGGCCTAGCGGTTAAGAGCGCCGACCGCTCTTACAGAGGACCCGGGTTCGATCCCCAGCACCCACATGGCGGCAGAGAACCATCCGAAACTCCAATTCCAGGAGAACTCCAGTTCCAGGGGAATCCGAGACCCTCTTCTGACCTCCGCGGCATTGCACGACACGGGTGCACAGACCTGCATGCAGACAGTACATTCATACACATACAGAAAAAAAAAAAAAATTAAAAAAAAATAAAATAGCAAATAGCATAGGCCAATACATGTGGCTGGAAAGTTCTTGGATCCTAGAGAAAAGCCCACTTTTGTCACATCCTAGACAAATGCAATTCCATACTGTATTTATTATTATTATTATTATTATTATTAATTTTTGAGAGAGGGTCTTCCTTTACTCCCAGCTCACCTGGAGCTTGTTCTCTAGACCAGGCAGGCCTTGAACTCCCAAGTGCTGGGATTAAAGGCATGCGCCATCAAACCTGGGTCATACTGTATTTTAAATATGTATTCTTATATTTACAGACAAGTGTAGTTCTCACTACTTATCAAAGAAGTTTCTTTTTGCAACGGATGAAGACTGATAAAGAGTTCCACAACTGGTCAAATGCAGAGAATAATTTCTGGGAGATGCTTAGTCCCAAATGACACATCTACAATGCTACCTCTCACATAAGATGAATCTCTCAAATTTAACCAGCGATGTTTCCTTATGCAGCAGGCGGTGATTAACACAGAATCCATAAATGGTCAATTGGCAGAGAACAAGAGGCTTCACAGTGCTTATCCCTGAACTGGATACCTATTTAAAATTTCTACCTCCTAAGGCTTAGGGATTATTGCTGGAAAAGTTGAAAGATTGTAAGAGCAAGAGGTGGTAGATGATCACAAGAAAATGGTTTCCAGGCTGCTGTTCAGTTACTCACGTGGATTCACAGCAATGGTGAATGTATATACAAGTCCCATGTGAGCTCAATCAGACAAAATCCTAGCCCAGACTCAGGGAAGTGAATAAGAAATCCCAAACCCTCCTAAGGAAACTGTGGCAAAAGGGGGCTGCTGGGAGTGAGAGAGAAAGTCTTCTGCATGGATAGAACTCTTGGTTGGTTGACTAGGCTCCAGAGGATAGGCTCACACTGAAGGACATTTGGGAACACAAATAAGACTCTTATGTACAATATTATGTACATAATAGTGTACATAAATTGGGAAGAAGGCAGTAAGGATAGATGTGGATGGGGAAACAATCTAAATGCCATTAAAATTTATTGTAAGAAAATTTCAAAAAGTCAATAAAATTAAAAATCAAAGAAATATGAAGTAAATACAACAAAATGCTATAACTATCATTTCTTTTTTATTTTTTTTAAATTTATTTTTATTTATTTATTTTCTATGTGTATGAATGTACTGTCTGAATGTAGGTTTGTGCACCCATGTCGTGCAATGCCACGGTCAGAAGAGGGTGTCGGATTCCCCTGGAACTGGAGTTCTCCTGGAATTGGAGTTACAGATGGTTCTTAGCCACCATGTGGGTGCTGGGGATCGAACCCAGGTCCTCTGCAAAAGCAGTCAGCGCTCTTAACTGCTAGGCTATCTCTCCAGCCCCCTATAACTATTATTTCTAAATGGTTCATAGTTGTCTAATAATTAATAATTTATCTTTTATGCTTTTCTCTATATTTGAAATCTCTCTCTCTCTCTCTCTCTCTCTCTCTCTCTCTCTCTCTCTCTGTGTGTGTGTGTTTCTGTTTGAATTTCAAAAGAATAGACAACTCCAACTCTTTGCAAATCACTCCCCTATAAGTTCCAAGCCTTTATCCTCTAGTGGATACCAGACTTTAAGTGATCTTCAAAGTCTTTCATAACAGCCCTTGATAATAACAACTGACACTTATATGCCAAAAAAAAAAGTAACTCTAAGATGTACAAAGAAAAATGTTTTTGAAAAAGAAAGAGGAACTTTTCATATTTCATCTCTGTCAGTACTTTGGGAGTTGCTCAAGGATATTTTAGTCCCAAACACCATAGAAGTAGTTAGGTCTCTGAATATAAAAGATAATTTCATTTTGAAATTATTTCAGCTAAAAAGTAATAGAACCCAACAGATGTCTCAGGGAAAGCAAGCTAATCACAGAGAAGCAATCAATTTACTGAAACAACAAAAGTGTTTTAGTCCAGGGACATTCCAAATTAGAAAATAATCTGAGCCTTTGGCTTTTAAATTCTGTTCGAATTAGGCAATAAGATTTAAGGTTAAAGAACAAAGACATAAAAGCTAGGGTTGATGTTCTTCATTTGTTTTAAAGTGTGGATCAGTTGAAACCAGGGTAAATATATGGCTGTGGTTGGAATTCTGGGCTGGGCAGGCATTAAAGTTCTGGTTTTCTTAGCAGGAACAGTGTCCCTTGGGATAATTTTCCTTCAATAAGGCTGAATATAGAAGGTATTTAAGGGACTTGGGAGACTGCTGGGGGGGGGGGGTGGTTAAAACACATGGTATGTAAGTAAGCATGAGAACTTGAGTCTGCCCAGGGCACAGTCTGA
Source organism: Rhizomys pruinosus (assembly GCA_009823505.1). Lineage (NCBI taxonomy): Eukaryota > Metazoa > Chordata > Mammalia > Rodentia > Spalacidae > Rhizomys > Rhizomys pruinosus. The sequence continues at coordinate 420,026 of VZQC01005404.1, read as the reverse complement.
TGTCTGTATCAATTCTTGGGAGTGAGGGTGTGGGATAGTTGGATAAGTTACACCTTTTGAAATGGAAATGGCCTTTTCTGAACATCAGACATGCCAGGATACAGATGTAGCAATCTCTCCCTCTGGTAAGCCCTCCTGTCTAGTTTACATAGGAGGCGGGACTAAGGGCTCAACAGGCACACTGGATACTCGCTGGGAACTTACTGCGCTCCCTGGGAATGCTCCTTCTCCCTTTGCCATGCCATGTTGGGCGGAGCCAGAGGTTGTGGCCCAGGAAGAACAGAAGAGTGAGCGCACCAATAAGATCTGGTCAGTCCGCCCCTCCTCACCCATTCACTCTGTAAGCAAGCCTGTGTAAACTCACTAGTCTCCCAGATACTACGTTTGAAGATTCCTTGATTTGCCTTGGGAACCTCGGGTGTTGAAGGCAGGAAACCACTTGAGCGGGTGTCTCCTGGGAGGAATCTGTGCAACAGGGGGCAATAGAGGCGGGTGGATCGGGGAAGTTCATTGGCCATCTAGTCCCATCTGTAGGGGGCTTAAAATTCAGGGAGAGGCCCTGTCTTAAGGTAATAAGGCAGTAGGTAATAGGTAATAGAGACAGACACCTCCATTGGTCTCTCACACATAAAAAGTAGCTACCTGAGTTTAGAGCTCTTTTTTGATACTGACCTCAAAACTACTAGCATTTTTCTGATTTATTTTTTTTTTTCTTGTGTAATTGCAAATGTTATTTCTTGGGCTTCATGCTAATGTTAACAACTTCTTTCTTGCTTTGACTATTTTCACCATATAGATAAACTAAGACCCAAGGGGGATTCCTGAATGGAGAATGTGTAGGGTAGATAGTCCCAGCTGCTGCAAGTCATTTCTGCTCTCCCTCCTCCCCTTTAGTGACCATCTTGCCTTTACGTGTGCTCCATTTGCTTTGCCCACTGTCAGCCTTTTCCTTGGTACTGGAAATAGTCCGAGGTTTTTAAGACTGCCACTGCTAATTGACTGCTCTTGATGGAAATGTTTTAAGAGGTGGGTATCTGAGATGGCAACCAGATTATATAAAGTACATTATGTGTATGTAAATCCACAGGACCCCATCCTTAATGGATAAAGATGCAAAATTGGGGGCTGGAGAGATGACCTAGCGGTTAAGAGTGCCGACCACTCTTACAGAGGACCCGGGTTCGATTCCCAGCACCCACATGGCGGCCGAGAACTGTCTGAAACTCCAATTCCAGGAGAACTCCAGTTCTAGGGGAATCCGACACCCTCTTCTGACCTCCGCGGCATTGCACGACACGGGTGCACACACCTGCATGCAGACAGTACATTCATACACATACCGAAATAAATACAAATTAAAAAAAGATGCAAAATTGGTATCATTAAGAATGTGCTGTGAACAGTGAACAAACTTTTAATAACAAACTCTGAATGTGATCTTTCTTGTTTCTAATAGTCATCTATCTATCTCTCTCTCTATCTATCTAATCTATCATCTATCAATCATCTATTTATCTTTTTTTTTTTATCTTTGTATCTAATCTATCAATCATCTAGCTATCTATCATCTATCATCTATAGATCTCAGAGGAATTAAGGAAGCTAAGGAAAGAGCTCATGCCTAAAAGGTCACAAAACCTTAATCTGAAAGATCTGGTATCAGTAAATTCTCTTTCTTTTACTTCTTGTTACTTTAGTAGATAAAATACTTTGGGTTTTCAATAAGTTTTTGTATGTTCTATAACTTAGTTTCTCAATTTTTTATTTTTGTGTTTTATAATTTTTTTAAACATTTTTTTATTGATGCTTTGTGCATTTCATACATCATTTTCCAATTTAGTTCAGGCATATTTCCCTTTCCCTTCCCCCCCACCCTCACCCCATCCCAGATCATGCATTCTGCCATAACTGTCCTGCATCTTTCAGGGTTTTTTTTTTTTTTTTTCATTTTTTTAGCTACAAATGATAATCCATGAGTACAAGCCTCCTTCATGTAAAACCAATTTGCAGGCTGTTGTGCCCAAACTCCCACAGCCCCACCTTCCAGCGGGGGGTGAGGGGTTGTATGTTCAATCAAGTTGATCAAATGAGTGTCCAGACTACATTGCTGTAGTTTCACCATTCACTCACCCCAATCACAGCCCTTACATTCTACCATGGCCCCTCTTCCGCAGATTGTTCCCTAGGCTTAGAAAAGGGGCACAGGTGGATGAGAAGCAAAACAGTCCACTCTCTCTGGAGCTGTTGTCTTGGACTCTGGTCAATTCTGGCTGTTTCCTTTCTTGGGCTGACAGTTTGTCCAGGAATAACCTTTCGATCCTACTAATGAAGCACAAGCAGTTAGATATATAGGTATTTAAACAGCACTAATAGATATGGTAGGTTACTTTGGTATAGACACATATGTTTGGATGATCTGTTAATCCATGAATTACATTTTTTATAATTAATAGCATAGTATTCTTATAATAAAGAGTAACTTACATCCTGTCACACAATGTCATTTTCAAAGCTTTCATCCTGTAATTATTTCCATTGTTTATGAAAAATCCATAAAGAAGAAATTTAATTTCACATGACCTTGAAAAAAATGGAAGACCTCAAATCCCAAGATGAGAATCTAATTCTCAGGAGAGTGTAGAAGTTCATAAAGGGTGACCAGGGTTTAAAAAAGGACATTTTCCACAGGTCATTGGATGGATTGTTCAATGCTGTCAGCAGAACTACATGTCAGAAAAATTACTCTGATCATAGTCATCATACCCAGGGCAAATACACACGGAGAAAGCAGGTGCCTAACATTTTAGCTTCAGTCTCAGTAACTTCTAAAGTAAAATGAATATAGACTAACAGAGTTCTGGGCAATTACCATAGAAAGAGGGACCAAGTTCTGCTTGTGAACTGAGCTGGTTAAGAAACACTGTTTTGTTGAGAACTGGTTATTTGGTACATGAGCAAGTTTTGTAGAAAAGAAGGTCAAAGTTAGAGATGCAGGTGCATTGGTACTCACCTACTCTTTTTTTTTCAAATAGCTATCTATGAAAATACAAATATTAAGTATGATGTGCATCAGCATTTAAATTTACTCAGACTTTGTAGTGGCACAACCAGAAGACAATTAACTACGTGCTGGTAGATTCTACACTTATGGACCCAAACTGTAGGAAGTTATGAGCAGTTTAACATGTGAGGATATTTCTTTAAAGGTGTTTAATAATTTTTTCCTCTTTATTCCCAGTAAAGACTTAAAATCTGATTTAATTGAAATATATTAATATTTCTGCCTACACATTGAAATTTTCTAGATAATCAACTGATCTAGAGTATTATCAAATAAACACTTTCAAAGTGGCAGGCACATCTAGCTAAGGCTGGTGGATTCCTTCCTCGGAGAGCCAAGGTTGACACAACCATTGCCAAGTATTTGGCAGAATAGCAAGTACCTCCCAATCCTCTTTATGTTACTTTTCTCTATAGTCTTCTGCAATAAGATAGCATGTCCACCGGACACTGCCCCGATGTCCTTCTAAGCTAAAGCAAAGATATTAGCAAAGAATCCACCAAGCTCTTTAAGGTGTCCCCAATTTACCTGTAACTTCTGCATCTCTTTCAGTAGATTAGATTATCTACACTGGAGAATAGTGAGTTAATATTGTCTTAGACTTTATAGTGGAAAAGACCACTCCATTTTTTTTATCCCAAGGCTCCATGTATGTGGACACTTGGTCCCCAGAGTATGGTGCTGTTCATGGGGAGTCATGGAACCTTAAGGAGGTGTGGCAATGCTATAGGAAGCACATCATGTGGTTCAGGCTTTGAGAGTTCAAAGCTATGCTCCAGTTCCAGTCACATTTTTTCTGTTGCTTGTGCCTGTTTGAAGATGTGAGCACTTAACTTTCTGCTCTGGCCACCTCTGGAACCATAAGTCAAATACACTCTTCCTTCCATAAGTTTCCTTCGTCATGGTGCTTGTCAGAGCAATGCAAAAAGTCACTAATACACAGCACTACCTCACGCTGTCAACATTCTAGTAGTAAGTAACACACAGGGTCAGTGCCATCTGATAGAGTGTCATTGGGTCTGTGCTAATGCCATGGAGCATTTGGATAGAATGTGCAGTGATGGCACAGACTTCCCAGCACTGGAGAGGCCTGCTGAGTGATAATAGTGTCTCCCAGATACAACAGTCCACAGGGTGCATTCAACTGAGACATTTGATGAACTAATTTATACTCCATTGAAGCAAATCTGCCTAGAGCCTAAGAGAACAGTGAAATCTGGCTCAGAAACTTTGAGTTGGATTAAAAAAGGACTTAGTGGCCCTATGCTTCTATGATAAGATTTACGTTTTAGGATTAAGACCATCTGTCTAGTTACTTCTCCATTAACAGCCCACTTCATGCAAGCAAACTTTTCTCTTAATATCCTCCATGTTAAATCATATACATATCAAGCAAGTAGAAAGGAAACTTAGGGAATGGAAATAACACAAACATGTGATTTCATAATGGTTATATGGAAATATTTCGGGAACTCACTTAAATGTTCTTTTCTTACAACAATAATAGGATAGCTTACATTGAAAATTAGGCAATGTTAAATCCTCTTATAGATTGAAACAAGGGGTTCCAAGAGAACACATTTGAGTCACAGGAAAACATGTTTATAAAGGTAGTCATTGATAAGTGGCTGACAAGCTGAGAGAGATAAATATGTATGTAAAGGATTTCAATTATTCATGTTTCTTAGGAGGCAGCCAGATTTTCACCTACTGGCATCTCATTTACTGTCTATTACACTGGAGGTAGATCAGCAACCCTAGGGAAGAGAGTATCTTTAAAAAAAAAAAAAACACAACACCTTTTGCAACAGAGAATACTGAGAAATATTTCATGACAGTGCCTAGGAGAAAAAGGAAGTCTGAGGCACCCATGTCACTTTGAATAAAGAACATACAAGTGCATTTAAATCACTTACCTGAATTTATTATGATAAAGTCGTGAATTATGTTTGTTCTACACTTGCAATTAGACTGTGGAACAGATGGTAAAGATTTACAGAGACATTAACATTCTGGATAAGAAAAGGTTTAATAAATTTGTTATTGGGAGTCTCTGGGGCAATGGAAAAAAATGTTTACATGCCAAATAAGATAGGTAGTTAGGTTTGGAAGAAGGCATAAACCAGAAGAAGGACTTTTCATCCTCACTGTGGAATTCCTAGTTCTGAATTTGCAAAAAAAGGTTTTTATTGTTATGAGGACCCTAGACAGTTTCAAAATTTGTTTTACTCAAGCATACACATGATGCTTAGAACCAATTTGCCAGAAAAGATGTCTAGGGGAAAACCCTGCAAACCTCTGTCATTGAACAGTCCCTAAACCCAGTAGCATCAAGTCATCTGGGATTTAACTTCTCCTTGAAATACAAGCAACAGAAACTTCCTCAAGCTGGAGCCCTCTTCCTTCTCGGCATTCACAGTTATTTCAAGCATCACAAACTTATGAAAGAAAGTTATTATGTCTTGGATCTGAAAGATTTCCCCTACAGGCTTACGCATTTCAATACTTGGTCCCCAGATGTGGTGCTGTTTAGGAAGGTTGCAGAACATTTGGGATGGAAGACCGAACTGGTGCACACAGGCCACAAGTGGAGGGACTTGGAAGGTATGGCCTAGTTCTGCTTCCCAGCTCCACTCGCACCTTCTGACCTACTAAGATATGAGAACCTATGCCCTATGTTTCTGGTCCACATACTGACCTGTTCCTGGCACCAAACGTCTCTCTCAATGATAGACTTGTGTTTCCTGATACCATGAGGCAAAATAAATCCTTAGATTGTAAGTGTCAAATATTCTGTCACAGGAATGGGAAAACTAATATAGAGATTTATCCATTAAATCAATCAAACAAACCAAAATCATTTATTTAACATGTGCTGTCCTAGCAACATAACTGCTTATTTTATATTGCATGTACTCCTGAAAATCTAACATTCTCTTTGCATTGAATTAACATGTTAAGAATCCAGAATTGTCTTTAGAGTGGCTGTTTTAATGTTGTGAATGGTTTGAATGAGACATATCCCTCTTAGGCTGATGTATTTGAATCCTTGTTCCCTAATTTTGGTGCTATTTGAGGAGGCTATGGAACTTTTATGACATGGAACTTCGCTGGAGGAAATACATCAGTAGGGGTGGACTTTCAGATTCTAGAGAGTCTCACCACTTCCAGTTTGCTTTGTCTGGTTCCTGTGTGTATAAAATTTAATCAGCTAGATTCCCTTTCTTGCTGCCGTGCCTTCCCTACTAACTAGGCTCCATTCTTCTGGAACCAGTGTCAAAATAATCTGTTTTTATTTAAATTACTTCTGGTCATGGTATTTTACCATAACAATAAAAGGCAACTAATATATAATTCATAAAATTTCATTCCTAATAACACTTCAATTAGATTGCAATGAAAAGTTTATCAATACTAGAGTATAAACATACTTTTAACATATTAATATCCCATAAACCCTGCGAACCAACATGGAACAATACAGTCTTCAAAATAAATAATTCTGAAATAATGGGACAGCTTATTATAAAAATAATCTAGATAGTTCTTACACATACACGTACACACACGCACACACACACACACACACACACACACACATACATGCACAGAGCTAAGAAAAGTTCCTCAACCTACATATAACATGTAGAGCTGTAAATTTCTGTAATATAACACAGAAACAAATTCTAAATGATCTTGGGATTAGGAATGACTTTTGAGACAGAGTAACAAAAGCAAGATTCATGAATACATGATCTTGATAAGCTATATTTCATTCAAATTAAAATTTTTGGTTTTGTAAAAGAAAGTTAAGAGAATTAGAAAGATGAGGACACTGGGTACCTGAGGAAAGAGTATTCCCTTAGATATTCAAAGAAATCTTAACATGCAACAAGAAGAAACTGACAATTATGATTTTTAAAAAATGGGCGAAAGACACGAGCAGACACATCACTAAAGATGCACAGGTGGGCTGGAAAGATGGCCTATCGGTTAGGAGCGCCAACTGCTCTTGCAGAGGACCTGGGTTCGATCCCCAGCACCCACATGGCAGTTGAGAACCGTCTTTCACTCCAGTCCCAAGGGAATCTGACACCCTCTTCTGACCTCCGCGGCATTGCACGACACGGGTGCACAGACCTACATGCAGACAGTACATTAATACACATACAAAATAAATAAAATTAAAAAAAGATGCACAGGTGACAAAAATGCACATGAGGAGAAGGTCAACATCAAATGACACTGATTGAAACTTTAAACTAAAGTGAGATATCACTGAAAGACTGAAATAAAAAAAACAACAATGATAACAGCAATTGATGGTGAGAATGGGCAACGTTAATTATTGGTGGTAATGACAAATAGCACATCTCAATTTGAAGATAGGGTTACCAGTTTCCTGTAGATAAATAAAAATTTATAGCGTATCATCCATCAAATGCTCACTGGAGATTACTTGAATATATTAAAATGAATATCCACACAAATACATATACATAGATATTTATAGAAGCTTTATTAGTAGTTCACTTAGCTAGGTAAAAACCAACGTATCCTTCAGTCAGTGGCTGCATAGATAAAACATCATATGTTTACATAATGGAATGTTATTCAGTACTAAGAAGAAATGAGCTCTGAAACCATGGAAAGACCTGAAAGAAACTTAACTGTGTATCTCCAAGTAAAAAAAGTCAACCTAGAAGTATATATATATACTATACTTATTATATATTATATCTATCTTCAGTTTAGACATACTTCCCTTTCCATGCGGGGGTGGCGTCCTTGCCCCCATCCTCCCCCAGTTCATACATTTTGTCATACATGTCTACATGTCTTGCATCTTTTTCTCAGTCTTTTTAAAGTTTTTCTCTGCAGAGGGTTATTGTTTGGGAGAGAATTTAACTGTATCAGTCACTTCTTTGACCCAGTCCGTATGTTGTTGTTATTTCCTCCCATTTGCATTGCTCAAAAATATGCCTATATGAATGTCACATATATACCAAAATTATGACCTCTGAAAAAAACTGTATGTTAATTCCAAAAATATGTTTAAGAATTCACATATTTCCCTTTAATTTTATATTACTCTAAAATACGAATACATACCTTCCACCTATATACAGTAATTACAATACCTGAAAATAAGTGGTAAGCTAATTCTAGAGCCCATTAAGAGCTTCACATTATAACATCACTGTTGTTTTCAGATAAAAAGAAATATAACAATAACATTGCTCAGCTTGCCTTTCAACTGGGGATTTGGTGCTAGCATCCACAAATGAGGGACAGCATTCCCCTTTCTTTTGTCATTCTGGGACTGTGTTACTTCACTTAGCATAATGACTTCAAGTTCCATCCATTTACCTGCAAAATTCATGATGTCATCTTTCTTTACCACTGCATAGAATTCCATTGTGTAGATTTACCAAATTTTTGTTATTCACTCATCAGTTGAGGGGCATTTAGGTTGGTTCCAGCTCTTCCTTATTGTGAAGAGAGCTGCAATAAACATAGACGTGTAACTGCTGTAGGAAGACTCTTGTGGGTATATACCCAGGAGTGGTATGACTGGGTCAGGTGGTAGGCTCATATTGAGTCTTTTAAGGGTTCTCCATACTACTTTCCATAGTGGTTGTGTAAGTTTACATTCTCACCAGCAATGAAAGAGTGTTCCCCTTTCCCTACAACCTCTCCAGCATTTGGTAACTTTTGTTTTCTTGATCTTAGCTAGTCTTATTGAAGTGAGATGATATCTTAAGGTCATTTTAATTTGCATTTCCTTAATTATTAAGGATGTCAAACACATTTTAAGTTGTTTCTCAGACATCTTTACTTCCTCACTGGTGAAGTCTCTGTTCAGCTATTTATCTTTTGAGTAGGTCATTTGTTTTCTTCTTGTTTTTTGGAGTAGTTTATATATTCTGGATGTTAATACTCTGTTGGATTATCACTGATGAAGGTTTCCTCCCACTCTGTGGATTTTCTCTTCACTTCCTTGATTGTTTCTTTCTCTGTACAGAAGCTTTTGAGTTTGATGAGGTTCCACCTGTCAGCTATTGCCTTATTTCCTGCGTGACTGCTGTTTGATTTAGAAAGTCTTTTCTTACTCCTAAGTTTTATAGATTGCCTCCAACGTTTTGGTTTCTCATTGAGGTCTTTGATCCACTGGAGTTGATTTTTGTACAGAGTGAGAGGTAGGGGTTTAATTTTGTTTTTCTAAAAATAGCGATCCAGTTTTGCCAGCACCATTTGCTGCTGAAGATGCTATCTTTCTTCCAGTGAGCTTTTTGTCCCGTTTATTGAATATGAGGTGACTGAAATTGTATGAGCTCAAGTTTAAATCTTCAATTTTGTTCCACTGATCAACAGTTTGTTTTTGTGCCAGTACCAGGCTGTCTTTATGACTATAGCTCTGTAATATAGCTTGAAGTCTAGTAAAGTGGTCACCACTGTACTGCACTTTTTTCTGGGTTTTTTGTTTTTCCGTATGAATTTAAGGATTTTTTTCCAAGTCTGCGAAGAAACTCATGGGCATTTTAATTGGGATTGCATTGAATCTATATATCAATTTTGGTAGAATGGACAATTTTACTATATTAATTTTTGCAATCCATGAGCATGGGAGGTCCTTCCATCTTTTGATGTCATCTTCAATCTCCTTCTTCAGGGGTTTAACTTTTTTGTTGTAGAGATCTTTGGTGTCCTTGGTTATGTTTGTTCCCAGGTATTTTATTTATTTTGAGGCTATTGTGAGTGGGAAGGTCTCCTTATATTCATTCTACAGTTGCTTGTTTTTGGTGTAAAGAAAGGCTACTCATTTTTCTAGGTTAATTTGTATCCCACCACTTTACTGAAACTCTTAATCATTTCTAGGAGTTTTCTGGTATAGTTTTTAGCATCCCTTAGGTAAACTATCATACCATCTGCAAAAAGGGACAGTTTGGCTTCTTCCTCTTTTCCAATGAGTACTCCTTTAATTTCCCTTTCTTGCCTTATTGACCTAGCAAGCGTTTCAGGCACTATATTGAAGAGGAGTGGCAATGATGGGGAATGCTTCTCACCTTTCTCCATTTAGGAGGATGTTGGCTGTGGGTTTGTTGTATATAGCTTTGATTAGGTTGAGGAATCTTCCCTTCAGTCCAATTCCCTCTAGAACTTTAAACATGAAGGGATGCTGGATCTTATAAAAGGCCTCTTCTGCATCAATTGAAATGATCATGTGGTTTTGTCTTTCAGTCCATTTATGTGCTTTATGATATTTATCAATTTACATATGTTGAACCATCCCTGCATCTCTGGTATGAATCCAACTTGATCGTGATCGATAATCTTTTTGATGTGGGTCTGTATTTGCAAGTATTTTATTGAGAATTTTTGCATCTATGTTCATTATTGAGATGGATAGTTTTCTTTCTTGGTTGTGTTTTTGCCTGGTTTTGCTCTTAAAGTGATGCTGGGCTTCATAGAAAGAATTTGAGAGATTTCCCTATGTTTGTATCCTTCTGAACAGTTTGAGTACTAATGGTTGTAAGACCTCTTTAAATGTTTTATAGAATTCTGCTGTGAAACCATCTGTGCCTGGGATTTTTTTCAGTTGGGAGGTTTTTTTTTATCACATCTTCAATTTCCACATATGTTATGGGTCTGTTTAAACTGTCAACCTCTTCTTGGTTAAGCCTTGTTGATTCCCCGGATTTCAGATATTCATCCATTTCTCTTAGGTTTTCAAATTTATTAGAGTATAGATTTTTGAAGTATTCTTTTATGATTGTCTGGATCTTTTCATTGTCTGTTGTGCTGTTTCCCTTTTCATCATGAATACTATTGATTTGGAGTTACTCTTTCTTTTGGTTAACTGGGCTAGAGGTCTGTCTTGTTCATCTTTTCAAAGAACCAGCTTTTGGATTCACTGATTCTTTGTATTGTTTTGTTTCTATTTCATTGATTTCTGCTCTGATTTTTGTTATTTCTTCCTCTCTGTTGGGTTTAGGGTTCATTTGTTGTTGTCTCTCAAGTGTTTTTAGCTGCAGTGTTGGATTGTTTATTTGTTTCCTTTCTTTCTTTTTTTTAATGTGGGCATGTGGGGCTATAAATTTCCCTCTTGGGACTTGTTTTAAAGTATCCCACAGATTTTTTTGTGTGTTGTATTTTCTTTTTAGTTTAGTTCCATGAGTACTTTTATTTTGTTCTTTATTTCTTCCCTGACCCATTCATTATTCAGGAGTGTGCTGTTTAGTATTCATGTGTTCTTGTAGCTAGTCAGGCTTAGTTTGGTGTTAATATTGAGCTTTATTCCACTGTGGACTGATAGAATCCATGAAATTATTTCAATCCTTTTGTAATATTTGAGATTTCTTTTGTGTCACAGTATGTGGTTGATTTTGGAGAATGTTCCATGGGGCGCTGAGTAGAAAATATATTCTCTGGTGTTTGGGTGGAATATCCTGTAGATGTCTGTGAGGTCCATTTGGTGTATTGTATTATTCAGTTCTGAAGTCTCTCTGTTTATTTTTTTTTGTCCAGTTCATCTATCCAAGGGGCTCAGTGAGGTATTGAAGTCCCCCAATATTAGTGTGCTGGGATTAATGTGTGTCTTGAGGTCCTGCAAAATTGTGTTTATAAATTCAATGCACCCGAGTTTAGTGCATAAACATTTAGGATTATGAAATCTTCCTGGTTGTTCCTTTGATAAAGATGTAATGGCCTTCTTTGTCTTCTCTGATTAACTTTACTCTGAAGTCTATTTTATCTGATATTAAAATAGCAACTCCTGCTTGATTTTGGTACCATTTGCTTCGAATATTTTTTCCATCTTTTCACTTTAAGTTGTTGTCTGTCCTTGAGGGTCAGATGGATTTCTTGTAGACAGCATATAGACGGATTCTGTTTCCTAATCCATTCTCCTAGTCTATGTCTTTGATTGGGGAGTTTAGGCCATTAATATTTAATATTATTATTCAGAGATGTGTGTTGCTTCCTTTCACCTTATTTTTTGTTTACATTCTTGGTCTAGGTTTTCATTTACTCTGTTATGCTTTTATTAATTTCTCTCTCTAGCTGCTTGGGGATGGTTGATCCTTTCCTCTTTTCTTTGAATTATCTTGAATATTTTCTGAAGTGTTGTGTTTTGTTTGACATATATTCTTTCATTTTGTTTATGTCATGAAAGATTTTTCTTTCTCCTCCAATTATAACTGACATTTTTGCTGGGTATAGTAATCTGGATTGGTATCTAAAATCATTTAGCACTGGGAATACTTTGGTCCATGATCTTCTGGCTTTCGTAGTTTGCACTGAGAAGTCAACTGTAATTCTGATGGGTTTCCCCTTATATGTAACTTGTTATTTTTCTCTTGTGGCTTTCAGTATTTTGTCTTTGTTTGAGCATCTAGCATTTTAACTATGATATGGCATGGGGAATTTCTTTTCTGGTCGTATCTACTTGCTGTTCTATGTGCATCTTGTATTTATATGTGTTTTTCTTTTTTCAGTTTGGGGAAATTTTCTTCTATTATTGTGTTGAAGATCTGATCAATTCCATTATCTTGGGATTCTTCTCCTTCCACTATCCCTATGATGTGGCAATTTGGTCTTTTCAGTGTCCCATATTTCCTGATTGTTCCACTCCTGTGTTTTTTTTAAACTTTTTGTAATCTTTACTTGAGCATTCTAATTGTTCTGTGTTATCCTGCAGGTCTGTTATTTTTTTTTTTTCTGCTTCATCCATTCTGCTTCTGAGGCTTTCTCCTATCCTTTCCTGTTGATTGGATGAATGATCAATTTCTTTTTCATTAGTATTTCCACTTCCTTTTGTAGCTGTCATTCTCTTCTTGTAGCTCCTTGCTTTGCTAGTTAGTTTCTTTGTTCATTTCAGCCTGAGATCTTTTCATCATTTCTACTTCCTTCAAGAGTTTGTCATTCTCTCCCTTTAGTTCTTTCTGGAGTTCCTTTCCTTCTACTTCCTGTCTGAGTTTTTTATTGTCTCCAGTTAATTCTCTGATTTGTTCTTTTCAAAAATTTTTTATTAATTTTATTTATTTCTGTATGTGTATGAATGTACTGCCTGCATGCAAGTTTGTGTACCCATGTCATGCAATGCCACGGAGGTCAGAAGAGGGTGTGATTTGTTCTTTATATTCTTTGATTTCTTTCAATATGTCTATGATTGTTCTTCTAAGGTTCCTGTCTTGGTTTCCTTCCAGGGAAATCTTATAGGGAATCTTCTACAGGACTGGTAGAGTTTGGTGTGGATTTATTATGAGCTTTTCCCATGTTGCTGCTTTTTCTTTGTGTCTTGGCAGATGGGTTTGTTTTTTTTTGTTTGGATTCTGGGGCAAATCTCAAATGTTTATATGGAAGACTGGTTGGTCACTCACTCTGCTTCCTGATGGCCAGTTCTTCTATGTTGTCTGTGCAGCCTAGAATCATGACCACTGTGCCCACTGGATTGTCTGCGCCACAGCACCACCAGCTTGGGGGGTGGTTTGCTCCCTTGGCCTGTCTGCTGGTACCTGGTCTAGCTCAGCCCACAGGGATTTGCATGCTGGTACCTGAGGTGGAGGCTTTATGGGTGCTCCCAAGCTGTTGGGAGCAGGTGGCCACCAGGCAGTTTTGCCTCACCTCTTCTCAATGGCAATTCACTCTGGTTTTGAGACAGGGTCTCTCATTAATCTGGAGGCCAACAAGCAAGCTTGGCAGCATGGCCAGTAAACTCCAGAAATCAGTCTATCTCTACTTCCCCACAACTGATTTACAAGAGCACGCCACAACACTGGGCCTTTTTCCTGGGTGCTGGAGTTGAAACCCAGGCCTTCCTGTTCATTTGACAGGCTACTCTACCCTCTCCTCTCTATGTTCTTCACAGTATTAGTCATTCTACCTCGCTCCCTTATGAATGGGCACATGCCTCTATCTCAATGATTTCACTTCACTAATAGTGGCTATAGAACAGAAGCTTTTGTTAAAATTCTAGAATACATTTTGACTTTATGCATTTTTATATATTAATATTCTTGCCTTAATTTTGGCACTACAGCTGAGATAAAAGTTTGAAATTATGTTTCTCCAGCATTAATTTAGCTGTAGGGACTCTGACATTCACATTTTGGTCTATGATATTTCTGGTAATAGTCTATCCATCTGCTTTTCTGTCATAGTACTGGTGTGTAACTATATTACATAAGTAATATAGTTACACACCAATTGTGGATTGAGTGAGAGCATATGGGGTCTCCAGCAGCACTTTGACAATCAATATTTGACATGCATGTTTACTCCGGAAATAACCTAAAAATAAGTTTCCTAATACTGACTACAACTCTCAAGCAATCAATTTGCTCTTTTAATATTAAACTTATTACGAATATTACATTGTCATGTTATTATTTGAGTTTTGTAGATGGAGCATAGCAAGAACAAAGAACAAAATGATATTTGTGTTAAAATATATTTAAACATGACCATACTTAAAAATAAGTTTTCAATAGAAGATGAGAAAAAGATATCTTGAGAGCATAGGATTTAAAAAGTAGGGATTCATGTTAAATACAGCACAACTAAATGTAAAAAATGTTTTAAAAATAGATGAATATATATGGGATTTGTCTACACAAACATTTATGTAATAGAAAAACCAACCAAAGCCTGGGAATTAAAAGCAACCAATCACTAAGTCACTAATACAGAATATCTATCTAAAGTCAAATAAAAAGCAAAAAAAAAAAAATTATTCAATAGACACACCAGAGAAAAGCTGTTATGTGCATGTCAGAAAATGTTCACGGTATATAAACTATTTCAGAATACTTATAAATAAATGCCTTTCTCATTCATGCTGCCGAAAGCAGATAGCATTGCCTCAAAAACATTACAACAGTGCCATAAATGCCTCTTTTTTTTTTTTATTTCTGTATGTGTATGAATGTACTGTCTGCATGTAGGTTTGTGCACTCGTGTCGTGCAATGCCACGGAGGTCAGAAGAGGGTCTCGGATTCCCCTGGAACTAGAGTTCTCCTGGAATTGGAGTTACAGACGGTTCTCAGCCGCCATGTGGGTGCTGGGGATCAAACCCGGGTCCTCTGTAAGAGTGGTCGGTGCTCTTAACAGCTAGGCCATGTCTCCAGTCCCAAATGCCTCTATTTTATACATATATGTGCCCAAATTACAAAACTCTATTATAAACATACATGCCAAAACATTTGTACACAAATCTCACAAAATCAAAAACTCAGCAAAATTGATCCAGCAATTAATTAAAACAATAAAACACTATGATCAAGAGAATTAATTCAAAGTAGGGGAAGTTTTGTTTACTTGAAAATGCTACATTAAGTCAGAGGATCAATGGCAAATTTATCAGCTTGCAAAGGCTGTAAGACTATCTTTTATGTTAGTTAGCAGTGTACTGCTAATAATAACTCATTTTATAGAAAACAAATTTAGGTTCACAAATTAATGAGTATCTTTTTCAAGAAAATGCCCAGCATTAATCTTAAGCCTGTCCAAATTTTAGACATGAAAAAGGGAAAACAGAATGAAGCTCACTGTAAAGTTTTATTTTAGAAATGTAATTCATTAAGTAACAATGAACTGCTTTGGCCTTAGGGTTGATCTTTCTTTACGATCACAGGGCTTGAGATATGGCTCCATGGTTAAGAGCACTGGCTCCTCTCGTAAAGGACCTGGATTTGGTTCCCAGCAACTGTATGGCTGCTAACAACCATCCATAACTCCAGTTCCAGGACATCTGACACTTCTGACCTCTGTGGGCACTGCATGACATAGTTTACTTATATACATGCAGGCAATAGATTCATACAAATAAAATAAAATAACTGATAAAAAATTTTAAAAATTAAATGAGTAAAAGTTGCAATAGCTTTGATTTATAGTATGATAAATATTGATAGATGTAAACAGTATTATTTAAAAAAAGAAAAAAAAGAACTTCACTGTCCTTAATAAGTGCTAAGGGACATAATGCCATAACATGAAAAAGGTTGTGTTCATATACTGTTTGTAGTCCACTCCTAAATCATGATATTGATATTCACAACCCACAAACTTCCCTCAGATTTCAGGTGATCCCCTGAATAACTACTGTTGCAGATAGTTTCATTAACTTTACACATCTTGGAAGAGAAATTCTCTCCCTTGGACAGGCCTGTGAGCATGCCTGCTAGGCATTTTCTTAATTAGTCTTTGATGTGGGAGTGTGTAGTGCCACTGCTGGGCAGCTAGGTAGGCTTGGGCTATATCAGAAAGATAGCTTAGTAAACCAAAGGAAGGAAGCCAGTAAGGGGTGTTCCTCCATAGTCCCTGCTTCAGTTCCTGCCTCTGGGTTCCTGCTTGAGCTCTTTGCCTGGCTTGCTTATTATTTGTTTATTTATTTATTTACTTATTTATTTATTTATTTATTTATTTATTTATTTATTTATTTTAGTCTTTTTGAGACAGGGTATCCCTGTAGCCCCAGCTGTCCTGGAACTCACTCTGTAGACCAGGCTGGCCTTGAATTCACAAAGATCCGCCTACCTCTGCCTCCGGAGCGCTAGGATTAAAGGCGTGCGCCTTTTATTATTCTTGTTGTATGTGTATGATCTGTATTGTCGCATTTGCAGGTCTGTGCACCCGTGTCGTGCAATGCTCGGATTCCCCTGGAACTGGAGTTCTCCTGGAATTGGAGTTACAGACGGTTCTTAGCCACCATGTGGGTGCTGGGGATCGAACCCGGGTCCTCTGCAAGAGCGTCGGTGCTCTTAACCGCTAGGCTATCTCTCCAGCCCGACTCCCTGACTTTTTAAAATGATGGACTGTAGCCTGTCAGGCAAAATAAACCCTTTCCTCCCCAAGTTTCTTTTGGTCAACGTTTATTCTCAGCAATGGAAAAAACACACTACAATGCCCAGTATTCTGGAATCCATCGCTATACCTTGTTTTTGTTTTTTGTGAACTTTGAGTGAAACTGTGCACCTCACTCAGCCTTCAAAACCCTGTATTATTAATCTATTTACCTACAGTATCATTTTCGGTTATCATACATACATTCTTGGAATCTGCTTCGATTGATCCTGATAGTTCAGTGTTTGATTTAATTTCTGAGGAAATTTCGTGAGTTTTTAGTGGTTCAGATTTTGATGAAAAAGATTTTCATACTTTACATTTGTAAATTAAATGGTTTACATTTTTTATTTATGTAGTTATTTATTTATATTTATATTTTTATACTTGTTTATTTATATATGTTCTTGCATGCTCACATACATGTCATGTCACACTCAAGGAGACCAGAGGACAATTTTCAGGAAATGGTTCTCCCTTTCTGTCATGTGTGAACCAGGGATTGAACTCAATTCAGAGTTTGGTAGTAAGCACCTTCAAATGCTGAGTTATCACACCAGCCCTTAGGATTTATTCTGTGATGCCTTTGTGTTTTCTTTCTTTTTTTTCTGTTTAAAATCAGTGAGATCCCAGAAGGACGCCTGCCTTATTTTTCTGCCTGTTTTCCTTCTCTGAAAGCAATGAGAATCCTCCACATTGTGGGTGTGGACATTGCATTCCTTTCATTGCTATGAAGTACTCAAAAGGTGTCAGATCAGCAGGTCTTGATGATTCCTTCTCAACCAAGAGACACCTGGGTTATTTTCAGTTTTCAGATAATATGAGCAATACCATGAGGAAAATGCTGCACCACTCTTTTGTGGACCTGTCCACAAGCAGATCTTGGACATTTGTCTAGAACTATTGAGTTACAGGACAGACATTTCCTAACATCATATGAACCTGCTTAACATGTTGTTGCAGTGGTATGCTACTTCATGGTAGTAACACAAAATATTCTTGGAATCTCATTCCTATCAACATTCTGACAGCTTCACAATCACCTGTAATTATGAGTTTGATTTGCACTTCCTGACTAAATAATTATGTGGAACACCTTTGGTTTAGGGCTTTTTTTTGGTCAGTCTTTCTTAGTTTGGAGGAAAAATATGTAGTTTGTTTTTCGTATCTATTTGCAACTTTTGTGCTAATCTGGATGCAAAAACACAAAGAAATTCTTTTACAAGTTTTTTTATTGATTTTTTTCAGATTTCACGCAATATATTTTTAATATATTCAGATTCCCAGATTCCTAATCTGCACATCCTTACCAATCCCCCCCAAATTCCTGTAAATATATATATATATGGAGAGAGAGAGAGAGAGAGAGAGAGAGAGAGAGAGAGAGAGAGTCATGTTTATTTGTTCCCAAATACCATTCAGTGTGTGCAATCCACTGGAGCCTGGTCACACCAATGACAGTCTCACACTTAAAGGAGACTGAATCTTCCCCTTCCAGCAGTCACTGTTGTCAGTAGTTTTCAGGTACTGTTGGTGTTTCTTTTCTTTTTTAAATTCACATTTTCCCCTTTAATTTTATATCACTCTAAAGTATGCATACATACCCTTCCCTCCTCCCATATACCACAATAGCAAAGTCTGAAGATAAGTGGTAAGTTAATTCTAGATCCCTTTAAAGTATTCACATTATAATGGTACAGTGGTACACTTGTTTTCAGGTAAAAGAAAATATTACTCAGTTTGCCGTACTACTAGGTATTAGGTGCTAGCATCCTCAGATGAGGGATACTATTCTTCCTATTCTTCATTGTTTTTTTTTTTTCTTTTTTTTTTTTTTCTGGACTGTGTTACTTCACTTAGCATAATGTCTTCTAGTTCCATCCATTTACCTTAAAGTTTCATGATGTCATCTTTCTTTACTGCTTCATAGAATTCCGTTGTGTAGATGTACTACATTTTCTCTATCCACTCATTGATTTAGGGGCATTTGGGTTGGTTAAAGCTCTTCACTCTTGTGAAAAGAGCTGCAATAAACATAGATGTGCAAGTATCTTTCTGATAGGATGAGTCTTGTGGGTATGTACCCTGGAGTGGTATGAGTGGGTCAGGTGGAAGTCTCATTTTGAGTCTTTTAAAGGTTCTTCACACTGCTTTCCATAGTGGCTGTGCAAGTTTGCATTCCCACCAGCAGTGGATGAGTGTTCCCCTTTCCCACATCGTCTTCAGCATTTGGTGTCTTTTGTTTTCTTGATCCTAGACAGTCTTATTGGAATGACATGATATCTTAAAGTGGTTTTAATGTGCATTTCCTTAATTATTAATGATGTAGAACACTTTTTAAGATGTTTCTCAGCCATCTTTGTTTCCTCAGTTGTGAAGTCTCTGTTCGGCTCTTTATTCCATCTCTTGAGTGGGTCATTTGTTTCTTAGGTCTTTGTTTTCTTGAGTAATCTATATATTTTGGATGTTAATGCTCTGTCAGGCGTGTCACTGGTGAAGGTTTCCTCCCACTCTCTGGGTTTTCTCTTCACTTCATTGATTGTTTCTTTCATTGTACAGAAGCTTTCGAGTTTAATGAGATTCCACTTGTCAATGGTTGACCTTATTTCCTGCACAGCTGCTGTTTGATTTAGAAAGTCTTTTCCTATGCCTATGTCTTGTAGGTTGCTGCCAACATTTTCTTCTATCACCTTCAGAGTTTCAGGTTTCATGTTGGGGTCTTTCATCCATTTGGAGTTGATTTTTGTACAGGGTGAGAGGTAGTGGTCTAATTTTATTCTTTTACAAATGGTGATCCAGTTTCGCCAGCACCATTTGCTGAAGATTCTGTCTTTCTACCGTTGAGTCTCTTTGGCCCCTATCTCAAATATGAGGTGGCTGAAATTGTATGTGCTCAAGTTTGGATCTTCAATTTTCTTCCATTGGTCTACAGGTCTGTTTTTTTGCCAATACCAATCTGTTTTTATGACTATAGCCCTCTAGTATAGTTTGAAATCAGATATAGTGATCCTCCCTGTATTACACTTTTTGCTCAGGGTCGTTTTGGCTATTCGGGGTCTTTTGTTTTTCCATATGAATTTAAGGATTTTTTTCCCAAGACTGTGAAGAAACTCTTGTGGATTTTAATTGGGATTGCATTGAATCTGTGTATCAATTTAGGTAGAATGGATATTTTACCATATTAATTTTTCCAATCCTTGAGCATGGGATAAGTTTTCATCTTCTGATGTCTTCTTCAATCTCCTATTTCAGGGGTGTAAAATTTTTTATTGTAGAGATCTTTGGTGTCTTTGGTTAAGTTTGTTCCTAGGTAATTTATTGTTCTTGTGGCAGTTGTGAGTGGGAAGGTCTTCTTGTGCTCCTTCTCCAGTTGCTTCTTGTTCATGTAGAGAAAGGCTACTGATTTTTCTAAGTTAATTTTGTATTCTGATACTTTACTGAAACTTTTAATTGTTTTTAGGTGTTTTCTGATAGAGTTTTATAGCATCCCTTAGGTAAACCATCATATCATCTCCAAAGAGGGATAGTTTGACTTCCTCTTTTCCAATTAGTACTTTAATTTCCTTTTCTTATCTTATTTCCCTGGTGAGTATTTCAGGCACTATATTGAAGAGGAGTGGTGATAGCGGACACCCTTGCCTTTTTCCTGCCTTTAGGGGGAATACTTCTAACTTTTCTCCATTTAGGATGATGTTGGCTGTGGATTTCTTGTATATTGGCTTTGATTACATTGAGGAATGATCCCTCCAGTACAATTCCTTCTAGGACTTTAAGCATGAAAGGCTGCTGAATTTTGTTGAAGGCTTTTTCTGCATTAATTGAGATGATCATGTGATTTTTGTCTTAAAATCCATTTATGTATTTTATGATATTTATTGATTTATGTATGTTGAACCATCCCAGCCTCTCTGGTATGAATCCAACTTGGTCATGATGGATGATCCTTTTTGATGTGGATCTGTATGTAGTTTACAAGTATTTTGTTGAGAATTTTTGCATCTCTGCTCATTAATGAGATGGGTCTATAGTTCTCCTTTTTGGTTGTAACTTTGCCTGGTTTTGGTATTAGAGTGATGCTGGCTTCCTAGAAGGAATTTGGGAGGTTTCCCTCTGCTTGTATCCTGAACAGTCTTAGTAATATTGTTGTAAGTCCTCTTTAAATGTTTTATAGAATTCTGCTGCCGTGAAACCATCTGGGCCTGGGCTTTTTTTTTAGTGGGGAGGTTTACTATTACATTTTCAACTTCCTCATATATTATGAGTCTGTTTAAGTTGTCAATCTCTTCTTGGTTAAGCTTTGGTGAATTCCAGGATTTCAAATATTCATCCATTTCTCTTAGGGTTTCAAACTTAGTAGAGTATAGATTTTTGAAGTATTCTCATATGATTGGCAGGATCTTTTCTCTGTCTCATGTGCTGTTTCCCTTTTCATGACAAAATTTTCATGACAAAATACTATTGATTTGGAGTTGCTCTTTCTTTCTTTTGGTTAACTGGGCTAGGGGGTCTATCTATCTTGTTTATCCTTTCAAAGAACCAGCTTTCGGGTTCATTGATTCTTTGTATTGTTTTCTTGGATTCTATTTCATTGATTTCTGCTCTGATTTTTGTGATTTCTTCCTGTCTGCTGCATTTAGGGTTCATTTGTTGTTGTCTCTCAAGTGTTTTAGCTGTAGTGTTAGTTCATTTATTCGTCCTTTTTCTGACTTTTTTAATGTAGGCACTGAGGGCTATAAACTTCCGTCTTAGGACTGCTTTTAAAGTATCCCATAGGTTTTGCTGTGTTGTATTTTCTTTTTTGTTTAGTTCCAGGAATGTTTTTATTTCTTTCTTTATTTCTTCCTTGACCCATTCATTATTCAGGAGTGTGTTGTTTAGTCTCCATGTGTTCTTGTAGATAGTTGGGCTTATTCTGGTGTTGAGATTGAGCTCTATTGCACTGTGGTCTGATAGAATGCATGAAATTATTTAAATGCTTTTGTATTTGTAAAGTTTTTTTCTGTGTCCCAGTATGTGGTCAATTTTAGAGAATATTCCATGGGGTGCTGAGTAGAGAGTATATTCTCTGGTGTTTGTGTGGAATATTCTGTAGATATCTGTGAGGTCCATTTGGTGTATAGTATTGTTCAGTTCAGATATCTCTCTGTTTATTCTTTGTCCAGTTAACCTATCTAATGGGCTCAGTGGGGTATTTAAATCCTCCACTATTAGTGTGCTGGGGTCAATCTGTGCTTTGAGGTCCTATAGAATTGTGTTTATAAAGTTTGGTGCACCAGCGTTTGATGTGTATTTACTCATGATTGTGAAATCTTCATGGTTAATTGATCCATTGCTAAGGAGGCCCTCTCCATCTCTTCTTATTAGTTTTACTTTGAAGTCTATTTTGTCTGATATTAGAATAACAACTCCTGCTTGCTTTTTGGTACCATTTTCTTAGAATATTTTTTTCCATCCTTTCACTTTAAGTTGGTGACTATCCTGAGGGCAAGATGGGTTTCTTGTAGACAGCATATAGATGAGTTCTATTTCCTAATCCATCCTCCCAATCTATGTCTTTTGATTGGGGCGTTAAGCCCATTAGAATTTAAAGCTATTATTGAGAGATGTTTGCTGCTTCCTTTTACCTTATTATCCATTTGCATTGTTGGTTTAGGTTTATATTTCCATAGTTATGCTTTTATTAATTTCTCTTTCTAGGTGCTTGGGGATAGTTGTTCCTCTCCAGTCTCCTTTGAATTGCTTCAAGTATTCTCTTAAGGGTTAGTTTTCCAGACATGTATTCTATTATCTTCTTTATGCCATGAAAGATTTTTCTTTCTCCTTCAACTATAATCGACATTTTTGCTGAGTATAGTAATCTGGGTTGGCATCTACAGTCATTTAGTACTGGAAACATTTTGGTCCACATTCTTCTGGCTTTCATCATTTGCACTGAAAAGTCAGCTGTAATTCTGTTGGGTTTTCCTTTATATGTAACTTGTTGTTTTTCTCTTGTGGCCTCCAGTAATTTGTCTTTGTTTCGGGCATCTATTGTTTTAACTTTGATATGGCATGGGATATTCCTTTTCTGATCTTGTCTATTTGGTGTTCTATGTGCTTCTTGTATTTGTATGGGTTTGTCATTTTTCAGTTTGAGGAAATTTTCTTCTATTATTCTGTTGAAGATCTGATCAATATCGTTGTCCTGGGATTCTTCTCCTTCCTCTGTCCCTATGATGCAGAGGTTTAATTATTTCATAGTGTCCCATATTACCTGATGGTTCCACTCTTGTGATTTTGTAAGTTTTTCATACTTTTTTTTTTTTGAGCATTGCATTTCTTCCACCTTGTCTTCTAGTGTTAATATTCTACTTTCTGCTTCATCCAATCTGTTTCTGAGGCTCTTTCCCATCTTTTCCTGGTGACTGAATGAGTGTGCAATTTCCCTTTTCACTTCATCCTTTGATTTGTTTAGTATTTCCAGTTCCCTTTGGAGTTTGTCATTCTCTCCTTCTAGATCCTTGATTTGCTGGTCAGTTTCCTGTTTCATTTCAGCTTGGGCTCTTTTCAGTGTTACCACTTTATTTCTGAGTTTGTCATTCTCTCCCTTCATTTCTTTGAATATATCTATTATTGTTCTTTTAAGACCTGTGTTCTGGGCTATTTCCAGAGAGAACTCATTATTGGGGTCTTATATAGGACTGCTAGATTTTCTTGAGGATTTATTATTTGCTTTTTCCATGTTGTTGATTTTCCTTTGTGCTCTTGGCATGTGGATTTGATTTCTTGTTTATAGTCTGATGAGAAATTCAAGTTCTTCTTCCTTTGGTTGAAGGCCTGTTCCTCTAGGTTGAAAGGTTGGCTGTCTCTTCTGTTACTTTGTGCTCTGAGTCATCTTTTCTATTCCCACCAGGATGGCGGCAAGGGGGGGGGTGGCACTGATTTTTGCCTGCCCAATCCTGTCACAGCCAAGGTGACTGTAGGGCCTTACCCTACCTGATCTGGAAGTTGGAGGAGCTCCACAGACCCTGCCCCTGAAACAAATGGGATGGGATGGTCCTGGGACCCTGGGCTGAAAGCATCAGAGCTCTGATTGTCTTGGAACCCTGCACTGGAGGCACCTGAGCTAGGAAGGTCCAAGAACCCACCTCCTGTTGGGATTTCTTACTCAATTCTTCACACATATGTTGATATTTTGTCTGGTTTGAGCTTGAATAGGAATTGTGCATGTTGTCACTGTTGATGTGAGTTCAATTAGTGCCTCCCAGTCTCTCTGGAAAGCCCTGTTTACTTGTCATCCTCTTCCTCTTTTGGCTCTTTCAATTTTTTTTGCCCACACCTGCTTCACAATGATCCTTAAACCTTAAAAGGCAGAAGTTTGACATAGGTGTCTAGTTCAAGGATAATTTCAATGAGTAAATAGATATATACGTAGACACGTAGTATGGTGTATGGATTTTAAAATGGTCCCATTCCTTCATCTGTTCACTCCCTATGTTACATTTGTTTACTGTGTTTCCTTATTAGTGTGTGTGCTATACCCCTAGCTTCCTTCTGTGTTTCTGGGATGAGCTATATAAGTTGTCCTAGTCAGTAAAATGTTACAAATCATAACATAACTAGGAGTTTGAAAAATTGTTCAAAAGTTTCTATTCTTTCTTGCTACTTGATTCTTCAGAGAAAAGTGTCTACAAAAGCCTTTGGGGGTTTGAGATAGAAAAGTGTCTACAAAAGCTATCATGGTACTCATCTTACTCAATGACCGTCTGGAACAGGGGACAGATGGCCAACTTCAGAAATGGAGAATGGCACAAGCCTGTTGAGCAACAGGGCTTCACTACTCAGCCAGGTCTATGGATGCCTGTGTACTCCCCAAACAATCATCTCTGAGCCAGTCCAGAACGGAGGGTTGAATAATCACTGCTTCTTTAAGCCAGGGGTTTTGTGGCTGTTGCACACCATGATCTTTGCAAAAATGAAAATAAAACAAAATAACTGATGCATGTGGGCAGATGATTATGTATAAACGGGATATACAAATGAGAAATTTAGTCCATAAGAACACAATGCTCCTTGCTCATCAGATCGGCAGTCATTTTGACAATATTTTAAGGTAGACAGATGTGAATATAGCAATGAAATTGCAGCTCACTATGTGCTTCCTGGAAGTCAAATAAGAGACAATGGATTCAAATTTTAAAATACACAATCCACTTGGCATAGTAAGTCAAATTTGAGGAGCCTGAGTCAGAAACATTCACATATATATTCCAAAGTTATGAATTGAAAAACTTTCCAAAAATCAAATGAGGGACTGGAAGGATGATTTTGTGGTTAAGGGCACTGTTTGCTCTTGCAGAGGACAGGGATTAAGTTCCCAGCTACCACATCACAGCTAACAATTGTCCATAATTCCAGTTCTAGGGGATTCAACACCTTCTTCTGATCTCTGTGGGCATAGCTTACAGCCACTGCAAACAGAACATTCATACACATAAAATAAAAATATACTAAAACTTAAAAAAAAACAAATGATACTATGTAAATACCCTTCATATATAGTGTATGTATTATGTAATATGGGTGTAATTTCATTATGTAATTTAGTTATTAATACTTATAGTGCATTCACATTATGAAATACTTTGGATCAATAAAAATGAGCATAATTTGAATTCCACAACACAGAAATATATCTAAAACTGTGGTTGTGTATAAAAGCAAGAAAATAAGAACACTCTGAAATCATTTTGATAAATGTGCATTTGTATAAATTTTGAAGTATAAAAATTTAGGAAAAAAGATTTGGGTGTATGTTAACATCATAACATTTGCAATTTCTTTGGGAAGAGAAAGAATGGGATGAATAAGAAGAAACTCATGTTTACAGAGATTTAGGATTTTAAAAGTTTCTTCACCTAATATCTTCACAGCATTGTATGAAATGAGTGCACTTACATACATTCTCATACACATTAAATAAAAATAATAAAATATGATAAAAATAAAACCATAGTAAAACACAAATACAAGAGGAGATACTAAACACTGGTATAGTACTCAATATTATAGTACTCAATATTTATCGTTTCAACTCCCCCTCCCACGTAAATGACACAGACTAACCAATTTAATTACTAAACAGGATCCATCAATTTTCTCCCTCCATGAAACACACCTTACCAACATTAATCAGCACCCTCTTAGACTAAAAGGATGGAAAAAGACATTGCAAGCAAATGGAACCAAGAAATGAGCAGGTGTAGTTATTCTAATATCTGACAAAATGGATTCCAAACTAAAACTAGTCAGAAGATACAGAGAAGGTCACTTTATTACTCACTGAAGGTAAAATTCACCAAGAAGAAACGGCAATCCTAAAAATATGTACACCTCAATCAAGGACATCTAATTTCATAAAAAAAAAAAAAACAAACAGCTTTATTAGCTCTAAAATCACAGGCTTACTCTAACATCATGAAAGTGTTCAATACTCTTTGTCACCAATAGACCAGTCAACCAGACAAAACAAACAAACAGACAGACAGACAGACAGATGAACAAACAAACACAGAATCCTTGCAGCTCAACAATACCATAAATCAAATGAACTTTACAGACAGCTACAGAACCTTCCGCCCAAACATCAAAGACAATTTCTACTCAGCAGCCCTTGGAACTTTCTCCAAAACTGACCACATATTATGATGCAAAACAAATCTCCAAGAAAATTAGAATATCATTTTGTATCCTAGCTGACCACAAAGGGATAGGAATGCTAAAATTACACAAATTCGTGGAAGGTAATCAACATGAAAAACATAATATTCAATGAAAATTGGATCATGGGAGGAAGCCAATTAGAAATTTCATAAAACTGATTGAAAATGAAAGCACAACACATCCAAATCTTTGGGTCACAGTGAAGGTAGTCCTAAGAGGAAAATTGACAGCATTAAGTGAATACAGCAGAAAAGTAGAAACAATTCACATGAATAAATTGAAGAGGCACCAGAAACCTTGAAAAATGAAGAACAAACAATCAACACCCAAAAACATAGCTAAGAAGAGATGAAAGAAATGGAGACTGAAATTAATGAAAAATAAATGAAGAAAAGTATGCAAAGTATCAGTAACATGAAGAAGTGGTTAATTGAAAAGATTAACAAGATTGACAAGTCTTTGGCCAAATTTACAAAAGAGAGAGGACCTAAAAAAGGAAATTGAGATATGAGGTTAACCTTACAACAGAATAGTAGGAAATTAAAAAAAAAAAATCATAAGGACATAGTTTGAAAATGTATATTCACATATACGAAAATTTAAAAGAAAAAAATTCTAGATATGTATGTTTTAAAAGATTTAAATCAAAATGACATAAATAATCTAAACAGACCCACAACAACCAATGAGATAAAGAAATTAAAAATCTCCCAGCTCTATGCCGGGCGTGGTGGCACACGCCTTTAATCCTAGCACTTGGAAGGCAGAGGCACGCGTATCTCTGTGAGTTCGAGGCCAGCCTGGTCTACAGAGTGAGTTCCAGGACAGCCAGAGCTACAGGAAGACCCTGTCTCAAAAAGACCAAAAAAAAAAAAAAATCTCCCAGCTCTAACATACCCAGGACCAGATGGATATAGTGCATAATTCTACCAAACCTTCAGAGAAGAGCTAATACCAATACTCTTCAAATTATTCTGTAAAACAGAAAATGAAGGAACACTCCCAAATTACTTCTATGAAGTCAATAATAATCTAATACACTTAACAGGCAAAGAAACAGCACAGAAAAAGAAAATTATAGACCATTCTCTCTGGTGGACATAGATGCAAAAATTCTCAATTAAATACTCCTAAACTGAGTGCAAGAATACATCAATAAGATTATCCACCGTGATCAAATTGGCTTCATCTCAGAGATGCAGGAATGACATATGTTCATCAATAAACATTATCTACCAAATGAACAGACTAAAGTAAGGCAATTATATGATCTTCTCAGTAGATTAAAAAAAGGTTTTTGTCATAATCCAACTTCCAGACCACAAGGACACAATCTTTCAGACAGCTGGTCAGTTACTCATATGAACCTACAGCAATGGTGACAGCATGCACATGTCCTTTGCAAACTCAAACCAGACAAAATCCCAGCCTAGATGTGGGAAGTGGGTAAGAAGTCCAAACTTGGCTTAAAGAACTTTTGCTAATTGATGGCTACTGGAATGAGAAGAGACAGGGTCTTGCAGGGATGGGACTTCTGGTGAGCCTAATGGATGAACCCACATTGAAGGACATTTGAGGACACAAATCTCATATACATATACATATATATATATGTATATATATATAAAATATATGATATATATTATATATTATATATTATTATATAATATATTATTATATAATATTATATATAATATATAATATATATAATATATATATTATATATAATATATATAATATATACATATATTATATATTATTATATAATATATATAATATATAATATCATATATTATATATGTAATATATAATATATAATACATATATATGTAATATATAATATATAATATTATATATATATGACAGTATATTAAATGGGGCAGTGGTCAGTAGAAAAATGTGGAGATAGGGAACGGTGTCTAAATACCATCCAACTATATTGTATGAAAATAGCAAAAATATTTTATTCTCTTGGGAAAAAAAAGAAAATAGCAAAAATAAAATTTTAAAATAGAAAAGACAAATACTGGCTAGGATTTGAACTAAAGGGACCCCACATACATTAGTATCAGAATATAAGCTAGTCCAACCACTATGGACATTAAAATCGAGTTTCTAACAAGAACTAACAATACCTCGTCCATATGGCCCAGGTATACCATTGCTGGGTATTTATCCAGATGACCCCAAGTCAATATGTCACAAAGATACTGACACATCCATATTTATTGTTGCACTTTTCACAATAGCTAAGTTATGGAGTCAACCGTGGTGTCCAAAGATAGAGGAATGGATAGGAAAACACGGTTTATATACAGAGTAGAACTTTTTCAGCCAAAAAGAAGAACAAAGTTCTATCATCTTCAGGAAAATAGATATAACTGAAGATCACATTAAATGAATTAAGGCACTAGAGAGCTGGCTCAGTGGTTAAAGGTGTACATTGCTCTTGATTAAAACTGTAGTTGATTTCCTAGTACCCACATTAGATGGCTTGAAAGCTCCTTTAACTATATGTTCAGGGGATGCAGTGCCCTCCTCTGGCCTTCATGGACACACACACACACACACACACACACACACACACACTCACGAAAGTGAGTGCAGCTAAAATAAAAATAAATCTCTACACCTATTAAAGTCAACCTCAGAAAGAAAAATACCACATGCTTGTTCTCATTGTGTTGACCACATATTATAAATACATAAAGTCAGGAGTGCATATAATACCCAAGTGGAAGCCAAACTGTCTAGGGGACAAAGATGACTAATGGGAAGGGGAAAGGCAAGAAAAGGAGGCATATGGTTAATATGGAATGAATGGCTTGTATGAATATGTCATATATAAATACAATTATGTATTCAAAAGTGAAAAATTCCAACATCCATTCATGATAAAAGTCTTAAGAATATCTCGGCATATGGGGGACATATCTCAACATAATAAAGGCAATATATCACAAACCCACTGAAAACATCATACTAAATGGAGAAACATTGAAGCATTCCCCTTAAAATTAGGAACAAGACAAAGATGTCCACCCTGTCCATTCCTGTTCAATATAGTAATTGAAGTATTAGCTACAGCAATAAGAAGTGAAACAGATAGGGGGATACAATTTGGAAAGAAGTTAAAGTATCTTTATTTGCAGATGATAGGATTCTATACCTAATGTATCCTAAATTCTCTACCAGAAAACTCCTAGAGATTACAAATGCATTCATCAAGCTAGCTGGATATAAAATTAACACATACAAATCAGTAGCCTTCTTTTACACCAACAGCAAAAAATAACAAGAAAGAAATCCAGGAAGCAATTCCTTTCACAACAGCCTAAAAATCCATGAAATATCTTGGAATAAATCTAACAAAAGAAGTCAAAGAGCAGTTAAATAAAAACTTTAAGGGATTGAAGAAAGAAATTAAAGAAGATATGAGGCTACGGAAAGACCTCCTGTGCTCATGGACAAGTAGGCTTAATATTGTGAAAACGGCTATCCTTCCAAAAGCAATCTATAAATTTAATGCAATATCTGTTAAAATTCCAGCACAATTCTTCACAAAAATTTTTTAAAAATTAATGTCAAAATTTGTATGGGAACACAAAATCCTATGATACATAAACTAATACTGTAATTCTGAACGTTAAATGATGTAGAGTGTTACGCACCTGCACACCAGCATGATTATCACTTTGCATGATTATCATTTATCACGTTGGTTCTGTCAAACAAAGTGGCCACTTCAAGTTTACATCCTTTATGTGCACATACTTATTCATTTTGGCATGCCAGATTACATATGCACATGCAAGGGCAGAGACATATATATATATATTATATATATATATAATATATATACTACTCACTCCACTTCACTACTATACCCATTCCTCACATCATAATTATAATAGTATATTATATATTAATAATTAAATTATTATATATAAATATATTATTATATATATTATATTATACATTTTATTATATTCTATATTTATATTATATAAATTATAATTTATATTCATAAGATCCCTACTTTTCCTGATTAAACCTGAAGTTTTCAAGAGTTACAATTGCTTGTTAACCTGACTCACTGTGTCTATGATGATGACTTACTGTTCTACTGCAAACGCCCCCATCCTTCTCTCAGGCATCGCACCCCGACACTTCTTTGGCCTGGCCAGAGGATTTACGTACCAACACAAGACTGCCTGGACATACATTCCTCATCTCAAATCATGTAATTAGATTTGTAGAAATAAAACGAGCCATGTATTCAAAATAACAAATAAACCCAAACTTGATAGGCTAGACATATAATCTACTATCTAACAGCTGCTATATTGACACAGGCAACAAAAAACACATCGCCCACCTGGGGACGAACAGAGAGCGTGTTCAACAGTGCTGGTCAAATTCACAAAACCCAACTCCAAATGGATCAAGGACCTCAACATAAGTCAGTCAGGATACATTAAGCCAGTATAGAGGGTAGGAGTCAGGGAAATAATGATAGCTTAAGGCACCAGGGGGAACAAAGATAACAGATGTTCTGTTCATACTTCCACAGCACAAGCATTAGATCCAACAGTTTAAAATGGGATCACATGAACCTAAAAAAGCTTCTGCACATCTTAGGTTTGTGTACATCTTATATTATATCATTTGAGTGAAGAGGCAACCTATAGAATCGTTTAACTCATGGCATAACTCTAGACGAGCATTAGTTGTCTAGCTATATATTAGAACACGAAACCTAATATCCAAAGATCCCAGAACCACCCAAATACAAAGTGCGCGCGAAACAGAGTCGTGATACGAAGGAAGTTTTCTCTGAAAGATGAAACACAATTGGTGTTGAAAGAAAATACCTTTTTTTAAAAAGTTCAACATCTGGGCTGGAGAGATGGCCTAGCGGTTAAGAGCGCTGACCGCTCTTACAGAGGACCCGGGTTCGATCCCCAGCACCCACATGGCGGCCGAGAACCGTCTGAAACTCCAATTCCAGGAGAACTCCAGTTCCAGGGGAATCCGAGACCCTCTTCTGACCTCCGCGGCATTGCACGACACGGGTGCACAGACTTGCATGCAGACAGTACATTCATACACATACGGAAATAAATAAAATTAATAAAAAAAAAAAAGTTCAACATCTTTAGTCATCAGGGAAATGTGGATTAAAACCATTTTGAGATTACATCTTACCCTTCTCAGAATGGCAAAAATCCAGATAACACACAACAACAAGTGCTGGCAAAGTTCTGCAGAAAGGGCAACACTTATCTACTGCTACTGACAGTGCAACTACTGCAGCCACTATGGATATCAGTGTGGAGATCCCCCTCCCCTCAAATCTTGAAATTGACTCAGTAATACCACTTTTGGACATATACCCAACAGATTGTATTGTACTATAGAAATACCTATTTATTCATGTTCATTGCTGCCCTTTTTATAATAGACAGAAATTGGGAAAAAATACCTAGATAGTCATAAATGAATAATGAAACTGTGGTGCATATACACAATGGAATAATTTTCAGCTCTTATAAAACCCAAAGTTATGAAGTTCATGTATAAATAGATAGAACTGGAAACAATCATAACACATATGAAAATCCAGACTCTGAAAGAAAAATATCACATTTCTCTCTCATAGCTTTATGCTATGAGAAATCTTAGATATGCATGTTACAATCTGAAAATTCAGACAGGCCAAGGAACTATTAAACATCCATGGGATGTTAGAGGGAAGCTTCCTGGGAGGGGTGATAAAATGCAGTGCTCTAAAGGGAGAAAAGGAACATTAGGAAGGGTTAACTGGGGTGGGGAATGGGAGGGCAGGATGAGATCATATGGGGAGGGATAAGTAACACTAAAGGCATTTTAAAAAGCCATCTGGGGGGCTGGAGAGATGGCCTAGCGGTTAAGAGCACCGACCGCTCTTACAGAGGACCAGGTTCGATCCCCAGCACCCACATGGTGGCTGAAAACCGTCTGAAACTCCAATTCCAGGAGAACTCCAGTTCCAGGGGAATCCGACACCCTCTTCTGACCTCCGCGGCATTGCATGACATGGGTGCACAAACTTGCATGCAGACAGTACATTCATACACATACAGAAATAAATAAAATTAATAAAAAAAAGCCATCTGGAAACCTACCACTATAGAAGTAGATACATGTACATATACATCATATACATAATAAAAAGAGATTAGGAGAAATCATTCTATACCAGGAGAAACTTACCCTTTCTAGATATCATAGACTCATGGCATAAAAAAATAAAATCTCAATGCCAGGAATGGACTCTGGCTCTAGAAGCTGTTGACCAGGGTCCCACAGACACTCAGTACTGGCCACAGTCTCTGCTCTTGCTTACCCACCCAAGTCATGGTAACAACTTATTGCTGAAGATTCTACATATATGAGCTATAGAACTAACAAGGAGAAATCAAGCTAGTGCTGATTCTAGAGCCTCATCTCCACCAGATAGTGTTCTTAGTGCTGGATGATGCTATGTATGTTTTCTGGAGGGAAATGTAATGATCACCTTCCTAGCTGTGAACTGCAATAACAACGGCACTGTCAAGATATGTCTTGGAAAGATATATACATATATTATGGGAGTCCTAAGCATTCTTTAATTGGATTTAAGGTTTACTTCCTTGGGTGAAATTTAGGAGCCTGAGGCTAGATAGGGCATAGGACTTAGGGGAGAACCTAACACTAGTTTTCTATTACATAATTATATTAAACTACTCTTAGTGACTAATTGTTATACCATAGATTAACTCATTGCACAACTCTCACCGGAGATGTTTCTTTATGCAGCAGATGGTGACTAATACAGAACTTTGTGCAGAGAACAAGAGGCTTCAGAATGCCTATCCCCAAATAAGACACCTATGCCTCTTAAACTATAAGCTACAAAATCCTAAACCTCTGTCCGTAGGTTCTGCAGCTGTGTCCCTAGACATATAAACAAAATATTCGTTTCTTATTCCATGCTCCGTAATAGCAGACTGAATATGGAAATTGATAGTGTCTTTAAGGTAAGATTAGTTTATCTTGAAAGTAATGAATATTTTTGGTCATATATTTTTATAGATTTCTAGAGTGTTTTTTAATCACATTGGGATACTTAGGGTTGGCTTCCACTTATTTTAGCTCTGTAGTTTATATTCAACTGATTATATGCAATAATATCGATGACTTCCTTTGAAGCTTTATGCTTCTGGTTCTAAGCTATAAGCAACAGAACTAACTGCCTAATTATAAGTATCGATGTGATATTCTCTGTTATAAAGTGGCAGTCACTGAAAATATTTTGACTCCGCAGCTATACCAAGTGTTAGTGTGTTCTATATATTGCATAGTTCAATTTCAGATGTTATAAAAATTGCTACTTTCCTAGTTTCTAACAGAAAATGTATTTTCTTGACTCAAAATAAGAGATTTACAGCTGAAATATCAAATCAAATGCTGTATATTTGTTGTCTAATATCATAGGAACCTTAAGCTTTCCAGAGTATAATTCGTACTCTTTTCGGTCTTTTTTTTGTTTTTTGGTCTTTTTGAGACAGGGTCTCCCTGTAGCCCCAGCTGTCCTGGAACTCACTCTGTAGAACAGGCTGGCCTTGAACTCACAATGATCCGCCTGCCTCTGCCTCCCAAGTGCTAGGATTAAAGGCATGTGCCACCATGCCCGGCATCTTTTTGGTCTTTTTAAGACAAGGTCTCCCAAGCTGGGTGCGGTGGTACATACCTTTAATCCTAGCACTTGGGAGGGAGAGGCAGGCGGATCTCTATGAGTTCAAGGCCAGCCTGGTCTACAGAGTGAGTTCCAGGTCAGCTGAGGCTACAGGGAGACCCTGTCTCAAAAAGACCAAAACAAACAAACAAACAAAAAAACAAAGACAAGGTCTCCCCTGTAGCCTCAGCAGATCTGGAACTCACTATATACAACAGACTGGTCTCAATCTCACAGAGACAAACCTGCATTTTCCCCCAGCACTGGGATTAAAGGCATATACCACCATGCCCAAGTATCTATATTTTCAATCTTTATGGAATGTTCTACTGTATAACCCCTCACCCATTTAAGAAGACTCAGCATGGATATTTTTATTCTCTTCTGCAGCTGACTCAGTTCTCCCAAACTTCTTTTATACCATCTCCTTCTTATATCCCTCTGTCTGGCTTATACTACCATCTCTTATGTGGAATTTTATGAACTGAGTTCCTGTATCCTTAAGGTGTCTCATTATGTAAACTTTCTCTATACAATACAGGTCAATCGTTATTTTATCTTCTTTATGAAAGTGCCAGTTAGTCATGAGAAGATTTATTACTTATAATTAAAAGGACATTCAAAAAAGAAATAAATTGATCCCAAGTCAAATAGAAGTGGAATGCAGTACACGATGTTCTCAAAAACCCCAAACTTCTATAGCAACCATTTCCCTCTGCTTTTTTGTAAAGCTTTACAATTATGAATGCTCCCAAGAAATATTGGTAACAACTTATTTGATTTTTATAACACAGAACACACTATTATTGGTTATTGAAGCCTGGTTGATGCCTACTTGAATCCTTCTATCTAGCACAATGTTTGGCACATGGTGTTCAGTAAAATGACCAATTCTCCACTCATCTGAATGTGATCCAATTTTAAAGGCTATTGCTAGGCAAGACTTTGCAGAATTACAAGTATGAACTTGAGATCATCCTTTCAGCACAGGATACATATTTAACACAGAGTCTCTTTGTATAGCCCAGACTTGCCTTCCATTTATACTCTTCTTCCACAGCCTCCTCCATGTAGGCATTGTCAGCATGTATTGACACACTAACTTAAATTTTCCAAGTTTTCTGTGTTAGTCAGCTTTTTGTAGCTGTGACAAATACCTGAGAGAAACACCTAATGAAGGAAATTCAGTCTATCATGGTAGAGACATGAGGCAGAGCAGAGCAGCTCACATTACCACAGCCAGGGAGCAGAGAGAAAACCTGTGCTAATGGATATCTGTCTTTTAGTCAGTCTGGTCCCCTGGCATGTATATGGTGCCACCCACAATCAGGGTAAGATTTCCTCTTTTATTCAATTGTCTCTGGAAGTGCTCTCACTGACACAAACATAGTCATGCTTTATTGTAGACATTTCTGAATGTGGTCAAACTGACCTTACATATTAACCATCACAGTCTCAAACTAAAAAGACCATATAACAGCACATAGTTCAGACAACAGTCTTCACTTAAACAATAAGCTAAAAGATGTTTTAATAAGGACTTACATTTTACAAGTTGACTACAGTTGGTGAATAGAAATGCTTAATTGAGATGAAAAAGTATTTTGTGGTTTTGCCAAAGAAGAAGGAAGTTCTAGTTCACTTGTTTACCTGCAAACTTATTAATTTTGTCTTTCTTTACTGCTGAGTAGAACTACATTGAGTAAATGTAGTACATTTCATTATTCATTTGTCAGTTTTAGGAACATAAGGAAGCAGAGTCTTTCAGGCCACTGAGAACTGGCTCATGAGAACTTGCAAGAATGGTGACAGCAAGCACAAGACCCATGCTGACTCAATCAGACAAAAACCCAGCATAGAATGAGAGAAATTGATTCAAACCTAGCCAAAGAACTATTGGCAACTGATTACTCCTGGGTGGGAGAGCATAGATATTCTTTAAGGGAGTGACTCTAGATAGGCTGACTAGACTCCAGTGGATGAACTTGCATCGAGGGAGATCTGGGTTCAAAAGCTTGGCCAGATAGTACTTAACACATATGTCATTATGCATGAAGTCCTACGGGGTGGGGGGGTAAGAGGAGCCCAGATGGCAGTGGAGGTCTAAAGTTGATTAAGATCTATTATAGGAAATGCACAAAACTCAATAAAATTTTTTTAAAAAGTTCTGATAAATGGACTACATCTTGGAAGAATATTACAAAAGATACAAATTCATATTTTCAATGTCCGCTTTAAATTTAGGAAAAGCTCTATCTTCTATAGTTCTAGCAAACTGAACACTTGGTGCTTAGTATGCCCTTTCTTATAGAATGGTAAACACCACTAGCCTCAACTACTTTTCTATCATCAAATGATGCACACAATTCTGGAAGTATATTTGTCTTTCTCATACAAGGGCAGGATCTGAGCCAGCATTTCCATCCAGGCTGAACAGACAGCAAGACATGTGCTTCTGCCTTTATTTATCCAGTTGCCCGCTCCTCTCTTAAGGAAGTCTTGAAAATTCAACACTGAAGCCATATAATAAAAATCAGGTTTAGGGCATGGTGTGGTAGTACACACTTTTAGTCCCGGGACTTGGGAGGCACAGGCAGGTGGATCTACAGCAGGCAGATCCTGCCTGGTCTACATAGTGAGTTCCACATGAGCTGCAGCTACAGGGAGACCCTGTCTCA
Organism: Rhizomys pruinosus; assembly: GCA_009823505.1. Taxonomy (NCBI): domain Eukaryota; kingdom Metazoa; phylum Chordata; class Mammalia; order Rodentia; family Spalacidae; genus Rhizomys; species Rhizomys pruinosus. The sequence goes on along the minus strand of VZQC01005404.1, from coordinate 382,980 downwards.
GACAAAAATATAAGGTTTGGGAATCTTTTCATAGACACATCCAAAATAGGGAAAATATTAGACAAATGTACCATTTTTAGTGTACTAACTTTCTTTCAATACATTATCTTTTGGTTTAAGTTAACCAGAGTTTGTTTATAACCAGAAAATTAGCCTTCAGTTTGCAACCTCCAGTGGTGAACTTGCAAAGACCATGGGAGCAGCTCGGATGTAGCAGACAGTTCTCGGTGTTTGTTTACAGCAGTCCCCCTTTCTGTTTTAGATAGCTCCCTCAGTCTTTCCTTGAATACTTCCAACTGATGTCTTAACTAAGATTCCCCAATAATCCCAATCAAAACAAAATGTTTCCTACCTTCAATCTTTTGGACTTAACTCTCTCAAGACATGCTGCATGAGACTGGTTGTCTTAGTCACTGACACACTTTGCTCTATCTGTGTGGGAAGCATGTCACCCTGGAGATGCCACCACTTTTTTTTTTCTTTTGATTCACATTTAAGTAAAGCTCCTTCTGGTCTCAGGTTAGGCATTACCTCCTCTGGAAGGGCCTTTATATCGTCATCAGAAACCGTGTTAGAGGTCCCTGTATTGTTTTACTGCTTTTCCTGATTATAGCACTTCCAAACTGTGTAATTGTCTGTATGTTTATATTCTCTCACTGTTTTACTTTTTCCTGTGAACGCTACACTACACACATTTTGCAATGTTTCTGAGCCTAGTATATTATAAATATCCAATAAACACCCATGGAATACATAAAGTGGTAAAATAAGATTCAAGCTTTCTCTGAGTAACTTAATTCTTTTCGAACTCTTTTACTACATGGAAACACACACACACACACACACACACACACACACACACACACACACACACACAGGCACTGTACAACTCCAGCTTGTCAATACTGGCTTGGCCTGAGTTGTTTTTCTATTTGCTCCCTGCTTTTGCAATCAGGCAGATTTAGGAGCAACCTAACCCTGGGGCACTAGGCAATTGATAGCCATTATTCCAACACTGTTAAATACCCCCTAAAACCACTATTAATATTAATTATGAGTCCTTGTTATATGTGCTCTTTCTGATGCCTATTTTTCCTGAAAATATGTAAGCATATTTTGGGACAATTTAACTCCCTAATTGACAACTGTTAGAGTCTTGCTTGGTGTTCTGGCTCCTTTCAGTCAACAGTGCCGTTCAAACAGCCAGCCAAACTATGATTATGCCAATTCCGACTGGTTTGAACCTTCCACAGTCCCTCTGAGGAAGATGCACACACACAGTTGCTTGCTACCAGATCACATCTCTGGTTCCTGAACATATAGCCCCAGCCACGACTGTAACAAACTGTTTACAGCAGACATTTCCTGTAACTATACCTAGGCCAGAAGAGAAGCCCTTCCCTGATGGCCCAGCAGGGGAACTGCTGGAACTGGGTGTGAAGAACAGGGCAGTGACTGTCTTGAACACAACCTTTCACTTATAAGAAGGTTTGCTTGTGACTGGCGCAAACACCCCTCTCCTGGCTACACAAGCTGGCTCTTTGGGTTACATTGTGAGCTAGCCAGAAATCCTCCTGCGCTGAACCTCCCCTGCCCCATGTTTCGGCATTAGCTCCAATAAAGCTTTCTCTCCCTGGATCTTTCGATTTAAATCAGTGTCACTGGCTGGGAGGCACAGCAGCAGAGTGACCCAGCGGTGGTGATAGCTGGCAGCAGAAAAGAAAGCCACAGCCTGGTAGTAGTGGTAACATGGACATCAGGGACAGGAAGTGTTCACAGCTCCACTACAGCAGCTGTAGGAGTGTCAGGGCAGCAGTCACAAGAGGCCGCTGATCAGTTCTTGGCCAAAGCAGAAAAGATGAGGGGTGTAAGGAGGAGAGAGATGCTGGAGGCCGAGGCTGAAGGATAGAAGGACCTAGATGGTCACAGAACAGATATCGCAGGCTGAGGTCTTTGGAGGAGTTCTAGGGAGCTGCCAGACATAAGGCTCTGTCATCTCAGATATTGGAGCAACCATCGCCAAGAGATGAGAAATGGTCGTACCCAGGCCTGGGCGCTCTAGCACTAGCAGCTATCAAGGGCTGGGGCCTGCATAAGATCTGTCTGCTGCTGCTACAGCTCCTCATCTACCCAAATATCTCGGTGGCAGAAACATCAGCAGCAGTCTTCTAAACAGAATCCTGAGAGGCGGACACTATTTTGAGTGTGAAAGCTCTACCTACAAATTTCCCCTCAGTCACTGTCCTGACACAAAGCACCTAGCCACACCTAGGTCAGGCATCTGTCAGACAGTGAGAAGGATCTTCCAGAGATAGGAGAAACACCTGATTCGTACTCACCATGACCAGATATACTATTTGACGTGACTATTTTCCAGAAAGAAATAAGGATATTATTGAAAGGGGAACAACAGGGAAGGTGGGGAAGGAGAGAAGCTGTAATTGTCTGGTAACTCCAGTTTCAGTTAACTTGATGCTCTCTTCTGACCTCTGTGTGAATTACACACATGTGGTTCACTTACACACACGTAGGCAAAAACACACATAATATAAAAATCAATACATTTTTTAAAGTGGGCATCGATGTTGCATAGTTTAAAACTGGAAGATAGTCATTACATCTGTCATCTTTCCATGGTGTATCAGCTCTGAAATTAGCTGTTAGAAATGTCTAAAATAAGAGATAACAATTATCAAAACACAACTAGAAAGGAGGAACAAGTTCTTGTGTTCAAGAGGATGAGGACAGTTAACATGAACCTATTATATATTTTATAAGGAACTAGGAGATAGGAGCTCAAAGGCTTCTACATAAAATTAATGCACATGAAATGTTAATTAATCTGATTTGATCAATATATACTGTATGTACAAATTGAAATATCATACTGAATCCCACTGAAATATATAGTTGATATGTTAATCAAAAGGATGTAAGTTTTAAACTTTTATTTAGATAGGTCAGTTTCTTAAATCCAAATCAAACTCATTTCTCTTTAGATATATTAACTGCTTAAGCAATATGGAGTTCACTATGTAGCTAACATGCTGCAAGATTAAAAGACAAAGATGCAAAGAAATCCATAGGCTATGCCAGCAAGAGACTGTTCTTAGAGGTTGCCCACATTTATCATCAATGTTCATCCACTGTTTTTCTGAACTTTTAATTATTTGGAAGGTAGCACCAATTAAGTGCTCATAAACCATTACTACTTCCAGTTAATATCATTTGGCAATTTTTCTTTTTGGTCTTTTTGAGACAGGGTCTCCCTTTAGTCTCAACTGGCCTGGAGCTTCCTATGTAGACCAGGCTGGCCTTGAACTCACAGAGATCTGCCTGCATCTGCCTCCCGAGTGCTGAGATTAAAGGCGTGAGCCACCACACCTGGATCATTTAACAATTTTAAGCTTGTAACAGGCAGAGCCCAGTTTCCAGACTTTTCACAGTGAACATCAGAGAGCACAGACATTAGAAAGCAGAGTTGAATAGAAAGAAGCAATAACAAGAAGACTGATGATCCAAGATATACATCCCACATAGTGCACAACTGAAATAAAACCCCAAGTCATTTAATGAAGGATATGCAAAATTAATTAATCAAACTTGGAAGGTGGCTAAGGGTATAAGAGTTCTTGCTGTTCTTCAGGAGGACACAGGTACCAGAAGAGTGGGGTACTGCTGTGACAGACCTGACCTTGGTGTTTTGGGGAAGAATTGTGGAGGCGTTTGGAACTTTGGGTTGGGAAGGTCATTGAATGCCTAAAGAGTGTTGCTGTGGAGCTTGGAGCGGTTTTGCTGAAGGAGTTGTAGAAGATGGAGGCCTGGCTTGTGAAGTTTCTAGTTTCAAAGGGAAGCAGAGATCATCAGGACTGTGTAATCTGTGGGTTCTGGTCAGCTGGGGCTGAAGAATCAGCTGTAAGTAACAAGAGACCAGAACCTGAAGTGACATCTTTTTTGTACTGGGACAATTGATGCTGGTTAGCTGGGGCTGAAAAATCAGCTGTAAGTAACAAGAGACCAGCATCATTGTGGTGAAATCTTCTGGGAAAAATTTCTTCAGGGTCAGCACACGGAAGCTATGTTCCAGAAGGGGCACGAGCCTCCATGTCAAGCCAGAAGTTGGACTTGGTAACGTGTAAGAGTCTCCTATATGGTTCCGGTATTGAAAGCATGAAGGGGTCACAGAGAGCAGCTTAGGCCTGGCACTGTGAGAGGCCAGGAAAGGCCACTGGTCAGAGTGTGGCCTTGGTTGCAGTGAAGACCCCCAGGATTCCAGGGGTCAGGAAGAGAAGCTGAGGTTTTGCACCAGGAGAGATCAGAAGCAACCTCAGTTTCAGTGGCAAACCCAGCTTTTTGGAGATGCCGGGACCATGGGATGACCACCAAGAGCAGCGGCAGGTGTGGAATGGAGTCGGCCTGGGTCTGCGAGATGAGCTGTATGTGCCAGCCAGTGAACAGCATTCTTCCATGGCCTGTGCTTCAGCCTCTGCCTCCAGGTTCCTGCCCTGAGTTCCTGCCTTGGGCTCCCTGAGTGATGAACTGTGACCCAGGAGATGTGAGCTGAATAAACTCTTTCCTCCCCAAGTTGGTGTCAGTCAGAGTGTTTTGTCACAGCAATGGAAGACAAACTAGGACAGACTCCAAGCACTCACGTAGTGGCCCTGTTTTCCTCTTATGACCTTCATGGCCACTAGACACACATCAATAAATGTAATGACAATCAAAACACTAGTACAAATTAAAGTAAATTTCCCAAAATTCCTTCTGTAACTCTTCCTTGCCCTCCCATTTAAATACCCCAATTTTGTTCATTTCTCCCCTAGTAACATCTGTCTTCTACTGTGCTTCTCTCTTAGGAGCTCAAGAGCAGTGGGACAATAGGAGACTGGTATTGTTAAGAACAAACAAGGAAAATGGGGACACTTTAATTTGGGAAGCCAGGTAGGGAGAATTAGGAAGGGAGACAGAGATCGGAGAGACCAATCATGCCTCGCTAGTGTTAAAAACGAGCAAATCGTGGTGGCGCACGCCTTTAATCCTAGCACTTGGGAGGCAGAGGCAGGTGGATCTTTGTGAGTTCAAGGCCAGCCTGGTCTACAGAGTGAATTCCAGGACAGCTGGGGCTACAGGGAGACCCTGTCTCAAAAAGACCAAAAAAAAAAAAAAAAAAAAAAAAAAGCAAGCGAATCATATTAATTCTAAAAACCTAATGACAAATTATACACACAGTATGTCTACATGAGTCCCTGTGCATAGCTGAATGCTACACAACAAGAAACAATGCCAGACAGGAGAGGCCTTCCTTTGAGTTGTTGGCCAGGGTAGTACAAATTCCAAAAATTATACAAGCTATTGCCACAGCTCATGATTACCTCCCAGAGCATGAATGTGAGATCCTAGTGCTGGAGACAGGACATACTTCAGAGACTGAACTTAGAGTTATGAGGCTTTTACTGACCTGGAAGCCATGTCCCCTGAAGGCTGGCTTTTACAGCTTTGGAGAGCACTATGCAAGGTGCTAAGGGAGAATATCAATTGATGGCTCAAACCAGCTTCCATACTAAATAACCACATGGAAGACCACCACAGCAAGGGACACTGCACCACTACTGCAGTGTCTTTGTGCACTTTGATCTTGGGAGCATCAGTGGCTACATAATTGGACTTAAAGCCCCACTCAAACAGAGGAAACTCATATGTGGTACTGTAAACACAGCCAATACACATAGACGGAAGGAAGGTCATAGATAAAGTCCCAAGGTTGTCACATTCCTAGACTAACATAACTTCTACTAAATGTAATATATATATATATATCCTTATGCTTAAACACAAATATCCCACTTATCACCCATCAAAGAAACTTCTTTTGTACCACAAGGAGACTATGACAGAATGCTACAACTGCTCACACACAGACATCATGTGAATTTCCCAAGCCTAAGCAACACATGCACAATGCAACCTCTACATCTAAGGCTCACAGCATATAGAACAAGGTGTAAAGTGGACACTAATGAACCTTTCAACTGTTATTAATGAAGTTCCCTCATGCAACAGAAGGCTAGGAACACAAACAGTCACAAATGGCCAAATTATGAAGATTAGGAATCTGAAGGGGTCCTTGGACAGGAATCTTATATTAAGCTTCAATCACCCAGAGCTCAGGAATCATCTCAGGAGTGGGAGGAGAAAGAGTATGAAAACCAGGGAAGAGATGCATGACCACATGGAAAGAGAATCCTATAAGCTCCTGGAACCTTGCTCATATATCCTACAGTGGTGGTGTCAGTATACACTAGACTCAGGCCAAACTCAAGCAAACAACAGTCCAGCATGAAAATGAGGAAATGGGTAGCCGGTCCCAATCTTAGCTGAAGAAATACTGACAGCTGTCTACCATCCTGCAAGGAAGAGCTGATCCTAACGAGAGGGACTCCAGATGGCTGGACTAGGGCTCAGTGGATGAACTTGCACTGAGAAATGTCCGGGGACACTAACTTGACACAATAAGCTTTAACAAAAATGACAGAGTATATGAATTCCAGTGGGGGGGGGTAAGGGAGAGTGTCAGGGAGGGGGAGGTAGTATAAAGTTCCTTAAAATTAAGATGCTCTTTATGAAATACACAAAAATACTATGATTTTTAAAGTAAATAAGTCATTTTATAAAAATTACTAATTCACAAACACATACATGGTTTCGCATACATTTATAACACATGTAGGCACAAACAAATTATTGTACCTATACATTGACTTCTAAGCACTGTCAGATTATAAAATTCCAGAGACCTGTGCGAGTTGTTATTATTGTTAGAGAAAAATGTGCATTTTTACCTCAAAATATTATGTCGTATCGTAATGAAAATGGGAACTGGTGATGGCTGCAGGAGGTCAGAACATTCTCAAATGGTGCCTTAAACCTTTAAAAAGAATGTTGCAGTCTAGCTCATATTAAAGAAAGGGAACACCAAAAGAACAATCAAGACGAGTGTCCAGTGAGAAAATGAATAAATGGACCGAGGATGACAAGAGAAGAAAAGGAATTGAAGAAAAGGAAATGTAGTCAGATATATAGGAGAGCATTGTGGAAGAAAAACGGCTGCTGGGCAGACTATATCCCGATAAACAGCCTTATAAAATAAGCCACAGAAACAGGAGAGTGGGTGGTAGTGGTGCAAAGAATCATGCTCTATCCTGTAGCTTTGCTTGAGTTCACATTATGTCCTTTAAGCACACTGGACTTGAAAGTTTCAGGCATCTTTCTTTTGCCATGACTCTTCTTGTTTTTTGAGAACGGCCACTCAATGCACAAGACAATAAACTCACTTTCCTGATAATTGTTTTGTTATAACTTTTCTTTTTGGGTGGTTGGGTTTCCAGTTGAGAACTTCAACAGGAAGTGGAACATGTTTATTGAGTGACAGTAAGGCTTTCTTCTTCACGCATGGAGACAATATATTACCCTTTCCTGAGCCAAAGCCTCATAAATTCAGCAGCTGAAACAAAGGAAGTGAGTCAAGCTTTAAAGGAGAGGGAAAGTAAGTGGCATTCTTGCAGAAAGTAGTAGGTTCAGTGGGTCACAATAGATTTAAATTTTTCATAAAGTTTTTCTTGACTAGTAGGGAAGAGCCAGATTGATAACTAAATTTAAGCTCTAGATAGTACTAATTTGGAAAAGGAAATAGGACAGGTTGAGGAAGACAAACAAAGTTTCAAGTTAGAAGAAGAAGAGCCAGAACAAAGGGCTTTGTTCTCTGATCCAAGGGCAGAAGAGGTTCTATTTTTGCAGCTCTCTGTTGTGCAAAGACAGAAAAAGCATTGCAGATATGTACTTAGAGACAAGGGAAGGCAGAAAGACCAGTAAGTACAAAGGGATTCTGATGATGCATATGAAAGATCTAAATCAAGAGTATTAAGATGTTCTAACAAAAATAATAGGGAAACAGTGTCTGTTACCAGCGTACACGCCCCTTCTGCAGCAACAGGCACAGCTCTCGACCAATGTCAGATTTTTATCCCCCAACCCAAAGGTAGGTTCAACCTCTCAAGCCTTCTGATATTTGAAGAATGCCCCCAGATCTGTAATTTTCAGTATAAATTGTTCACATTTATTGTGCAGCAATTTCAGTTAAACGTCACATTGTGTCCTCATAGAAATGGTAACAGCCATGGAAAACACTCCTGATAGGCAGTGAAAAAGGCAGCAACAAACACAAGATTACACTTACAAACATGGGACTCCATGACAGTTATTATTGGATCCTAAAGGAATGCAACTGGAGCCGAAGGGTTAGGGCATCAATCATGTATGATCATGAGGTACTAGAAACCTGGGGTAGTGGCACACCCCCAGAGTCTCAGCATTCCGGAGTTCAAGCTGAAAGATTAGAATTTGAGGCCAGCCTAGACTATAAAGGTAAGATTGTTCCTCAAAGAAAGAAATGTAAAAGAAAACATTTGTATGGTTAATATTTAAAATTGATATCAGATAAAGTGACTTCCACCTCAGAAGATTTTATACTATAATAAAAAGTAACCTTTAACGTATAATCATCCATGCAATGGAATCACATAAACTATCAATACTAACTTGATATCAAAATTTTAGAAATTATTTCTCTTTTCTTCTCCTTTTCCTTTTTGGCAGGATCTCAGCAATCCACCTTCCTTTGTCTCCAGACTGCTGGTATTGATGTTGTTTTCTACCACACCCAGCTACTATTAACATTTTGACAGAAATAAATTTACTTTTTTCAAGAGTATTTGCCATATTCCTATTGTTCTATGGCAAGCAAAAACAAATAAAAATATTAAAAGATATCAGGGCTTTGAAGACTGTAATTAGTAAATTACAGTCTTCAAGGAATCAAGTGCTTCTTACAAATAAATATGCACCTTTCACCAACTGTGATATTTCAACTATAAAATTCACTATGGACCACACTCTTACAGTTTGGATGTGGAGTGTTCCCCAAAGGCTCATGCCTTTGAATAATTGGTTCCCAGGTCCTGATGCAGTTTGGGGAAGTTATGGTATCATTAGGTGATGTAGTGAAGGAAATAGGTCTCTGGAGAGTGGTTCTTGAGGGTAACAGACCACATCCCTTCCTGACAGAGGACTCTGCTTCCAACTCAAGCTATGAGAAGACAAGCTATAGTCTTCTGCTGCCAAGAATTCTGCCATGCTTTTTCTGTCTAGTATTTTATTATAGCAAGGAGAAAATTAGCTAATACATTCCTTAAAAAGAAAAAAAAAAAGCATAAAAAACAATCATCAAAAAAACCCTCTCAAGTCTGAAAAGGGAAACATCTTTTCTACATTTCTCTGATAGTAATATCATAACATAGAAATCAATTTTAAATGTCTTATGAAGAGGATGAAGTAAAATTAATAAACAAAATAGTTAAAAAATTATGAGGCCAGAGAAGGCTTAGCATTAAGAATACTTGCTGTTCTTTCAGAGAACCTGGGTTTGATTCCCAGAAACCACATGGTGGCTAACAACAATCCTTAACTGCCATTCTGTGGGATCTGACATTCCTTCCTCGGGCCTTTGCAGGAGCTGCATGCATATGATGCACTTATATACAATGTAGGCAACACATACACAGAAAATAAAAATAATAAATGAAATATGTTTAAAGGAGGGGCTGGAGAGATAGCTCAGTGTTTAAGAGAACTGCCTGCTCTTGCAAGGAACCTGGGTTTGAATCCCAGCACCCACATATGGCTAACAATCACCCCTAACTCCAATTACAGAGGAATCCAACTCTATATTCTGGCCTCAGCAGGCATTGCATTATATGAGTATACACACACACACACACACACACACACACACACACACACACACACATACACATATGCAGGCAACACACTCATAAAATAATAATAATAAATAAAATATAAAAATTTTTTACAAGCAGATTGATGTTGAACTATTAACCGAAGGAAAGTAAAACACCTTTGCAAATAACCTAAAAGCAATAAAAGCAACACTTTAGTATATTTAGACCATGTTACAAAAGAGAATTATACTGATGAAATTATGGGTTAATTATAAATCTTCTCATAAGAAAATCCATATTTTTACTATATTATGTGAACATGAATTACTACTCTGTTCAGACCTTAAAAGACAAGACAGAAACTCTACTGAAATTATGGGGGAAATATAAAAGAAGATACTACCTAACAAAAGGAAATTTTAAAGTAGAAAAGTTTAAATGCCGATTCTTAATTGGACAAGGTTAGCAAATCTAATTAAAATTAGAGGCCTAAAAATGCAAGGGAGGGAAGGTTGTAAAATGGTAATGATGAAGGGGAAGAAAATGAGACAGGAAGGCTGTTGAAAGTCAGAAGAAATAAACATTTGCACACATGTCACATGTTATAATTAGCTTATACTGTTTGTTTGATATCATCAGAAAAAATACTGTTATTTTTTTCCAAAGCAATAAAGGATCTACTTGATTTGTAAAATATGAAGTCATTAAGGACACAAAATAGAACACTTTCATAGGCATAGTGTCAGCTGTACTTGCTCAGTCAGAATCCATGCCTGGGTGGAATTATGAATGGGTGATGGCACAATATAAATATTCACACTCAATTCTTTGGTTGTACAGTTAGTGCAATTACTTCACATCTACAGTACTGAGAATTGAATAACTACATTAAGTGTTCAACAGATCCATGTTTTCTTTGTTTAAAAATATATTGAAAGAGAAATGGTGGAAATAAATTGACATGCAATTGATGCAACTGTTCTTGAAGAACTGTGAATAGAGCTCATTATTCTCTTAACTTAGCATAAACAGACAGCAAGATGGCCATGATTGCCTTTACAATAAAATGTAAGAGATTGTGACACACGCCTGTAATCCTAGCACTCAGGAGGCAGAGGCAGGCGGATTTCTGTGAGTTCAAGGCCAGCCTGGTCTACATAGCAAGCTCCAGGCCAGCTGGGACTAAAAGGGAGACCCTGTCTCAAAAGTACCAAAAACAACAACAAAAAAGAGATGGAAATGATGTCATTGAATTGAATTGTCCACAGAGGGAAGTGCAGTAAGTTAAGTGTGTTTGTCAAAAATCAAATCAATGCTACTTATTTTCTTAGTGAAATGTATGTGAGAGGATGGAAACTGGGAATGGAAAGAGGTAGCAGTGACAGTGAAGACAGAAAGAGCAACAGGAAGTGTGTTGCACTAAGGAAAGCACCTAAGCCTCATAGGTGTGTGTCTAGATGGAAACGAAGGACTCTGGCGTCTGCAGAGGGCACAGATTAAAGGTTCTGTATGAGTTCCAAGACAGAGGGCTTCTATTACAGGATTTGTATGATTTCCTAGAGAGATGGTACAAGTTACAGGCTTTGTATGTGTTCCAAAACTCTTCACAAACAGGAAATGCCCTTCAGATGGAAAATGTCATGTCCTTCTAAACAGATATTGATGGAACAGAGCCCTAAGCTCTGACCCAAGATCATCTCTTTCTTGCTCTTTCTGAATGGCTCTTGCCCTGGAGGGTTCCAGGAAGTCTTCTGTGTCTTTCAACTGCCAGTCATTTCGGTACAGGCTTTTAAGAAAAGTAAGTGTACATATTTCAAGAACCTTTGCTATAAAAAATATATATATACTTATTAAATCTAATCAGAAACTACTGATATTTCAAGAAAATTTCCAGTTCTGGAATTAGTGGTATCAATTTTCAGATCATTCAGAAGATCATGTCACATTTTCTTCATGAATTAGGAACCATAAAACGAAGTGAATCAGGGGAATTTGCAAATGGAAATGTAACATGGAATAAAAAAAATATCTATTTCGTTAAGAACCAACATACTAGAATTCAAATTACCAGCTTCCTCAATTACCTAATGATCTTGGGCAAGGCCTACCGCAAAGTTAAATATGTTTTATTATGAATAAAATGGAGGCATTAATGTTGTTTGTCTTAAAGTGGTGTCAATTATTACGAGATATAGGGTACATAAACTAACATTTGTGGACTTTAGATCCTCTGATAAATATAAGTGCTATTGAACTCTCTATCTGCCATTCATAGTCTGGATGAGGGAGGCACTTGAGAAATCACAAATTAACAATAATAACATCAGAAAGGATATGTTGAGCAGCCAGGTTACTAAAATATTCACCTGAAAAACAATGAAAAAAACCCCTTCATCCTAGGCACCACAGAACAGAAGGGTCACCTTGGTACATAGTTAATTGAATATTCTGGCATAGGCTGGCACTTGTGTCAGCTTCTTCCTGTGGGGACTGAGGTGACAAGAAATTCTATCAGAGGCAGAGCTCAGTAATTAAAAACCTGAGCCATTAGATTTTTATTTACATGAAGCCTTCAGGCCAAGCCCAAATTCTCACTTCTTGGCAATAGTGTCAGTTACAGAGAGGAAAGTAGTCTAACTTCGATGACTATTGTGCACATTATTTTGTTATTTTTTAAATGTCTGTCAGGGGATTCAGCAGAAAGATAGGGTACATAGCATCTAACATAATAATCATAAATGAAATGTTAAATCTACAAAATAGAATGTGTGATGTGTCACTGATCTGAATATCGCATCAACGTTGTGTGAGACAGCTGGATCCGAAAGCAGAGACAAGCTTCAGAAAGGGTCCGGTCATTGCCTGAAACAGAAAAATGTGAATCTGTGACAAGTCTCTATTGTTCCCACATGCAAGACTTTCATTTCTACATGTTTTCCAATGTCAAAGTTTTCACAATCTAATTTTGAATTGCTCAAGAGTTTCTGAACTTGGCCTTGAGGATGGGTGTTGGAGCATGAAGGCTGTTAGCGACACTCAATTCAAGATTTCCCTGTTACCATTTATCATTTAGAGGATTGCACCTGAGGTTTCATGTTATTTTAATAGCAACGTGCATTAAGTATAAAAAATAGACTATGTGGAACACGGATTTTATGGATATTGGGATTTCCAAGAAGCCAGTTATCTGGAATGGAAGGGAAACCTGCAAACCTTATACAATGGGACCACTGCCTGGCCTATGTGGATGATTTACTATAGTCCTTTTTACTGTTTATTCCTGCATGTAAGTATGGATTACTGTAAAAGCTGTATTTTGAATATTGTCTGGGGTGACTTTAAAAATATTCTATTGCATTTTATATTTTCTCTCTCTCTCTCTCTCTCTCTCTCTCTCTCTCTCTCTCTCTCTCTCTCCTCTCTCTCTCTTTCGCTGCAGGTGGAGACCACAGGACAACTTTCAGGAACTGGATCTCTCCTTGTACTACATGGGTCCTGTAGATTGAACTCAAGTTGTTAGGCTTGGAAACAGGTAGTTTTATCCACTGAACCATCTTCTAGCATTAAATGACCTTTCGTAACTACCTAATATTTTATTCAAAAGATGTACCATACTGTAATCATTTCCAGTTGTTAAAGGATCTTTGCCACTGTTAATTTGTTTTAATTCATAAGGAAATTTTAAACTCATTTTCCTTATTTACAATGATTACAATCATTGTAAAATGATTGTAAATCAATCCATTTAAAAATAAAAATTGCGGGGCTGGAGAGATGGCTCAGTGGTTAAGAGCACCAACTTGCTCTTGGGTTTGATTCCCAGCACCCACATGGCGGCTAAGAACCATCTTTAATTCCAGTTCCAGGGGAATCCTACACCCTCTTCTGAGCTTAGGACACGGGTGCACCAACCTACATGCAGACAGTACACTTATACACATAAAAAATAATAAATAAATTACATTTATTAAATAGAGATCTTAATTTCCTTATATTGATTAACCACATATGAGAGATAATTTTAAGATTGTCAGTCTAAGAGCTTTGTTCTCATGTTCTGTAGACAATTATTATATAAAGCAAAGGTGAAATATTAGATGAAAATAAAGCCTGAGAAAGAAGGGATAATTGTGCTTGGTAAATACCTATACATTCATCAACATAAATAAGATAGGAAGGACATTCATAGAGTCAAAGGCAGCAACTACCAGTGAGGAAGAAATGGGCTTAAATACTCCCTTTCGGGCTGGAGAGATGGCCTAGCAGTTAAGAGCGATGACCGCTCTTACAGAGGACCTAGGTTCGATCCCCAGCACCCACAAGAACCGTCTGAAACTCCAATTCCAGGAGAACTCCAGTTCCAGGGGAATCTGAGACCCTCTTCTGACCTCCTCGGCATTGCACAACATGGGTGCATAAACCTACATGCAGACAGTACATTCATACACATACAAAAATAAATAAAATTAAAAAAAACATATTTCAATGAGTGGGGTGTGGTGGCCTATGCCTTTAATCCCAGCACTTGAGAGGCAGAGGCTGGTGGATCTCTTCGATTTTGAGGCCAGCCTGGGGCTACAGGGAGACCTTTTCTCAAAAAGACAAAAAAAAAGGAAACAGCCAGAATTGACCAGAATCCAAGTCAACAGCTCCAGAGAGAGAGGACAGTTTTACTTCTCATCCACCTGTGCCCCTTTTCTAAGCCTAGGGAACAATCTGCGGAAGAGGGGGCGTGGTAGAATGTAAAGGCTGCGATTGGGGTGAACGGTGAAACTACAGCGATGTAGTCTGGACACTCATTTGATCAACTTGATGAAACATACAAACCTTTCAACCTCCACTGAATGGTGGGACTGTGGGGTTGGGCACAACCAGTCTATAGATTGGTTTTGCACGAAGGATGCTTATATCATGGATTATCACTTATAGCTAAAAAATGAAAAAAAATAAACTGAAGATGCAGGACAGTTATGGCAGAATACATGATCTGGGATGGGTGGGGGGTGGGGGGAAGGGGAAAGGGAAATATGCCTGATCTGAATTGGAAAAGATGATTTAAAATGCACACACATCAATAAAAATTAAAAAAAAAAAAAAAAAACCTATTTCAATGAAGTGATCGTTTCTAGAGGTAGGGAAAGGGAAACCCAAAAGGACTTGGAAAGCCTGAAATTTTCAGGAAGAGTGGGATTCACTGTAAGCCAGCATGAAGAGGATGAGATCTAGAAATCCAGATCACTTGAGCCAAGTTCAGAATTATGGATGCCAGAGAACTATGCTTCAGTCTAAGGAAACAGCTATTAATAAATAACAGGTCAAAACGTGTGACAGGGATAACATATGGGGCCGAGTTTAATCATCCCTTTCATCTGGCTCGGGACTCTTCTGTTAGTGGAATGTAGCTGAAAGCTGGAACATAGTTAATGCTGTCAATGCTGTCTTCAGTTGAAACTTCTTGAGCATGGTTCCTTAGCGGAAGAGTTTAGAAAGGATCGTTTCTGTAGACACCGTACCTTCAAATGTACTGCCCAGTTTACATTTGAATTCTTGGAAGATGTGTTAGATGGGATAGCTGCTTACTATGTAGGGTCTTTTTTGGAACAAAGTTGACAATAATTCGTGGTTCATGATAATCAGGACAGAGCATGCAGGTGATATGTTGGTCCAAGTTTCTAAAGCGATGATTACTTTTAAACCAGAAAAAAAGTTACCCCAAAGATTTGGCTCAGTTCATCTTTTGGTAGCAAGGAAATTCTTTGATTTCTCTTTTTTTTTTTTTTTTGATTTTTTTTAATTTCTCTTCTTACTACATCAGATAATATGAAAACATTTAGTAGTTAAAATTGTGCCAATGTTATTATTGCTATTAATTTAAGAGGAAGTAAAGTGTTAGTATTAAAGGAACTAGTAAATACGTTATGGAATTCTAAACTGCTTTTATATCATTTGGTAAAGTTAGTATAATTTTAAAGCAAAATGTTAAATACTATATAAGACCTTCACAGAACTCTGTCTCAAACACTTCTGCAGAATATCAGGTACTCTATTAGGTTTTTTTTTTTTTTCTGTTTCTGTGATTAAAACACCTTGTTTTGAAAAAGCATGTTAAGGAAGAAAAGTTTTATTTAGACTTAAAATTCCAGGGTATTGAAGCCATGGTAACAGGAGCCTGAGGTGGCTACTCATATCTATCCACAGTCAGGAAGCAGAGGGCAGGAATGTCAGTGCTCAGCTCACCTTCTTTTTCATTCAGTACAGTACCCAGACCATGGAACAATGCCACCCACAGTCAAGGTGGGTTTTCACACTTCAGTGAACCTAATCCAGAAACTGCCTTACAGGCCTGCCACAAGCTTGTCTCCTAGGTGTCTGGAACATATCGCTCAGCATTAACCAGCATAGAGAAAACCTCCATACCTCCAAGCTGAAGAGCTTTCTGTATTAAATAATAAAGAGAAGAAATAACCCCCATCTGGATGGGGGTTATTTCTTCTCTTTATTATTTAAGAAAAAGTGCATGGAACATTGCTCTAGTTTGTCTTCCATTGCTGTGACAAAACACTCTGACCAACACCAACTTGGGGAGGAAAGGATTTATTCAGCTTACATCCCCTGAGTCACAGTTCATCACTTAGGGAGCGCAAGGCAGGAACTCAGGGCAGGAACCTGGAGGCAGGAGCTGAAGCACAGGCCATGGAGGAGTGATGCTTACTGGCTTTCTCCCCTGGCTCATGCCCAGCCTGCCTTCTTATATGGTACACAACAACCTGCCCAGGGTGGCACCACTCATTGTGGCCCTCCCACACTGCTCGACCATCAAGACAATACTCCACAGAAGTGGTCACAGGCCAATCCAATGGAGCCAATTCCTCAACTGAGGCTCCCTCAACCCAGGTGTGTCAAGTTGACACTAAAGCTATCCAGCACAAACATCCATACACATTGGTCATCTACAAAACCTGCATCCCATTTTGTTTAATTGGTGCAGAATAGAGTACCAAGGTGAGATAAGAGGGCCTTGCTATTTCACAAACCTGACAAAAGATGTCAATCAGATATTCATGGCCAGCAGGATAATTTCTCTTACTGTTTCAGAGGTTATGCTGTTCACTGACTGACAGCCATCATTACTACCCTGTGAAGAGCAGAGTTATGCAGTGTGTTGACAAAGCACTGTTTATAGCACTTCAGTTCCAAGGTTAACTACTTCTCACATATGTGTGCCAGATGATCTTTTTATTATCCTTCGTCTGGGTCTCTTCACTCGTTTCTGTAGGGAAGTGCTTGTTCCTGTCATTTGTATGCCTCTGTTCATCCTTGTGTGACGCCTCTTCAATTTATGATGTATGATATGATACTTGTTGGTTATAAGAAATTATTGGTTGCCTAGTAACCAAGGTATCTGTCAGTTTCCAGAGCAAAAAATACTTATTAACCAAGACAACTTCCGTATAATGTTACAAAGAAGGTGGCTACTTTTCCCTCCAGATGTTTCAGATAATGGAAATCTTTGGAACTGGATTCATATTTTTATAATATGAATATAATTAATTCTCCAGTGTCTATAGGTTTAGTTAACAGAAGCTAAGGTGTTGGAGAAAGGAAAAGAAATATACTGTATTTAAGTCCTTGCACCTAAATTCATCACTTTAATTGTGATGAATGTGATTAGAGTCCTTTTAGTTTCATGAATTCAGCCCCCTATGGCCAAGGCAGTGTGTGATCAAGAATTTACAATTAGCTTCAATATTGTGCTAACTTACTCATTAGAGCAGCAATGATATATCAAAGTTTCATTGATTGTACAATTGACTTTTTAAGATTTTTTGTTGAAGTTGTGTGTATTTCATACATTTCTCAATCCAGTTTAGACTCATTCTTCCTTCCGTTCCCCCCACTCCACCCGAGCTCATGCATTCTGCCATATGTCTTGCATTTTTTTTTCTCAGTCTTTTTGAAGTTTTTCTTTGCAGAGGTTTATTGTTTGGTGCAGAAGTTTACTTTTTCAGTCAGTTCTTTGACCCAGTCCTTTTGTTATTGTTCCCTCCAATTTGTATTGCTCTAAAATATGCATATATATATATATATATATCACATATACCTAAATTATGATGACTGAAAATAATCTATAAGTTAATTCCAAAATGTGTTTAGGAATTCATATTTTCCCTTTAATTTTATATTGCTCTAAAATATACATATATGCCCTCCACCCAAAGTCTGAACACAGTGGTAGGTTAATTCTAGAGCCCATTAAGGGATTCACCTTTTAACCCTACTGCTGCTTTCAGATAATAAAAAGAAATATAACATTGACAATGCTTTGTTTGCTTTGCAACTAGGGATTTGGTGTTAGCATCCACAAATGAGGGATACCATTTTTCCCTTTGTTTTTCTGGGACTGTATTACTTCGCTTAGCAAAATGTCTTCTAGTTTCATCCATTTACCTGCAACATTCATGATGTAGTCTTTCTTTACTGATGGATAGAATTCCATTGTGTAGATGTACCACATTTTCATTATCCACTTGGTGGTTGAGGGACACAGGGGTTGCTTCCAGCTTTTCCCTATTGTGAAGAGAGCTGCAATAAACATAGATATGCATGTATCTTTGTGATAGGATGAGTCTGTATGATTGACTTTTTAAAAGTATTTCTTATTCAGCTGGGCGTGGTGGTGCACGCCTTTAATCCTAGCACTTGGGAGGCAGAGGCAAGCAGATCTTTGTGAGTTCAAGGCCAGCCTGGTCTACAGAGTGAGTTCTAGGACAGCTGGGGCTACAGGGAGACCCTGTCTCGAAAAGACCAAAAAAATAAGTATTCCTTATTCAAATATATATATATATATATATATAATGTTATATACATATATGTGTGTATATATATGTATATATACATATATATGTATATATGTATATATATATAAAATGTGCCTTGATCATATCCATTCTAACTCACTTCTCCCACTTCCCCTAGATTCCTCTAAAACTTCCCTTCCCAACTTCACGAACTCTTTTTTGTCTAATTATCACACTAAGTCCAATTGGTACTTTCTGCATGTGGATGGCTGTGGGCCATCCACTCGTGCATGCACACAACACATCAGTGGTCACATCTCCAAAGAGGAATAATTCCCTCTCTCTGGAGCAGCCACCAACTGCCTATAGCACCTTAGCTATGGGTGGGTCTTCACAACCCAGGCCCATCTCTGCTGGAATGTGGTAGGGAGGATATTCAAGAGCCCTGCTCTCTGCTGCTGGACTGTGACTATCTGGATCTCAAGCAGGTACCAGAGCTGCTGTGAGTTGATGAGTACCATGACCATGGAATGTCCTGATGAGAGCATTCATAACTCTGTGTCCCATCTTCTGGCTTTTGCATTCTTTCTGCCCTGTCTTCCATGATGTTCTCTGAGCCTTGGGGAGGAGTGTTGATATCAGTATCTCATTTGGGGCTGAGCTTTCAAAGGTCACTTATTTCCCTTATTTCCAGCAGTTTGGAAAACTGTGAGTCTCTGCCTTGATTCCTCCTCACTTCATAATCATATCTTTCCTGATAAAGGATGAGGATGGTAGTCATTTAGGGTACAAGCATATGTATTCAGAAGCCAGTTTGACAACATGTCCTTTTAGCAAAAATAACGGTAGTAGATTCTTCCCAAGGGCCTATACCTTCCAGTAATTTCCTAAGGTTTTCATGACCTCTCTATACCTCTCTTAGTCTCTTATTTGAGAAGTACATGTCAGACAGATGAGAATGTGATTCACTGTTAGATTTGCAAGGCCTTAATTTCAAGTTCCAGCATTAATTTGAGAAAAAAAAATGCACCTATCAGCATGCCTGGAACGTGGAAAATTCTAAAAACTTGGGCTGGAGAGATGGCCTAGCAGTTAAGAGTGCTGACTGCTCTTGCAGAGGACCCACATGGCGGCTGAGAACTGTCTTTAACTCTAGTTCCAGGGGAATCTGACGCCCTCTTCTGACCTCTGCGGCATTGTATGACACTGGTGCACAAACCTGCATGCAGACAGTACATTCATACACATAAAAATAAATAAATAATATTTAAAAAACCTAATGGATATGAAATGTGTAGTGAATGTTTATAAGCAAGTGCAGAGAGCTGTACATAAATATATTCATGTATTCATGTGATTTTTATACACATATAATTATCAGTTAATTCAGTATATTCATTAACTGCATATTATTTTGTGTTATGTATGGTAAATATAAAAATATTAGGCTAAACAAGATGAATTGAAATTTGCAAGCTTGCTCAGAGAACGTAAGAGGCTGCACTAAAACACACAATTGAGACTTTGGAGTTGAATGGATGATAAATTTTCCTAAAAGAAGGCTTTTGACCATTGGGAAATTTTCCTGAAAACCTAAGATCCAAGAAGTAATGAGGCAGCAACTAGAAGATTGAATTGATGGGAGAAAGGAAGAGGAGGAGGAGAAGGAGGAGGAGGAAGAGGAGGAGGAGGAAGAGGAGGAGGAGGAGGAGGAGGAGGCACTCATTCAGCAGCACTGAAATATTATTACAATTTTGAGTGAATTTTTTCAGACGAATTTACAAGCAGATATGAACTTGGGAATGTTTGTTCCCGGTCTGTGCATTGCTGAAGGATGAACTTGTTTTCTTTATTTTTAACTCAATTTCCAAATCCTTTGTCCTGTAAAGAAGGCTGTCCTTCGTACTGAAAACTGCTCCCAACTTTTTGTGATGCGCCAGTAGAATCTGTGCTGTACTGAGCTCTTCAGCATGAGCTTATCTCTCCATGGATCTCTGAATCTTTTAGAGCCAGGACTGTGGAATACAGTTCCTGAGCAATCAATATTGATCTGGATGATATGTCCCTCACATTTTGGCAATGCCTAAGTTGGTCACAGAAAATTTTCCTAGATGAGTGACAGGAATTTGGAATGTGATTTGCCCTAGTCAGGAAAGCCACCCAAGTATCTGTCAGAACAGACTGGCACGTAGAGGCAAGCTAATGGTTCCTACCAGACCAGCTTAGAATAACAATGTCATATGAGCTTCTTTCTCGACTGGTGATTTTGTTACATAATTTTGGAGGGAGAGAGACAATTCATTTCTAGGTGCAAACCAACCTTTCAACAATACCAACAATTAGGGATCAGGAAACCAGGAAAACGACTTGAGGAAATGATGACTTAGTAAAGGAGTGGTTTATACTGATTGGATGATTGGACTTCATGATTCTGAGCTTCAAAGGCATAGTAAGTTACACAGAGTTCTGTCATTAGGCTTGTTATGGATGAAGAGTTGAAATCACTCCACAGCCTGATCATCTACTGTGATTGGCTCTCACTGCCTCCCAAATCAATTAGCTCATCCACCTGTGAGCTAACGAACGGCTTCATTATTAGAGCCTGATGTTCTGTATTGAACTCTTGGCAGACAGCAGCAAGGGGAGTCTCCTGATCATAAGGCTTCTTCAGAAATTCTGGTCATTGGAAGGTCTGAGCCTCTGTGTGTGTGTGTGTGTGTGTGTGTGTGTGTGTCTGTCTGTCTGTCTGTCTGTCTCTCTGTCTATGAAGGCTACTATGAGTGCTGTAGCAGTTTCATTCTTTTTCCTTCTGTGTATTTTTTATGAAGAAATAGAAAACAAATACAAATCCTCCTCTTTTGTTCTGCATTTTTTTACATTGGCCTTGAAGTATACAGTTTTCTTGCTAAGTAAAGATATTAGTGATTAGCTGTTATTTGGATATAAGATATTCATACAACCTGTGATTTCCCTGTAGTCAAATGAAAACCCACAGAAGAAACACAGAGGTTTTCAGGCCACTAGAAGCTTGCACATGTGAACTTGCAACAGCGGTAGTGTCAAGCACAAGACCCATGCCCACTCGATCAGACAAGGACCCAGAGTGGAGTGAGAGAAATGGGCAGTGGGCCTGCCCTAGTCTGGAAACTGTTCGAGACTGATTACTACTGGGTGAGAGAGAGTAGATCTTACTTGCAATCACTGACTAGACCAGTGGATGAATTTGCATGGAAGGATATCTGGGTACAATACTTTGACTGGATAGGACTTAACTTCTATACTAGAATACATGAGGTCTGGTGTGTGGAGATTGGACATGAATCAGGGAGAGGGTGCACCTTTGACTAAGGACTGTTATATGAAATGTACAAAGGCTCAATAAAAATGAAAAATAAGGTATAAAAAAGCTATAATGTTTTATTTCTTTGAGAGATTTTATAGCATACAGGTATGACTGATTGATTAAAAATATTTTCAAGTAGTGATCCTGAATATTTAATTACTTATCTTCTCTGTGCTTAAATATCTTCTGTTGGATAGAGGAACGGTAAGGGACCTGACAAAATTAACATTTAAAATGTTTCTTTCAGATAAATGGAAGAAATCTCTAGGAATATGCTGTATTACTTTGAGTAAAACTGACATTGACATTAATAAATAACTAAAGATTGTACTACATAATATAAAATCTAATTGGCATCATGTAGAGTTAAGGTTAAAATTTCTCCTCACATGCTACTTAGAAGTTATACAGAAAAAAAAATCATGTCAATATTTAAATACTGAGGTTACAGTGTTATCTGTAAGCTGCCAGCAGCAATATTTGGGTAACTTAACCTTGGGCACCTTTCCTGTGGGTTGGGGGAAACATCTTCATCTGAGGATAACATACGCAGCCCTACTGAAACCACACAGGCAAGCCCAACTTCAGGAGAAGCCCATGGCTCTTACAAGACTGAAATCAAACTGCAGGTTTGGGTGAATCAGTTTTTTTTTTTCTTCTGTGGACATATCAACAGTAGAAAGGAACCATGTTTTCTCACTCTATATGATTTAGAAGGCGGTGGAGGGGAGCATCCTTGAGTCAGAACCTGTTGTCTAAACCTATGCTCCCTTAGGAGCTTGGAACCCTCACAGGCAGGAGCCTGAATTATAACCTGCTACAGCCATAAAGGGGGGGACAGCCTGCAGTGTCAGTTATAAAATACAGGAGGGGTGGAAACTGACAAAATAAAATGTAGAGACTGTAGGACACTCAGTTTGGACAGGGAAGTGCACAGGAGAGATAGCTCTGCCCCTGACAGCCAGAAGCAGACTTGCACAACGGATAACAGCAGCAGTGCAGATTGATAGCCCTGAGCCTGAGACTAGCTGGTGGATCAACCTCTGGAAGTATTTATCTGGCATTCCGTGTGGAATCTGAGAACTCCGCAGGTCTTGTGGAATTTTTGACACCTCTAGCTGCATCTCTCAAGCAGTATGATCATATTGAAGATGTCTGGAATGTGGGAAGTCAAGGGATCTACCAGCACAGATTTCAATACTGTGATTGGATTTCCTGTTACCGGCACACTTGGAAGACTCCTTAGCTAGAGCATGGATCACCATGCATGTCTTCAGGCCCACAGAGTGCAAAGCTAACTGTGCTCAGCAGAGGCCCCTGGGACACAAAGAAGGGACAGCATCTGAGTGAAGACGGCTGTGGCAGATGGGCACTTGCAGAATACAGGCTAGACACTATGACAAGCTGTAGGAAGATGAACCTCTACCTTCATGCATATAAGCGGTGATTTTTTTCTTTATTTTCTTTTTGTCCTAACTTCCTTTGTTACTTTCTTACCATGCTCTTTTTGGGGTCATTTTTAGGTTTTTTTTTTTTTTTTTTTTAAAACATATCTTACTTTAAAAAATTTGTCTTTTTCAAACATTCATTATAGCATGGAATGATAATGCCCCCACCAAAAGCCACAGTCCAGTCCCCCCTCCCCCATGAAAACAACAACAACCCCCTCCTCCAGAACAGTCCCAGGTACAGGAAACTTCCCTTTGAGTTGTTAGGGTGGCCCAAGAGACTCTGCAGACACTAAAGGCAACCAGCAATGTCTTTTTTTGCCTCCCAGAACTTGATAGTTAAGAGTCTCTTGTTGAATACCACACACCTCAGACACAGGTCTTGGAAGAACCAAATTGGAGCTGACTTGGAAGCTTCCTCCCAGAGGACCAGCTTTCATAATATTGGAAGGCAACCTTTATGCTACGAAAGGAGAAAAGTAAAGAAACAGCCAGCTGTAAAGCCCATGACTTTACAATGACTGGTCAGCCAAGGTATCCTGAGTGCTGCAATAGTGACACTTGAGAGTAACCAACAGTTGTCTAATTGGACTGAAGATCTGCCCAATAAAATTAAGTTAATTTTTATTGAGTGCATTTCTCAACCAAATCTAAACTCATTCTCCCATCCATGCCCACCCCTTACATCCTCCCTGCCCCTGCCAGAGCTCATGGTCTCTGTCATACATGTTAAGTCCTGTCTTTCATCTTTTTCTCAGTCTTTTATAACATTTTTGATGCACAAGTTTACTGTTTTATAGTTTGTGCAGCCAACATTGAGGTGCCACAATCCAAAGAAAGAAATAAACAAATCCACATGCCAAAGACACAAAGAAAAAACAACATGGGAAAAGCTCATAATAAATCCACAAGAAACTCTACTAACCCTACAGAAGATCTCTACAATGAGATCTCCCAGGAAGGAAACCAAGACCTTAGAAGAACAACTGTAGGCATATTCAAAAGAATTAGATAATTAAGGGAAAACAATGAAAAACTCAAGAAGGACCTAGAGGGAGATAATGACAAAAGTTGGAAAAAAGTAAGGGGAGAGATTAAAAAATTCAAGAAGGACATAGAAGGAGATAATGACAAACATTGGGAAAAACTAAAGGGAGAAAATGACAAACTCCAAAAGGAAGTGGAAACACTGAAAAGATCCCAGGCCAAAATTAAAAAAAGAAAATGACCAATTAACCAAGGAGTTACAAGATGAGAATGATAGGCTCAGGAGGGAAGTGGAAATACTAAAGAAATCACAGGATGAAATGAAAAAGGAAATTGAATATTCATCCAACCACCAGGAAAGGGTGAGGAAAAGCCTATGAAGCAGAATGGAAGAAGCAGTAAAAAGAATATCAGACCTGCAGAATAATATGGAGCAAATAGAAAGCTCACATAAAGATTATGAAAAAAATTTAAAACCCACAAGGAGTGGAACAACCAGAGAATGTGGGACACTATGAAAAGACCAAACCTCTACACCATAGGGATAGAGGAAGGAGAAGAATCCCAAGAAAACACTTTGGCCAGATCTTCAACAGGATGACAGAAGAAAATTTCCCCAAATTGAAAAAAATACAATCCCATAAAAATATAAGAAGCACATAGAACACCAAATAGACAGGACCAGAAAAGAAATTCCCCATTCCATATAATTGTTAAAACACTAGATGCTCAAAACAAAGACAAAATACTGAAAGCCACAAGAGAAAAACAAGTTACATATAAGGGGAAACCCATCAGAATCACAGCTGACTTCTCAGTGTAAACTATAAAAGATAGAACACAGACCAAAGTATTCCTAGTGCTAAACTTAAAACCCGAAACCGTGAAGGTGATAGAAGAAAAATTTGGCAACAACCTACAAGTCACAGGTGTAGGAAAAGACTATAAATCAGATAGCAGCTGGACAGGAAATCAGGTCAACAGTTGACAAATGGGACCTCATCAAACTCAAAAGCTTCTGTACAGTGAAAGAAACAATCAAGGAAGTGAAGAGAAAACCCATAGAGTGGGAGGAAATCTTCAACAGTGATTAATCTGACAGAGCATTAACGTCAAGAATATATAGACTACTCAAAAAACAAAGAACTGCCGGGTATGGTGGTGCACACCTTTAATCCTAGCACTTGGGAGGCAGAGGCAGGCGGATCTTTGTGAGTTCAAGGCCAGCCTGGTCTACAGAGTGAGTTCCAGGACAGCTGGAGCTACAGGGAGACCCTGTCTCAAAAAGACCAAAATAAATAAATAAATAAATAAATAAATAAATAAATAAATAACCAAAGAACTAAGAAAACAAATGACCTACTCAAAAGATGGAGTAAAGAGCTGAACAGAGACTTCGCCAGTGAGGAATTAAAGATGGCAGAGAAACATCTTAAAATGTGTTCAACATCATTAATAATTAAGGAAATGCAAATTAAAACCATTCTCAGATATCATCTCACTCCAATATGACTGGCCAAGATCAAGAAAATAAAAGACACTAAATGCTGGAGAGGTTGTGGGGAAAGAGGAACACTCATCCACTGCTGGTCAGAATGTAAACTTGCACAACCATTATGGAAAGCAGTGTGGAGAACCCTTAAAAGACTCAAAATGAGCCTACCACCTGACCCAGTCATAGTACTTCTGGGTATAAACCCACAAGGCTCATCCTACCACAAAGATGTATGCACATCCATGTTTATTGCAGCTCTCTTCACAATAGTGAAGAGCTGGAACCAACCCAAATGCCCCTCAACTGATGAGTGGATGACAAAAATGTGGTACATCTACAAAATGGAGTACTATTCAGCAGTAATGAAAATGAGACCCTGTCTTGAAAAGACAAACAAACAAAAAAAAAAGATGAGATCATGAACTTTGCAGGTAAATGGATGGAACTACAAGTCATTATGCTAAGTGAAGTAGCACAGTCCCAGAAAAATGGCAAATTGTTTCCTTCATTTGTGGATGTTAATACCAAATACCCAGATGAAAGGCAAGCTGAACAACATTATTGTTATATTTCTGTTTATCTGAAAACAACTATGTTGTTATAATGTAAATCTCTTAATGGGCTCTAGAATCCATCTACCACTTACTTTCAGACTCTGTAATTACTGTATATGAGTAGAAAGTATGTATGCATATTTTAGAGTAATATAAAATTAAAAGAGGAAGATGTGAATTCCTAAACGTATAAAAAGACTGAGAGAAAGATGCAGGACAGTTATGGCAGAGTGCATGATCTGGGGTGGGGTGGGGGGAAGGGAAAGGGGAATATGTTTAAATTGAACTGAGAAATGATTTCTGAAATATACAAAACATCAATAAAGCATTATAAAAAAGTGGATGAGTATAGAACACAATACGATTATTTCTAGATACAGAAAAATAATCTTTGACAGAGTTCAACTTCCCTTTGGTATAAAAGTCCTAAGGAAACATGGACTACACAAAATGTATCTCACATAATAAATATATAACCAATTGCAAAATAAATGGGGAAAAACTGAGATTATTTCCTTTAAAATCAGGAATGAGCCAGGTGTGGTGGCATACACCTTTAATCCCAGAACTTGGGAGGCAGAGGCAGTTAGATCTCTTTGAGTTCAAGGCCATCCTGGTCTACATAGCCAGCTCCAGGCCAGCTGGGATTAAAGGGAGACCCTGTCTCAAAAAGAATAAATAAGTAAATAAGTAAGTAAATAAATAAATAAATAAAATCAGGAATGAGATAGAGGTACCCACATTCTCCCCTCTTGTTGCATATTCTGCTTCTGGTCTTAGCTAAAGCAGCAGATTAAGATAAAGAAATAAAATGGATCCAAATAAGAAAGGAAAAGTCAAAGTATCCACATTTTTAGTTGACATGATCTTATACATAAAAAATTTAAAAAAAAGGAATCCACCAAATATCCATAGGCTTGTTAGTCACTTTCAGCAAAGTAACAAGACTTAAAAATCAAAATACAAGAATCCAGCAGGTTTTCTGCATACCTATAATGAACTTTCTGGGGAAGCAATCATGGGGAAAAAACATTCCTGTACATAATTAGAAAAGAAACAAAATACTTAGAAATAGGCCCAACTAAGAGGCTGAAAGAACTTCACAACAAAAAGTTTAAGACAGTGAAGAAAGAATTATATTCTGCCACAAAGAGAAATGCAATCAAAGCTTGTGAAGGAAAATGTATATAAAAATAAATCACTTACATGAAGCTAAGTAAGCTAGACTCAGACAGATACCACATATTTTATCTCATATGTGGATTCAAGATTTGCGTGGGATCTCTCTCTCTCTCTCTCTCTCTCTCTCTCTCTCTCTCTCTCTCTATATATATATATATATATATATATATATATATATGTGTGTGCATATATGTATATATATATATATATATATTTGTGTATGTGTATGTGTGGTGTATGTGTGTGTGAGAGAGAGACAGAGAGACAGAAAGTAGAGATAGTACTGAGGATCAAGAAGAGACTTTAAATGAAGGGGAGGAGGGTAAATGAGACAGCAGTGTCTCATCTGAGACACTGACATGAAAGCAGAAGGGCAAACTATTTGGTGGGAGGAAAGGAACCAGTAAGGGAGGACAAGCAGACAGAGAAAGGCTGTGGGAGGGGTGCGAACAGGGGAAAATTTTATTGATTTACATGCATGAAAATAACACAATGTAACACATTCCTTTGTATGCTAAACTTAGAAATTATTGAAAAATAATCAGGCTTAGTGGTGGACACCTTTAATTCCGGCACTCAGGAGGTAGAGGCTAGTGAATCTCTGCGAGATTGAGGCTAACCTGGTCTACGAAGCTCATTCCAGCCCAGCTGGGGCTGCAGGGAGCTGCTGTCTTCAAAACACCTAAAACTTTAAAGAAAAAATATAGAGTACAATGTGACACTGTTGACTGGGTGTTCAACAGGTTTGTATGGCTTTCATATCCAGATACTTTACTCTGTGAAGATACTAGAAACCAGCGCTTCACTTTCTGTTTAAATCTTTGGCTATTTTAGATTTCTTAATCTGGGTTTATTTCATTTTGGATGCTCTTTTCCACTCATCTTTTCTGAACAGCAGTATTTCCTTTGTCACGAGGCTGAGCAATAGTCCATTGTTATTCTTATCTTCCTCTTTTTCTTTACCTATTTACCGTGTGATAGGCATTATGGTTGCTTTGAAGTTTTCTACATCATGAATAATGAATCGATGAATCTGAGGAGCCAGATAGTGCTTTGAAATGCTGGTTTCAGTTTTTTCAGATATGTCCAGAAGGGAGTTTGCTGCATAACATGGTAGCTCTTTGTAAAAGTGTTTGAAGTGCCTTCATTCTGATTTCCATAAATGCTATTCTAACTTAGATTCTCAAATAGTACATAGGTCCTTTTTCATCTATACTCTTTGTTCAGATAATATTCATCCAATAAGATCTATATTGATGTTTATCATGGATTAGATGAGCTTTACTCTGATGATTACTGACACCAAGCACAGAGTCCTCTACCTGGTGCTCATTTGTACATCTACTTAAAGCATATGTCTACATTCAGCTCCTTGGCTCTTCGTGATTCTGTGATTTGGGGTTTACACTCTTGGGTCACAGATGTTCCTTGTATAATTCAGATTTTAATCAAACATATGGTTTCCAAATATTTTCTCCCATTTGCTGTACTGTTGTTTCATTTCCTGACTGTTCCCTTGGTACACAGAAGCTTCTCAGTTTAGTGATTCTCACTTGCACGTTTTTGCTTTTGTTATACTTTTGGTTTCCTAGCCAAGAAATCATGGCCAACTCCAGTTCCGAGAAGTTTTAGCCTGTATTTCGTTGGAGTTTTAGGGTTTTGGGTCATATGTTTACATCTTTAATCTACTTTTAAAATTTTTGTGCATAGTGTAAGACCAGGGCTGAAGTTATTCTTTTTCAAAGTGGATATCCAGTTTCCTGTACCCCATTTACTGAAAGTACTATCCATTTATTCAGAATTGTGTTTACTTGAAGTTATCTAAAATTATCAGTGTTTGGTTGATTAACTGGATTAGTTTATTTTTCAAATCTCTAATCTGTTCTATCATCTATCCATCTATCTATCTATCTGTCTATCTATCTATCATCTATCATCTATCATCTATCATCTATTAATCTATCCATTCATCTTATGTCTATCTTATTCCTCTTCTTCCTCCTCCTCTATCATCACCATCATCTATTATTTATCACCATCTATCAATCTACTGTCCTACCCTCTACCATACTGACTTTATTAGTATAGATTTCTAGCATATTTTGAAATTAGAATATGTGGTACTCCTAGGCTTCTCCTTCTAACACAACATTACTTGGTCTCTGTGATTCCATATTGTTTGTTAATTATTTTCATTAATTAAAATTTATAATTATTTAATATTTCCATTAAAATGCCTTTTGCAGTTTCACAGGCATTGAGTTAAATATTCAGATTGCTTTGAGTAGCATGGATATTTTTGCAATATAAGTTCTTCTGCATGAACATAGGTCACCATTCAATGTTTTTTTTATGTCTATTCCACTTTAGTTTTTGTTTTATGAGATTTTCACCTCCATTAGTCATTTCTAGGTATTTGTTATTTTGATGCTATTGTCAATGGGATTCTTTTTTTTTATTTCCTAGATAGATAATTGATAGTATATAGAGAAACAATTACATTTGTCCAGTGGAATTTTTAACTTGAAACTTTAGTGAGATTTTAATTATTTGTGTACTTTTCTGTTTGTCTGTCTAGTCATTACTTACATTTTTCTAAATGAAAGTTCATGTCCTCTGCAAAAGAAATTTGGTGCTTTCTCTCTGATTTAGATGATTAACTTTTATCTTGATAATTCCTCTATGACTTTGGTCTAAATTACTAGACACTAGCAGAAAGCTTTCAGTTATGCGCTTTTGTGTATGGTTTTAGCTAAGAGTTTTCAAACACAGTCTTCATTATGCTAAGGATATTTTCTTCTCTGAGGCTTAAACTTCACCATCAACAATTGCCATGGAAACATGGCTGTGCCTATGAGGGTGTTTTCAGACAGGTTTAACTGAATAGAGCAGGTACCATTCCATGGACTGGGAACCTGGAAAGACCAAAGAGGAGAAGGTGATTGTCACATCCAAGTCCATCTCTTTCTGCTTTCAGAAAAATGTAACCAGTTGCCCCATGTCTTAGTCCTCATGCCTTCCTTGCCATTAAGGACAGTGTGCTGGATAGCTTTGGTGTCAACTTGACACACCTGGGTTGAGGGAGCCTCAATTGGGGAATTGGCTCCATTGGATTGGCCTGTGGCCACATCTGTGGAGTATTGTCTTGATGGTCGAGCAGTGTGGGAGGGCTCAGCCCACAATGAGTGGTGCCACCCTGGGCAGGTGGTTGTGTACAGTATAAGAAGGCAGGCTGGGCATGAGCCAGGGGAGCAAGCCAGTGAATAGCATTCCTCCATGGCTTGTGCTTCAGCTTCTGCTTCCAGGTTCCTGTCCTGAGTTCTTGCCTTGGGCTCCCTGAGTGAGAACTGTGACCCAGGAGATGTAAACTGAATAAACCCTTTCCTCCCCAAGTTGGTGTTAGTCAGAGTGTTTTGTCACAGCAATGGAAGACAAACTAGGACAGACAGTATCTCCTCAACTTCTGAGTAAAAAGAGCTCCCTCTTTGCTAAAGCAAAAAGAAAGCTGTTGAAATTATATTTTAAAAAGTTGTTCAATTTTTCTCAAGGACCTTTTATATTTACTAAGTTTATATAGAGCTCACCCTTCCCTGGGTTAATACGGTTTATCATATGGAATATTCTGCATGTATTGCTTTGATTTGTACTTTTGGGGTAAATACAACTCGTCATGGTGTGTAATACTTTACTCTGCTGTTGGCTTGATTTATTAATACTTTGGAGGACTACTGGGATAACACTCACTCCCATTTTAGCCTCTCAAGTGATGAGATTTCAAGTGTCCCAGTACCACACCAGCTGTAGTTTTTGTTTTTTTGTTCTGTCTAGCTTTGGTAACACTATGATAATATCACCCTGATAAATCACATTCACGAAATAGCATTTCTCATCTTTAAAGGAGTTTTACAATTATGGGTATTAAATATTCCTTAATTTTAAAGATATAATTCACCTATGAAGTCACAAATTCCTGTATATTTCTTTTTGATTTTGAATCAGTCTCCTTATTTGTTACTGATATTCCGACTCTGTTTTTATTGACTCATTCTTGGTAGATGGTATTTTTCCAAAAATCTCTCTTTACTTTAGTTTTCTCAGTATCTTGTTACATAATGTTCACAAGTTCTATTTTGTAGTTTAAAAAATCCTATGGCATTGAACTTCATTTCTTTCTTTCTAGTTATGCTTACTTTTGTTTAAGTTATTCTCACTTTTTTAAGGGAATCTTGTTAGAATGTGTCAATTTTGATTTAACTTTTCAAAGAATTAACTTCTAGATTCATGGATTCATTTAAATTCAAATTCAAATTCTATTTGGGGCTGGAGAGATGAAAAAGCATGAACTCCCTTGCAGAAGACCCAAGTTTGGTTCTCAGCATCTATTTCAGGTGGATTACAACTGCCTGCAATTCTAGCTTTTCTGGCTTTTGCAGGCACTGCACTCACATGTACAGCCAGCCTTATCACCCTCACATACATATATGCATAAACACATATCAAGAAATGTAACAATTTAGTTTCTGCTGCATTTTTTTCTTGATCTCTGTAATCTTACATTCACACATATACATTTGAAGAGGTGGTCAACTGCTTTGGTCTTTACGGTCTAGTAATGGCAGGGAAGTATATTCACCAATCAGTTTACTCAGAGATTCCACCATATGGGCATTATGCCTAGTCTGTCAATGGGGCTAAGTGTTGCAAGTGTCTTTGGAAGTCAGTGAAACTTAAAACATATTTAATCTGCGTTTGTAAATCACTTACAACATGAATCACTCTGAGCTAAAAATGTCCATCTACAGCCAGATAAGATCAGTACGGCACAAGATTCCTTGGCCAAGATCAAAGTGACATTGTGAACGATTTATTTCTTTACTTTCTTCATTCTTCGTAAAGTGCTAGACAGCAGGTGTGTCCAACCTGTAGCCTATGTGCCACATGTGTAACAAAA
Source organism: Rhizomys pruinosus (assembly GCA_009823505.1). Lineage (NCBI taxonomy): Eukaryota > Metazoa > Chordata > Mammalia > Rodentia > Spalacidae > Rhizomys > Rhizomys pruinosus. The sequence goes on along the minus strand of VZQC01005404.1, from coordinate 350,428 downwards.
TAGGTATAAAAATGGTCAAACATATTCAGAGATGACAGCATCTCATTACAAAATCAAAAGCTAGACACTCCATCTTACAGCAGCTCTAATTCCCATACACAAATTCTGTACTGCACCCTACCTAGCAGTAGCAAATGATGACATTGGCAGCAGCAGACATTGACAAATATGCTTGGATTGGCAAAACAATTACTCCATTATGAAGTAATGTTATATAATGTTCACATATTCTATTTCGTAGTTTTAAAACCCTATGGCATTGAACTTGATTTCTTTCTTTCTAGAATTCCTAGTGCATGAATGAACTTTATAAGTAGTTAATTTATTTGCCTAAAACAGACCTTTAAGAGAAAATTACCCTCACTATGTACCATGAATCGGATATGCTAGCCATGGCCACACAAAATGTAATTAATCAGAGGGAACTCCCTTTTTTGTTAAAACCACTGTTCTTAAAAGACTGAGAGAAAGATGCAGGTCAGTTATGGCAGAGTGCATGATCTGTGGTGGGGTAGGGGAGAGGGAAAGGGGAATATGTCCAAACTGAACTGAGAAATGATGTCTGAAATACACAAAACAGCAATAAAAGCATTGTAAAAAAATTTAAAAATCCCACTGTTCTTTTTTCCATTTTATCTACTTTATGACATTATCCTTTCCCCTATGATCCCAACTGTACATCTGCTAAGATTCTTAATATTCATATAATGCATTGAGTGAATCAAAGACCTTTGTAAAACCATACTCTTTTCTATGTGACTTGACAGTACTTTCAATAGTAACTGCAGTCCATTTTTCTATTTCATCGTGTCTGGGGACTTCTCATGACTTCTATTTTATCGTCAGAATGTGACAGAACTGGCTGTGAGCCAATTCCAAGTCAAGTACTTTGGAAACCCCAGGTTCTCTGAATCTGTCTCCTATGATTTCTTGAGAAATTCTCAACGTTCTATGAAAGCTGGCTGGACTTCCCAATACCAAACAGATGCGAGAGCCTCAGGCAGGAATGATAAGCCAGCCATCCAAGCAAATTTCATGTGCACTTCCTAGACTCAATATGACTTTCTAGCTGTCATTTAGTGAATTTAGCTAAGAATATTCAAAAGTAGATTAGCAGAAAGACCCAGGCAAGCCATAGGTTGGTGAGCTAAATAAATACTGTTTAAGACACTGGATTTTGAGACAGCATGTTATAGTCACTTGATATGTCGACTTATTTTTATTTCCTATGTTATCCCCCATTTGGGGCCAGACTTTCCCTTTATACATTGGTAATTTTACCTGACTTAGTCTTTGTATAAGGCTACTCAATACTAGCACAGTTCCACTGGCTAAGGATATCCATCAATACTTTTCTAAGTCCTGAAAGGAATAGGATGGCTCAGTATTTTCCTTTCTTACAAATGCTGTTCAAAATTACCTATATTTAATTATAGCTATTACTGTCATATGAAAAGTATTTTATTATATCTAGCAATAATATTTTACAGACATATTTGATTTCAAACAACAGCAATTATAAAGCTTTGAAGTACATAGTTAACATTTTACTAGACTTTATAAAAGAATTTTAAACTTGGGGCTGGAGAGATGGCTCAGTATCTCACTGGCTGCTCTTGCAGAGGACCCAGGTTTAGTTCCCACCACCCACGTAGTGGCTAAGAGCTGTCTGTAACTCTAGTTCCAGGGGATCTGTAGCCCTTTTCTGGCCTCTCAGGCATTGAATACATAGATGCAACTTATACACATGCAGGCAAAACACACTCCGTACAGCTAAAATTAAAAAGATGATGAATTTTGGGGCTGGAGAGATGGCCTAGCGGTTAAGAGCGCCGACCGCTCTTACAGAGGACCCGGGTTCGATCCCCAGCACCCACATGGCGGCCGAGAGCCGTCTGAAACTCCAATTCCAGGAGAACTCCAGTTCCAGGGGAATCCGAGACCCTCTTCTGACCTCCGCGGCATTGCACGACACGGGTGCACAAACCTGCATGCAGACAGTACATTGATACACATACGTAATTTTACCTGACTTAGCCTTTGTATAAGGCTACTCAATACTAGCACAGTTCCACTGGCTAAGGATAATCCATCAATAACTTTTCTAAGTCCTGAAGGAATCAGGATGGCTCAGTATTTCTCCTTAATCTGACGAAGTACGGAAGAAAGTAGCAACTCAGGGCTTCGAACAAGACAGGTCTGAACACTATATTCCACAGACATTCTCTAATACTACTTTATGTCATTAAGGAAAAGGATTTATTTATACATAGCAATTCAAAAAGTTTTACAGGGTACATTATTTGATTCAAAACAACAAAAGCATTATAAGCTTTGAAGTACATAGTTAAACATTTACTAGGATTTATTAAAAAGAATTTAAAAACTTGGGCATGGAGGAGCATGGCTCAGTGGTGAGCACCACTGCTTCTTGCACGAGGACCCAGGTTTATTCCCCACCAAGTAAGTTGGCTAAAGGACTTGTCTGTCAACTCTAGTTCAGGGGATCTGTAGCCTCTCCTTTCTGGGCCTCTTCAGGATTTGAATACATAGGATGCAACTTATACACATGCCAGGCAAAACCACACTTCCGTACAGCCTAAAATAAAAAGGATGATGAATTTTGGGGCTGGAGAGAGCGGCCCATAGCGTTTGTTTTTTAGAGGCACCGAACCGCTCTTACAGAGGGACCCGGGTTCGGATCCCAGGCACCCACATGGCGGCCGAGAAAAGCCGTCTGAAACTCCAAAATCCAGGACGAACTCCAGTATCCAGGGAATACCGCGAGGGCCCTCTTTTCTGGACCCTTCCGCGGCATGCCAGTGACAGGGTGCACAACCTGCATGCAGACAAGTACAATTGATTAACATTTGGACATCTACCACATATGAAAAAACATAAAAAAAAAAAAAAATTAAAAAAAAAAGAAAGATGTATGAATTTTAAAACTTAAATTAAAAACAACTTGTCAGACTCTCAGTTGATATTAAACAGCAAAACATTTGGTTAGTCAGATTTTTCCAAACCTTTTGGTCAAAACTTGTGCATCAGAAAATCTGATGGTTTTTTAATAAAACATAAACTTGGAGTTATGGATCTGTACTTTTAAATGTTTATTCTGATTTGATTAAACATTGTCTGAGTAATATTGATGTTCTTCCCCCTTAAATATGGGAAAAACTGCTAATATAATTGGTTGATAAATGAACAATAATAAGAGGACAAAAGGCAAGCCCGATCTTTTTTTTTTTAACTTAAAGCTTTTTTTTTCAATCCGAAAGATTTTATTGAAAAAGCTCCTGTTGCCCTTTCATTACAACACATGTTTCCAATCAAAATCCTCAGGAACCCATTTCCCCTTCCTCCCCCACCACCCCCCCTCCAGAGCTCATGCATTCTGGCCAAAATGCTTTTCATCTTTTTCCTTCTTTTATTTTTATCAAAGTTCATTTTTTTTTTTTGTCGAGCAGGAAAGGAAGTCCTCACCCCCCGTTCAGTCAGTTTCTTTGAAGCATAGTCATTTCTTTGTTGTGTGTTTTTTTCAATGTTTTTCATTAAAAAACAAATTATATGCATTATATGGCATGGCACATCTATCTTTTACGCATTTCAGCTTTATGATTTTTTCTTTATTAGGCTGATAGATCGTCATGTTTGAAGTCCTCCCAAACAAACCATTCAGTTTTAGCCCTTGTGCTCCAACACTGGNGTAATTTTACCTGACTTAGCCTTTGTATAAGGCTACTCAATACTAGCACAGTTCCACTGGCTAAGGATATCCATCAATACTTTTCTAAGTCCTGAAGGAACCAGGATGGCTCAGTATTTCTCCTTAGTCTGGAGTAGCGGGGAGAGAGAGTAGGTCTCGAGCGAGGTCTGAAATCCAAGGAAGGGTTCAGCACTATATTGTCAGAGATCATGTTCTATATACACCTTAGTCAGTAGAAAAGGTATTTTATTATCATCTAGCAATACGAAAATGTATTTTACATACATATTTGATTTCAAACAAACAGCAATTATAAAGCGTTTGAAGTCACATAGTTAAACATTTCTAGACTTTTTATAAAAGTAATTTAAAACTTGGGGCTGGAGGAGACTGCTCAGTATCTCACTGGGCTGTCTCTTGCAGCGGAGGACCCAGGTGTAGTTCCCATCCCACCACGTAGTGGCTTAAGGAGTGTCTGTCAACATCTAGTTAGGGATCTGTAGCCCTTCTGGCCTCTCAGGCATTGAATACATAGATGGCAACTTATAACACATGTCAGGCAAAACACACTCGTACAGCTAAAATTAAAAAGATGATGAATTTTGGGGGCTGGAGAGAGCTGGCCATAGCGGTTAGAGCTCCGGACCACCGCTCTTACAGAGGGACCCGGGTTCGATCCCAAGCACCCACATGGCGGCCGAGAAAAAGCCGTCTGAAACTAACATCCAGTGCCAGAACTCCAGTTCCGGGGAATCGCAGAGACCCTCTTTCCTACCTTCCGCTGGCAGGCACGACACGGTGCACAAACTACATGCAGACAACAGTAACATTGATTACACATACTGAATAAAATCAAAAAAAAAAAAAAATAAAAAAAAAAAAGATGATGATTTTAAAACTTAAATAGAACTTGTCCAGCATCTTCAGTTTTTAATTAACAGCAAACATTTAGGTTGTCAGATTTTCCAAACCATTTTGGTCAAACTTTGCATCAGAAATCTGATGGTTAAATAAACTGGAGTTATGGATGTTTTAAATGTTTATCTGATTTGATTACATTGTCTGAGTATATTGATGTTCTTTCCCCCTTAAATATGGGAAAATGCTATAATTTGGTTGATAAATGCACACATAATAGAGGACAAAAGCCATCTTCTTTTCTTTATTAGCTTTTTTTTTTCAATCAAAGCGATTTTTATTGAAGCTCCTGTGCCTATTTCATACCAACAAGTTTCCAAATCAACATCCAGGAACCCATTTCCCCTCTCCACCCCCACACCCCCTCCAGGCTCATGCATTTCTGCCACCAAATGCTTTCATCTTTTTTCTCTTTTTTTTTTTTTTAATTTTTTGCAGGTTTATGTTTTTGAGCAAAATTCACCGTTCAGTCAGTTCTTTGAAGCAATCATTTCTGTTGTTGTTGTTTTTTTAATTTTTTAAAATAAAAAAACAAAATATGCTTATATGCATGGCACATATATCTTTAGCATTTCAGCTTATGATTTTTTCTTTATTAGGCTGATAGATGTCATGTTTGAAGTCTCCCAAACAACCATCAGTTTCTGCCCTTGTGCTCCAACTGGGGTTTTCCCTTCCCATGGTCACCAAATGAGGTCCAGTAAGCACCACATCCTGTATTGATCCTCCTATACTGGTCTCTCTGATACAGCCTGGATAGTCCAAAAATGGCAGCCTATACTCGAAGAGGCTAAAACCCCAGTAGTAGCTCAGTCCACAAGCTGGATGTCTCAGCAGTCCCCATCTGGCACTGTAGGTTTGGAGGATTCTTGGAGGGACATGAGTCTTCAGTCCATATTGGAAGTTTGAAAAGATGTGTCTCAAGTCTTTGAAGGATGACAAAAGCAGTGGCAGCCACAGGGTAGCTGCACTTGCCAGTAAGACAGGCAAAACAACTGTGCTCTTTTGTCATTTTTACTAAGATCTCAATTTTTATACCTGAAGTACAATTTCTCAGGCCTTACTAATTATTCATTTCTGGTTATACTTTCTTTTTGGATGCTTACGGCCATACTGTTAGCCTAGATTAACCAAGGTTTTTGATTTTTCAAGGTCAGTTGAGGATCTGGCCCTCAGGTTTTGGGGGATGAAGGAGCCCCCCAAAGGGGGGGGATTTTTATTTACCAGTTCCATCAACTAGAGGACAAAGTCAGGACTTGCTAGATCAGGCTTCCCTTTTTGAAGCATGAGCAGACTTTGCTCTTTATAGACCGGACACTGGCTGAAGTCCCATTAGTGGATCTCCAAGACCTCTCTGCACAGGAAAGCTGGTGGCTCACATTTGCAGGACATTTATTTTTTACTTTTATTTTTTGGTCTTTTTTTGAGACAGGGTCTCCCTGTGGCCCCAGCTGTCCTGGAACTCACTTTGTAGACCAGGCTGGCCTTGAACTCACAAAGATCCGCCTGCTTCTGCCTCCCGAGTGCTAGGATTAAAGGCATGCGCCACCACGCCCGGCAAGACATTTAAAGAGATGCCCCCATGCATAGTCCCTTGGGACTTAGTTGTCCTATGAGGGCAAGGAACAAAGTTATCCCTTAAGACCCTCAGCCAAATTGGTATGGGTCTTAAGTATCGTCGTTAAGCATCCAGAAAGGCTAAGTTATACCAGCCTGATATTTTTAACTAATGTATAATAATTTAGAAAAGTCTTGGACAAAAGCTCAAGCAGCCTTGTATAAGAAATACTAAGAAGTGATCCCATAAGATAAATACTGTGGTTAGATATAATGTCATGACAAACTAGTTTTTTTCCTCATTCTTTTGATTTTTGTGCCTACATATCCTCCACCCATATACCAAAACTGCCTAAGTCTGAAAATAAAAGGTAGCTTAATTCTAGAACATGTTAAGGGATTCACAATATAAGAGCATAGGTGTTTTCAGATCAAGAGGAATATAACATTAACGTTTCTTAGTTTGACTTACTACTAGGTACTTGGTGCTAGCATCCACAAATGAGGGATACCATTCCTCATTTGTTTTTTCTGGGACTGTGATACTTCACTTAACGTGTCTTCTAGTTCCATCCATTTACCTGCAAAATTCATGTGTCATCTTTCTTTACCACTGTATAGAACTCCATTGTGTAGATGTACCACATTTTCTCTATCCACCCATCAGTTGAGGGGCACTTGAGTTTGTTCCAGCTCTTCACTGTTGTGAAGAGAGCTGCAGTAAACATGGCTGTGCATGTATCTCTGCAGAAAGGCAGGACTTCTTAAATAAGATTTTTTTATGGTTGATATCATTAAACTACCTTCAGAAATTTACTATAAGTTATCTCTTTGAGGATTTAGAAGCATATTGCATGCCCATTTTATACATTAGTTATATTAATTATATCTACTTTCACTCAGATATTTATTTTGGTCTGGCACCTACACATTTGCACATCAGAGAAAAGGACAGAGGGCTGGAGAGAAGGCTCAGTGGGTAAAGTGACTGTCACACATACATGAAAACTTTAGATCAAATCTCAAGTACTCATGAACAAAGGTCAGGTATAAGCATACACATCTCTGGCCATAACCTTAGAGAAATGGAAACAGTAGAGTATTTGGGGCCCACTGACCAATCAGTCTAGCTAATCAGTGAGAACTGGCTTCATTGAGGAGCTTTCCCCCAACAAAGTGAGGTGGAAGACACCTGACTCCAACATCTGGTCTCTCTCTCTCTCTCTCTCTCTCTCTCTCTCTCTCTATCTCTCTCTCAAAATAGATAGATAGAGATATATACCAGAAGTTAAAATACATATATGTGCATGTGTACACAAATGTACCTACCAGCAAATGTGCACACAGTACACATACACACGCACAGCATACACACATACATGCAAACACATTTTATAGAGAAATACATAAAACAAAAATAAGAAATGTGCAATGTTCCTGATCTTATAATTGAGATCTCTGCAGAGTATCACAGAAGATAACTTCAAGAAATGTTTTTGTCTTTTTTGGGGGGCGGGGATGTCTCCCCTTAGTCCCAGCTGGCCTGGAACTTGTTTTATTTTTATTTTTTTTTATTTATTTCTGTACGTGTAGGAATGTACTGTCTGCATGCAGGTCTGTGCACCCGTGTCGTGCAATGCTGCGGAAATCAGAAGAGGGTGTTGGATTCCCCTGGAACTGGAGCTCTCCTAGAATTGGAGTTCCAGACAGCTCTCGGCCGCCATGTGGGTGCTGGGGATCGGAACTTGTTTTTTAAGTGATAAAAATAGAATTATTGTTAATCCTACAATCAAATAATCCACCAACTGCAAAGATATGAATTTGAACAGAGGGTGTAATGAGACCACTACTACTTAGCTACCTGCATTAGAGATAAGTTTTCTGCTTTTACTTCTGCTTCAAGCCTTTTGTGCAAATGGGTTTTTATTCCCATCATGAGTCCTCTAGACTATAAAATTCTGTCATCTGTTTCTCAAACAGTTTATACAGTGTAATTATAAGGAAATTGGTACAATTCTAAAGTACAATGCTAAGATGATTTAAGAAAATGATTGTAACATAATATATCTGATCCCAGTAATAATCACAGACCAGCAAATTATAGCTTATGTATTGACTATTCTGTTAATAAAATGAGTTAGTAGACATGACGCAATTATTTTATTTAATGTGAACCTTGGACCTATGAGTATAAATTTAGAAATACAAAGTTTCAATGGAAAGTTAATTTATAATAAATCATATAGCTTCTTACTCCTTTGAGTTTTTCAGAAACAATATTTCATATTTAATAATACTATGGAAGAGGATTCTGGCAAAATTAATTCCTTATAAGGAAAATGACCTTAGCAGCATACTGTTTATAATTTATTCAGAATTAATCTCCTTTGTTGAATCAATATTTGCCTACCAGTTATATTTTGTGAGATATCTTTAATATAGCATTCTATCTCATTCCATTCACTTATTTGGGGACACAGGTATTGTTAATTTCACTACAATTTCCTATAAGGTAAATAACACTTTTCCCTCCTAGTAATAGTTTATAATCTCATCCATGTGTTCATGACTCAGAAACTCTCCATTTTATATTCAACTTTCAAATTAGAAGTACCTTGAAATCCCAGAGGTACTTCAAATTTGACATGCCCAAGTCTGAACTTGCCCAAACATCCTCCTCCTCACTAATCCCAATATAATATTGACTATTAATTCCTAGAAAGTTGTGGGTGTTTGAATGAGGTGTCTCCCATAAGCTCAAGCATCAGAACACTTGGTCAGTTGTTGGCACTGTTTGGGAAGGTCATGGAGTCTGCAGGAGTGTGGCCTTCCTGGAGGAAGCACATCTCAGGGGCCAGCTTTGAGAGTTCACAGCCAAGTCTCATTGCAAGTTTGTCTGTCTGCTTCCTGTTCCTGTGAGCACTCATCCTTCTGCATTGATGGAATTCTATCCATCTGAAACACTTAAGCTCAATAAACTCTTCTTCACGTAGGTCATTTGCCCTCATCGTGTTTTATCACAGCAACAGAAAGGGAACCAGTACAACCAAGACAATGCCCCACATCTGGATGTTTACCCTTGCTCCCCACTTAACCTTCTTGTCTATTTCTTGAATTGTTTGTATGAATATCTGTGCATGTGTATGATGTGTGTGTGAAGGGCAGTGTCCACACGTGTTATGACTTGTGCATGGAGGTCAAAGGACATTTTCAAGGGTCAGTCCAATCCTTCTACCTTGTTTGAGTCAGCATCTCTGCTATTTCTCTGTTACCTGGACAGTGAGCTCCTGGGAATATCCTTCCTCTCGTTCCTCTCCTTTATGTCTCTCCTCAAAGCACTGGGAATACTGTACAAGTTGTCATTTTGTGTGTGGGGGGGGTTCTGTGGCTTCAAACTTAGTTTCTTACTCTTGTTTGTCAAGTGTTTTATCTATGGAGCTCTCTTGGAGTCTTTTTTTTTTTTTTTTTTTTTTTGGCTTTAGACAGGGTCTCCCTTTAGTCCTAGCTGGTCTGGAGCTCACTATGTAGACCAGGCTGCCCTTGAACTCACAGAGATCCGCCTGCCTCTGCCTCCCGAGTGGGATACAGGCATGCGCCCCGAGTCTTATTAAGTAGTTTTTGTCCCAGAGCCCATTCATTTTGTACCCCACTGATGTAGCCTCTTAAGACTTGGCACATCATTGCCTTGCTATTATTATCACCCTGCCTTCTCACCTTTAGTGAGTCTTATAAGCAAAACATTTAATTATGGAATTCCCTTGTTTAAAGGTTTCCTTTCTATGACAGCAGGGTTACAAATGCATACTGAATTATCCAGGTAAATAATCTTATAAAAAGTACAAAAAGTAGGGGCTGGAGAGGTGGCTTAGAAGTTAAGGGCACTGGCTGCTCTTGTAGAGGACCCAAGTTTAGTTCCCAACACTCACATGGCAGCTAACAACCATCTGTAACTCTAGTTCCAAGGCATACAATACCCTCCTCTGGCCTCCAGACATTCACACACAGGTGTACTCTGAGACATGCAAGAAAGCATTCATACAAAGAAAGTAAGAATAAAGAATAAATGATATGTTAATGTATAGCAAGTAAACTTTGATCCCTGAAATGAGTGAGTTTCATCTAAAAGTGAAATACTCAGCTCTAGATGCTGCTCAAAATACAGAATATGAGCCCAGTATAGACAGATTGGCTGATATCTCAAGAGAAACCAGAGACTTGTTTGTATTTTCCACTCTTAAATGATTTTGTTGAGTTATTTTAAGTGTTATAGTACAAAGGCATAATCTCTACTCTTTGTCCTGTTAACAATATCTTCCTTCATCTGACACATCGATTCACGTTTCTCTTTTCTTCACCTTCTTCACAAGTTAGATTAATTTAACTAATACCAAGCAATTTCTGTTTCCTTGAGCACAGTGGCTTCTTCTGGCTATCTCTAGAATATCTGCAGAGTCTTTATACTTACTTGGAACCAGCTCTTGACTCCTTCAGTATTTCTCACTATCTAATGAGGGTTATCTTTATATATTTTATTATAGCATTTGCAATGCTATGATTGTAATCAAATGCTTACATTTCCATTTCCCATGGTAGAGTGAATTTTTTGGAGAGAGAAAATGGGTCTCATACTTTCTTTTATCCTGCAGCTTCCAAGGCAGTTCATGATACATCATTATAGGTGCATAACAGATGCTGGGAAATGAATTGTCAACATGAGCCATCAAAATTGTTCTTTACTTTATTTAGAAAGTTTGTTTTGGAGAGATGGCCTAGCAGTTGAGAGTGCTGACTGCTCTTGCAGAGGACCTGGGTTCAATTCCAAGCACCCACATGGTGGCTGAAAACCATCTTTAACTCCAGTTCCAGGGGAATCCGACGCCCTCCTCTGACCTCCTCGGCTGCACACGGTGCACAGACCTACATGCAGACAGTATATTCATACACATAAAAAATAATAAAATAAAAATTAAAAAAATGTTAAAAAAAAGAAAGTTTGTTTTTAGGGAGTAATTCAAAAGCAAGTTTCATTTTTTAATAGTTTATGTATTAATAAGAGTCTGGTTAGGAACTTGAAACCACACCTGTTTGTTTGCACAGGTAGAAAATTGTTTATTAGGTATTGGGGGAAGAAAAGGGACTTCTCAAATACCACTCAAATACCACTTTAAGGTGGCTGTGAATAGTCCCAAGATTTTGGACTTAGATCTTCATGCTTGCACATGTCCCTCAGGACATTTTGTTTTGTTTTGCTTTGCTTTGTTTAATAAAGAGGAAAAATTCAATGGAATTTGGAGTAGGATACCTTTCATATTGTCTCATACATGTCATGTAAGAGACAACGTTTGAAATCCAGTTGAAAAGATGCCTAAACGTCAATAGAAGATATGGGTGGCATCTTGAATGAATAAACTTCATAAACCTGGAATCAACATTTAGTTTCAAATCACCAGAAGTCATGTAAAAAGCCAGGCTCATGATCCACACTGTGACCCTCAGCATGTGCCTGTGGATATGTCTGCCTATGTGTGCAACAAGGCCAGAGCAGGACACAGAGTGTCCTGTCCTGTCACTTTACAACTTACTCCCTAGACAGGACCATTCCCTGTGCCTGAAGCTACCCTGGAGCCCACTGCCCTGTTAAATTTACTGTCTCTACACAGTACTGAGTTTACATGAGCTTAAGGCCTATTTGTGTAGCTTAAGCTTATGTGGGATTTCTCCATGCTGTCAGTCTTACTGTGAGTTCACATGAAAAACTGACCACGTATTTGGAAAACTGTTTACTTGTGGTCATCCACCTCCTCTGGTTCTTACAAACTTTCTGCCGCATGCATTCCTGCAATGATCCCTGAGACTCCATAGGCAGAAATCTGATACAGTGCCTCAGGGATAAGCACTCTGTAGCCTTTTGTTCTTTGCATGTTGGCCACTTGTGGGTTCTCTGGTTGGAGTTGACAAATATATCAACGGATGGATATAACAATAAGTCATTTGAAATCAGTTTAATACTATATCTTTTATCAGAATAGTTGTGTTAGGGTTTCTCCCATGACCTGTGGGCTGTCAAACCTCACATTATAAAAGGAAAATAAAATGAGTTATTTTATAATGGGGAGCATTGCCTTTAGTAGACACTATAGGCTAACAAATAAAATCCTGATATCAGGCATGGAATTCCTCTCTTAAAGCTGTTGACCTGGTATCCCATAGACCCTCAAACAATACTAACCATTGACCCAAATCTTTGTTGCCCTCCAGTCCTTTATGGTAAGACCCTATTGCTGAAGATACTACAAATATGAACTTTGGAAGAAACAAGGAGAAATGAAGCTGATGCTGATTTCAAAGCCTCCTCTCTACCAGCTAGTTTTCATGGTGCCAGAAGGTGTCATGCAAAGTACCTGAAGAGAAAGTTAAAATTAACCTGAGTTTGGAATTCTGAAAGCTACAACGGGGGCCTGGAAGATATCCCTAATTGTGTGAGAGTGATATGGATATTAGAGGGGTAACCATCTACTTTCTAATTTGATGGAAGGTCCACTTCATAGAATACAGCCCATACTTGACATTGATAACCGCTGAGGACTTTGCAGGATACTGGAGATTTTATCTCAAGTACTCATGCTTACAGAGAAAGTACACTTACTTGCTGAGCTATCTCCCTAGCACCTCCAGTACGTTTTCCAAAATGATCTTTTGGATATTAATTTTTTGGGGGGAGGAGAGGGTTCACATCTCCTAGGTTATAGTTCATCACTAAGGGAGCCCAACATAGGAACTCAGGGCAGGAACCTGGATGCAGGAGCTGAAGCACAGGCCATGGAGGAATGCTGCTGAATGGCTTACTCCTTTGGCCCATATCAGCCTGCTTTCTTTCTTTCTTTTTTTTTTTTTTTAACCTGTTTTTTATTGAAGTTTTGTGCAATTCATATAACATTTTTCAGTCCAACTTTAGACTCGTTCCCCTTTCCATGCCCTCATCCCACCGAGTTCATGCATTTTTGCTATACATGTCTTGCATCTTTTTTTTTCAGTATTTTTAAAGTTTTTTTTTTTTATGGATACTTTTTATTTTTTTATTTTTAATTTTTTAATTTATTTTTCTCTATGTGTATGAATGTACTGTCTGCATGCAGGTCTGTGCACCCATGTCGTGCAATGCCGCGGAGGTCAGAAGAGGGTGTCGGATTCCCCTGGAACTGGAGTTCTCCTGGAATTGGAGTTTCAGACGGTTCTCAGCCGTCATGTGGGTGCTGGGGATCGAACCCGGGTCCTCTGCAAGAGCAGTCGGTGCTCTTAACCGCTAGGCTATCTCTCCAGCCCCTATGCAGAGGTTTATAGTTTGGGGATGAAGTTTACTGTTTCAGCCAGTTCTTTTACCCGGTCCTTTTGATTTTCCCTCCAGTTTCTATTGCTCCAAAATATGTATGTATGCTCTTCCCATGTATACCAAAATTATTAATTTTTTAAGTATTGCAAGGAAAAGGACAATTTTCTTAAGATGTTATATATTTAAGGATATTTTAAGTTTTATGTTGTTAGGTTTCTTTTTTCATTTTTTTAATTTTTATTTATTTATTTTCTCTGTGTATGAATGTACTGTCTGCATGTAGGTTTGTGCACCCGTGTCGTGCAATGCCGCGGAGGTCAGAAGAGGGTCTTGGATTCCCCTGGAAATGGAGTTCTCCTGGAATTGGAGTCACAGACGGTTCTCAGCCGCCATGTGGGTGCTGGGTTTCGAACCTGGGTCCTCTGTAAGAGCGGTCAGAGCTCTTAACTGCTAGGCTATCTCTCCAGCCCCTGTTGTTATGTTTCTAATCATCTCTTTCATATTTCAATATTACTTAACTAGTCATTTTACTATAAAGATCACGAACACATTAATAACTATTTTAAGTGTTTGTATTAGTATTTTTTAATTTTTACTGTTCATTGCCGTATATTCATTGTATATAATGAGCTGCATTAAGACATTTTCATCCATGCATATCATATAGATTTTCCTGTTCATCCCTCCATTTCATTTTTTGCTTCTCATCCTCTTCCTTTCCCAAATGCCCTCTTCTTTCTGTGCAATATATATATATATATATATTACAATAATATAGACTATTAGGTATACCCTACATATGGAAGAAAATAATTTAATTTTTCAATGTACCTCCTATCTGTACCTCAGGAGGCAGAGGCACGTGGATCTCTGTGAGTTCAAGAGCACCCTGGTCTATATAGTGAGTTCCAGGCAAGCTGGGCCTAGAAGGAGATCTGTCTCAAAAAACAAAACAACAAAAAATGTGTTGGTGTGAATCTAACTTAATTTCCTACATATTTGTATTATATTTTATTGTTCTGACTAGTTAAATGTTTATCCATTTCTAGCTGACTTGTTCTTTCTTTTAAACCATTGATCTGTATGTCTGAGTTTTAGCATTTTTGTATTTATAATTTTTATTTTATGTGTATGAGTGCATTGCCTGCATGTATGTAAGATCATCCCTGCTGTACACCGCCCATGGATGACAGAAGAAGGTGTTGAATTCCCCAGGAACTAGAGTTATGGATGTTTGTTACCCGTCATGTGGGTGTTAGGAATCAAATCTGCATCCTCTGCAAGAACAACCCATGCTCTTAACCACTGTGACTACTCTCCAGCCCCTGAATGTATGTTTTAAATCATTATTATTTTTGAAATTTCCATATTTTCTAAGCATGGAAGTAGGAGAGAAGTCTCTGTTCTTTTTTAACATATTTTTATGCTTACTCTTCAATATGAAAATTGTAACTAGCTTGTCAAAATGGTTTGAAAAATTCTCCTAGCCCTTTAATGGGTGCTGCAATGTATTCGATAATTAACTGAGTAGATGAATGTCTTGAATTTCTTTATAAAATGAATCACCCCACCTGTAAGTATTATAAATTTCTCTACACTAATTTTCTTATCTGCACTTCAATAGTTGACAGCTTTGGCCATAAATTTCTTTTCTGCTTCTTGCATTTTTCTAGATATATTTTATTATTCTTAAATGTTGGAATAAATTATTGTAACATTACTACATTTAAACATTTTGATTATTACTGTTGCCCAGGAAAACTAATTTTTTTTTTGGTCTTTTCGAGACAGGGTCTCCCTGTAGCCCCAGCTGTCTTGGAACTCACTCTGTAGACCAGGCTGGCCTTGGACTCACAAAGATCCACCTGCCTCTGCCTCCCAAGTGCTAGGATTAAAGGCGTGTGCCACCACGCTCGGCTAGGAAAATTAATTTTTATATTGATCTCATGTAAAGCTACCTGATTACCTGAAATGTTCTCAGTAGTAGTTCCTTTCAATTACAGTTTCCCAAGTCTTTAAAAACATTTCTCGGATTTTCTATCACCTTTTCGAATTTTATATATGGATATGCATTTTTCATCTGTACTAATATATGTTTCATAATTTCCAGATAATCTGAATAATGGCAAAAGTGAGATCAACAAAAGACCAAATTCTTTTTTTTTTTTCTTTTTTGGTCTTTTTGAGAAGGGTCTCCCTGTAGCTCTGGCTGTTCTGGAACTCACTATGTAGACCAGGCTGGCCTTGAACTCAGAGTGATCCGCCTGCCTCTGCCTCCCAAGTGCTAGGATTAAAGGTGTGCACCACTGCCCACCCAAGACAGAATTTTTATGCTGAATTTAACCTACGTTTTATTTACTTTCTTTCTTTTAGTTCTTTGTTATATTCCTCATAATATGTAGCAAAAAATAGCCTTTGAACAAACAAAAATATTCTGCTGTGTTTCTCATAATAGAAAACAAATGGTAAAGAGTACAATTAATGAGTTTATTAAATAATTTATGGTAAATTGTGGCAGATTATCTGAATATGTAGCCAATGAATTGTGGGTTAATTCAATAGACTATAAAGGAAAAGTAAGCAAGATATGCTGTGGGGTCCTTTTAGTAGTAACTTTTTACTGAATCTATCACTTTGAAGAAATCATTGTGACTAATTTTCAATTTTTTTTGTCAATCGAGATTATGACTTTTAAAGTTGATATATTTACAGGCCTATTGTCTTCTACATGGAAACAGCATCAGATGAGACAGAACCCCAGTATTGCAAAAAGACTTTCACTTTTACTAGAAGTTGAAGATTCAGTGCCATAGTACATCAAAACTACAAACCCAGGGCAAATTCTGATACAATGGATGAAAGTTGAGGTTCTCACAAATTCCTCTTTAGACATGAGTAATTTGGTTGAGTGGCTCATATAAATTAAGAATTAACACACACTTGCCATTTGCTATAAAATATATTTTATAGCATGTGTATACTAAGGTCAAGAAGGATCCTAAATATAGCAGCTTTAAAACTCAAGAGGTTGGGGCTGGAGAGATAGCCTAGCGGTTAAGAGCACCGACTGCTCTTGCAGAGGACCCTGGTTCGATCCCCAGCACCCACATCGTGGCTAAGAACCATCTGTAACTCCAATTCTGGGAGAACTCCAGTTCCAGGGGAATCCGAGACCCTCTTCTGACCTCTGCGGCATTGCACGACATGGGTGCACAAACCTACATGCAGAGAGTACATTCATACACATACAAAAATCAATAAAAAATTAAAAAAAAAACTCAAGAGGTTGACCTGTCCCATCCCCTTGGTAAATGGATTTGTTTTTTTATCAATTTCCTATATGCCAGGAAGTGTTCAACTTTCATGAAGTCTTCTGCATGTTAATCTTTTATATTTTAATAGATAATTCATTGCTTAAGGATAGTAGAAATAGAGAGCTGTCTAGGAGTCCAATTAGACAAAAAGGGTATGACTAGTGCTAATAACATCAGTGCTGATAGCTGTTTAGATTCTTCTTGGCCCACCTGTGCAGCTTTGTTTCTACTGAGGCAGAACTGCCTCTGAAATGAGGGTCTTATGATCTCTTCCCAGAGGAGACAGGTCAGAGAGTTCTTTATAGCTAGCTCTGGGAAGGAAAGATGAGGGAAACAAGCATTTCTATGATCAACCCTGGGAAGGGAAAATTCTAATTTCTATGGCTTGCTTATATTTGAGAGAAAAAGAAACAAGTGAGGGGAAGGCAGGAGAAGATCAGAGAGAAGACCTTTGCTGTCTGAACTTTAAAGCATGCCAACATTGTAAGAGAAGACTGCTTTTCAACTCTAGCACACTGAGGCTGCTTTAGGAGTCAAGGACAAGGAAGCAAACACTGTAACCTTACTGTTCTAGCCTCTGAGGAAGAGATAGATGACTGAAGACTCCTCAATAAAACATATATCTCTCTATATACACATATACACATGTATACACATTCAAATATATGTGAATATATTCAAATACATCATATATTGATATATATTTGTGTATATATTGTAGTAGCAAGTTCAAAGCACAGAAGATTGCCAGGTAGTAATGTTCAAATTGAGTTTTCTAATAATTAGCAAGAAGCTGGTGGTAGAGAGGAGCTTTGTCAGAAAGAAATCTTGACCACAGGAGAAATAGGGCAAGGTTTATGAAGCTTAAAAACACAATTACATCATGCCAGGGGCAAAGCCAATAACCATAGTTACATCGAATCATTATAGTTATACCTGACCTGCCTGTCAGTTAACACAGAGGTTTTCAGTTAACAAAAAATTTCAAGGTTTTGTTTAGGAAAAACAAGTTTATGAGAATTGCAGAAACAATGGACTCACTGAAACTTCAAGTAAAGCTGGGAGAGGACCTTTTGCCTGGCTAGTGGTTACTGCCTGCATGAGACCAGCCCATCTAGCTCAGTCAGCCAGTAAAGCATGAATGAGGGATGGGGCACAAATGGGGAGAAAAGTCAGCTTGAATAAAACAGTTTTGTCATTTTAATATTATATCATTAAAGCAGCATATCAAAAAGCACCTGGAGATGGTTTGAAGCATGAACCCTCAGGTCCTGTGTGTGTGTGTGTGTGTGTGTGTGTGTGTGTGTGTGTGCGTGCTTGTGTGTATGTGTATGTGTACAAGGATGAGATTGAGCTCAGTGAACTTTATTCATTGTTCTATATATTTTGTGAGATAAGATCTTTCTTTAAGCTCACCATTTAAAGTATACGAGTTGGCCAGTAGGACCGTAGGCTCCACTGACTCCAGTACTAGAATTACAGGTAGGAACCACCCTACTAAACTTTTACAAGGATGCTGGGGACTTGAACTCAGGTTGCTAGATAGGGTAATCAGGCTCCAATGGATGAATGCATACTGATGGACATCTGGGGATATGAACTGGACTTGATAGGTCTTAAAAAAATGACAGAATTCATGAAATCTGGGGGATCTCTGTGGGGCCTGTGTAGATAGATAAGAGAACTAAATCTTATTAGATGTATTGTATGACACGCACAAAAATTCAATGAAAAATATATAGTAAAAAATGAACATTTCAATAAAACATAAGAAACCCAGAGGATTTCAAAAGAAATGAAAATATCTAACCAGATTGATATAAAAATCACAAGTCTTCTCAGATTTGTATAAGAAACTTACTTCAAATATAATGATATAGAAAAACTGAAATTAAAAATGCATAAAACATCACATGGTCATTTTTTCTTTTTCCTCATGGGCTTGGTTCTGGGACTTAATGTAGTTATCAAAGTCTATTAATCCCAAAGAAACAATCATACATAAAGGTCATATTTTAATTTAACTTCTTTATACCCGAATATATGGTTAGTTATAATAATGCTATTCAAATATTATATTGTTACTATGTATTATTTAGGGAATACTGAGGTTTTGAAGTCTGTATTTACAATGATCACACATTTTTTCTTTTCAATTATTTGTGAAATATTTGTCTGAATCTACAGATATGAAATTCTACAATATGGAGTTCCAATTGTATTGTGCAAATATTAATAAAAATATAAGTCTCTATGGCATCAAATGGCATAGACTTGAGAGCAAAGACCAGCAGCAGAGGTAGAATGATGGTGGATGAATTAATCAAGAAGACACAGGGGCTGGAGAGAATATTCAGTAGTTAACGTCAATGGCTGCTCTTGCAGAGGACCCCGGTTTGGATCCCAGCACCTACATGGTGGCTAACAACTGTCAGTAACTCCAGTTCCAACGCATCTAATGTCCTCTTCTGGCCTCCACGGGCATTGTACAACATGGATGAACTTACATACACACAGGCAGGCAATACTCTCATACACATAAGAGAAAAACAACTGGACACATATAGACACTGTCTGTGAATTGCCGAAGCCTAAGGACACATCTGCAATGCAACCTCCACAATTAAGGCTCAGGGAACATAGAACAAGGGGCCAAGAGGGCATGAACTGACCTCTGAACTCTCATGAAGGAAGCTCCCTCATGCATCAAGGGACCAGGAACTCAAAAGGTTATGAATGACCAAACCATGGAAATTAGGACTCTACAGAATGTGGTCTAATGACAGGTCACCTATATTCAGCTTCACTCACCCAGACCTCAGAGAAGACTGTGAAAGAGGTGGAGGAAAGATTGTAAGAGCCATGGAGGTGGTGCAAGACCATATGGAAATAGAATCCTAAAGGCTCCTGGGACCCTGCTCATAGGATCTTATTGCATTGGTGTCAGTATGCTCAAGACCCATGCATGTTCAACCAGACAAAAACCCAGCATGAAACATCAGAAATGGGCTGCAGAACCCAATCCTAGCTGAAGAAATATTGGAAACTGATTATGGTTGGGTGGGGAAGAACTTGCCTTCTATAAGAAAGAGACTCCAGGTAGACTGACTGGAGCTCAGAGGATGAACTGGCACTGGGGAGTGGCTGGGGAGACTAATTTCACACAGTGGGCCCTAACACAAATGAAAGAATATACGAATTCCAGGGCAAGGATCTGTACAAGGTGCCAATGGAGAAGGGGTTATAAAGGCGATTAAGACAACTGAGATGTTATGTATG
Organism: Rhizomys pruinosus; assembly: GCA_009823505.1. NCBI lineage: Eukaryota > Metazoa > Chordata > Mammalia > Rodentia > Spalacidae > Rhizomys > Rhizomys pruinosus. Next base: position 330,321 of record VZQC01005404.1, on the reverse strand, counting down.
AAATACACAAAACTTCAATAATAGTAATAATAATAATAATAATATGCTTCTGCCTCTTTGCCAGGGTGAGCAGACAGCCCATAGAATGGAGGAAAGAAAAATCTCCACAAACTACACATAAAACGGGGGATTAATATCTAGAACATATTAAGAGCTGAAAAAAATTAAACATCAAAAAACTCAAGCAATGAATTAATGAACTGAATAGACAATTCTCAAAAGAAGAAATGCAAACTGCCAATAAATACTTGAAGAAGTGGTTAATATTCTTAGCTATCAGGTAAATGAAAATTAAAAGTGAGATTCCATCTCACCCAGTCAGAATGGCTATCATCAAGAAAACAAATGACAACACATCCTAGTGAGGATATGAGGAAAGGGACGCTCTTGGGTTAAAATCCAGGGGGATATGGGAGAATATCAATGGGGAAGGAGGTATAATGATAATTAAAATATTCTATGTAAAATACATGTAAATTCAATAAAAATAAAATTTGCCATTAAAAATATTAATACATAAAATATTTTTTTAAAAAGACACAGAAGTGGTAAGTGTGGAATTACAAAACAACACAGTCAAAAACATACAAGGAAAAACTGATGCACCTGAGACAGACAAGGAATAAATATATTCACACTTATATTTGGACATTTCAGCATCACTCTCTCAATGACTGGTAGAAAAAAAAAGCATTAAACAGCAATAGAGGTACAGGACCCTACAACATTCTAATCCATAAGATATTAAAGTGTACCTGGGAGATGGTTTCCTGGGTAAAGTGCTTATCACAGAAGTGTAAAGACCTGAGTTTTCATATTGCTAGAAGCCTCTTAAAACCTAGGTACAATAGCACATGTCCATGATCCCAGTAATCCTACAACAAGATGGGAGACAGAGACAGCCATATAACATGCAAAATGAAAGGTGAGGGGAGACACACATGGCATCATGCATGCATGTGCAGTCCAACACATGGACCCCCCCTCCTACACAAAACAGGAAGAAAAAATATGATAGGTATTTTTAGAACACTCTATCAACAATTTAGCAATATACTTTTTTTCTATAGCCCAAGGAACATAAACAAAGAAATATCAGAGGCTATTAAATAAATCATAGTGCATTTTAAAAATCCAAATCATACCGATTGTGCTCACAGTGGAACAAGATGGGTAATCAACAATAAAATGAATGGTGAGAAAAATTTTAAACACTTGAAATCCAACCAGCACATATTTTGAGCATCCATGGGCCATTACAAGCATAGCGGTAAACATCTATAATCTTAGCACTCATGAGACAGATCAAATAGGAGAGTAAGTTCAAGGAGATTATAAGTTCAAGGCCAGTCTGAGATACATCATGAGAACTTGTTTCAAAATACCCAAGGCAGGGGATTTAGCTCATTGGTAAAATACTCATTTAACACAAGCTCTTCATTAGCATCAGGAACAAACAAACAAATAAATGAACAAAACTCAATGAACAAGAATCAAAATGAAGTCTCTAAAAAGACCAAAAATGCCAGTTAGGTGATTTCAACAGGTAAAGACACTAGGATGCAGACCTGAGGACTTGAGTTTGATCTTCTGATTCTTCTACATAGTGACAAAGAGAACAGAATCTTGGAGAGTTGTCCTCTAATCATCAAAGGCATGCAATGGCAATGCTAGGGAATGCATGAATGTGTGCACGTGTGCACACACACACACACACACACACCACGGACACAGCAAACACACATATAATTTTACAAAAATAGGAACAAAGATTTTCTGAACTAAATGAAAGTCACAATATAACATACCAGAATTTGTTACCTGGGGTTAAAACAATTATAGGAAGGTTTTTTTTTTTTTTTGTTGGAATTAACATATTTAGAAAGTATAGAAAGATTTTAGTAGTGTAACTAGTAAATTGAAATCTAAAAGACGATGGAAGATTATAGGTTTTAAAAAATATTTATTTATTTATTTATTGATTTATCTTTATTTATTTCGGTATGTGTACAATGTACTGCTGCATGCATGGTTGCTGCACACCGTGTTCTGTTGCAATGCCCGCGGGGGGGGTCGAACAAGAAGAGGGGGAGGGGTCTCGATTCCCCTTGGAGACTGGAGTTGGCTCCGGAATATTGGAGTTTCAGCTGGCTCCGGCCACCCCCTTGTGGGTGCTGGGGATCGAACCCGGGTCCTCTGCAAGAGAGGTCGAAGATCGGAAGCGCGACGCGAAGGCCAAGAGTGTAGATCTCGGAGGTCTCAGGAGCATTAATGCACTGTCTCCATGTAGGTTTGTGCACCTGTGTCGTGCAATGCCTCGGAGGTCAGAAGAGGGTGTCGGATTCCCCTGGAACTGGAGTTCTCCTGGAATTGGAGTTACAGACGGTTCTCAGCCGCCATGTGGGTGCTGGGGATCGAACCCGGGTCCTCTGCAAGAGAGATCGACGCTCTTAACCTCTAGTCCATCCCTCCAGTCCCAGAAGGAAGATTATAGTTTTAAAGTATAAAACAAAAGGCAAAACACAAAAATGAAGGAAAGGGCTGGTGCTTTTAAGGATCAATGCATTGACAAAGCTCACTGAAGGGACAAGGAGATGGAGAACCATAAGCCAAGCATGGTTTCCAGATAGTAGGGCAGTTGTATATGTGAACTCATTGTACTTGGGACAACATGCACACAATCTATGCAAGCTCAAGGTAGGAAAAAAAAAAAATCCCAGCATAGAAGGTTGGGGAAGTAGGCAGGAGGTGCCAGCTCGGACAACTGTTGGTTACTTACTGACAACTGTTGGGAAAGGGACAATCAGTTTTCTTTAAGTGTAGCTTGAGTAAGGTCTAGGCGATAGACTCACATCTAAGAGCATTTTTGGAGATAAACTGAGCTTGAGAGACCTTAAGAAATAATAATAGAACGGGCTGGAGAGATAGCCTAGCGGTTAAGAGCACCGACTGCTCTTGCAGAGGACCTGGGTTCGATCCCCAGCATCCACATGGCAGCTAAGAACCGTCTGTAACTCCAATTCCAGGAGAACTTCAGTTCCAGGGGAATCTGAGACCCTCTTCTGACCTCTGTGGCATTGCACGACACGGGTGCACAGACCTACATGCAGACAGTACATTCATACACATACAAAAATAAATACAATAAAATAAAAGAAATAATAATAGAGGGCATGGAATCAGGTGGGGGTCACAGTAAGTTGGGGGTGAGGGTAATGGAGGGGTCTTAATATGACCAAAATACATTATCCAAAAATCAGTAAAACCCTCTTACAAAGGAGGAAATACAGAGAGGACAGTTCACTAAATTAGGGAATAGACTTAAATGGAAGCTATGCTACAGAGAATATAGGTATTAAAAGATAAGTATTAGAAGTAACTACATACGTCTTAAAACATGAAGTGGCCTAATTCCTTTAAAAGTTTAAAAGCACAAGTCATTATGCAAAAGATAATTAGAACATCCTATAATGAAGAAGGAAATAGAATTCGTAATTCAAAAAGTCATAAAAACGTCTTCGGAACCAGGTAATTTCTTCAGAAAATTATTCCTGTTATGAAAGAAATAGCCAGGTGTGATTGCACATGACTTTAATCTCAGCACTTGGGAGGCAGAGGCAGGCAGATCTCTGTTAGTTTGAGGCCAGCCTGGTCTACATTGTGAGTTCCAGGACAGCGGGAGCTACAGGGAGACACTCTCAAAAAAGAAAGAAATAATATAGACTAGAGTATTTGAGCACTAGATGAAAGAACCTTTTTTTTTTTTCTTTTCGAGACAGGGTCTCCCTGTAGCCCCAGCTGTCCTGGAACTCCACTCTGTAGACCAGGTTGGCCTTGAACTCACAAAGATCTGCCTGCTTCTGCCTCCCAAGTGCTAGGATTAAAGGCGTGTGCCACCTAGGTTCTACTACATAGCTCTCTGTATCTTGAGATCCAGAGTCACTGTTGTGAGGATATGACAGGATACCATATCAGAAATGCTCATTGATACCTCTGCCTTATTAAATGGTAAAGGAAAATGAGCGCTCATATGTACAACATGGTTATTGATCATCACCTTTACTCCTTTTGTAGTCCTCTGCCATTGAGTAAACTAAAAATTGCCTGACCACTAAGAAATATGTAAGAAAGAAAATATTGGAGACGGTCCCCTTGGAAAGGCTGCTCTTGTTAAATCTACAGAGGAAGGTAAGCAAACAATTGTGCAGGACATTATCATCTCAAGCACACTGTGCTGGATATCTTTAGTGTCAACTTGACACACCTGGGTTGAGGGAGCCTCAATTGGGGAATTGGCTCCATTGGATTGGCCTGTGGCCACATCTGTGGAGTATTGTCTTGATGGTTGAGCAGTGTGTAAGGGCCCAGTCCACAATGAGTGGTGCCACCCTGGGCAGGTGGTTGTGTATGGTATAAGAAGGCAGGCTGGACATGAGCCAGGGGAGCAAGCCAGTGAACAGCATTCCTCCATGGCTTGTGCTTCAGCTCCTGCCTCCAGGTTCCTGCCCTGAGTTCCTGCCTTGGGCTCCCTGAGTGAGAACTGTGACCCAGGAGATGTAAGCTGAATAAACCCTTTCCTTCCCAACCCAAGTTGGTGTCAGTCAGAGTGTTTTGTCACAGCAATGGAAGACAAACTAGGAGAGAAATTGGTACTAGAAGAGTGGGGTATTGCTGTGACAGACCTGACCTTCGTGTTTTGGGGAAGGATTGTGGAGGTGTTTGGAACTTTGGGCTGGGAAGATCATTGAATGCCTAAAGATTGTTGCTGTGGAGCTTGGAGCAGTTTTGCTGAAGGATTTGTAGAAGATGGAGGCCTGGCTTGTGAAGTTTCTAGTTTCAAAGGGGAGCAGAGATCATCAGGACTGTGTAATCTGTGGGTTCTGGTCAGCTGGGGCTGAAGAATCAGCTGTAAGTAACAAGATACCAGAACCTGAAGTGAAATTTTTGTTGTACTGGGACAATTGATGCTGGTTAGCTGGGGCTGAAAAAACAGCTGTAAGTAACAAGAGACCAGCATCACTGTGGTGAAATCTTCTGGGAAGAATTTCTTCAGGGTCAGCACACAGAAGCTGTGATCCAGAAGGGGCCTGAGCCTCCATCTCGAGCCAGAAGTGGGACTTGGTAGCATGTAAGAGTCTCCTGAATGGTTCTGGTGTTGAAATTTGAGGGGGTCACAGAGAGCAGCCGAGGCTTTGCACTGTGAGAGGTCAGGAAAGACCATTGGTGGAAGTGCACCTCAGTTGCACTGAAGACCCCAAGATTGCAGGGGTCATGGAGAGAAGCTGAGGCTTTGCAGCAGGAGAGGTCAGAAGAGGCCATTGGTGAAGGCGCTGCCTCAGTTTCAGTGGAGACCCCAGCTTTTTGGAGATGCCAGGACCATGGGACGACCACCAAGAGCAGCAGCAGGTGCGGAATGGAGTCGGCCTGGGCCTGTGAGATGAGCTGTGTGTGCCACGGATGGCAGAGTCAGAGAGGGGGAGCTGCCCAGACCTTTTGGGGCCCAGAAGATTGTGAGTGTATCCCAGGTGTCCAGCCTTGAGCTACTTTGCTGGACTTAGGTTTAGTTTGGGTGTGCCTGATTCTTCCCTTTGAAATAAGACAGTACTTGTTTTGGATCTTACAGCAGCCCACAGTTAAGAGACTTTTAAGGGACTGTGAACTTTTAAGTGTTTGGACATTTTAAGGACTGTGGGGCTTTTAAGGTTGTACTGTCTTAGGTTGTGTTTAATGTCAACATTATACTTTGGGGATAAGAACTGGAAAGGTGGTGGTTTAATAGTGATGTGTTTTGTGTGTCAAGTTGACAAGGGGTCAATTGTGCTGGATAGCTTTAGCGTCAACTTGACACACCTGGGTTGAGGTAGCCTCAGTTGCAGAACTGGCTCCATTGGATTGGCCTGTGGCCACGTCTGTGAGTACTGTCTTGATTGTTGAGCAATGTGGGAGGGCCCAGCCCACTACGGGTGGTGCCACCCTGGGCAGGTTGTTGTGTACTGTATAAGAGGTCAGGCTAGGCATGGGCCAGGGGAGCAAGCAAGTGAACAGCATTCCTCCATGGCCTGTGCTTCAGCTCCTGCCTCCAGGTTCCTGCCCTGAGTTCCTGCCTTGGGCTCCCTGAGTGAGAACTGTGACCCAGGAGATGTTAGCTGAATAAACCCTTTCCTCCCCAAGTTGGTGTCGGTCAGAGTGTTTTGTCACAGCAATGGAAGATGAACTAGGAGATACACCCAGTGAAGAAGGGGAAGAATAAGGGAGAGAGGCTGCAGCAGTGACAGAATAAAGCAGGTGGATACTAGTCTCTGGCCAGTAAGTAGGGAGAAAATGGCGACCTTAGCTAGGAAGCCACAAATACACAATTCCTGCCATTACTCAGTGAAATTGGAAGAGATCCTCAGCCTCAGGTGGGGAATAGAGTCCTAACTGAAAATCATTTTTGCCTAGTGAGATTCTGATCCAGGAACCCAACTAAAGATAATTAGATTCCTGAACAGGGAAAATGTTAGATAATTATTAGACAATGCTTTAAGCTGCTTAGTTTGTGATAATTAATTACACAGCAATAGGAAAAATGTACTATGATTCCTTTATTAAAATTTCTGTCATTTAACAACTGTTAATCAGCATGTCTTTAATTTGTAGGTTGGCCTGACCCTTGTCTGTGAACCTTTATATTTCCATGTACACCAGACACTTGTCTAGCTCATTGATATTCTAGATTCATTTCCCAAAAGTTAACATTTGAATGTTTGCTTTGTTTGTTTTAGGTAGAAAGATAAAGAAAGATTTAATACCAATTCTACTGATATCTTCTGGGAGATCTTCCCAATCAATTTATAAAAATAGCATTTTTCTAATACCAAAACCAGACAAAAAATGTCAAAAGATAAACTGTCAACTTAAAACAACATAAATCAAGAAATTCTTCACAAAATAGTAGCAAATCTATAAAAATTATTAAGCTACATGTTCAAGTGGGATTTATCCCAGTTCAACAAGGCAGGCTTGATATTTGACAATTAATCACTTTAATCTGCCATATTAATAGGCTGAAATAGAACTTAAATATAAGAAAAGAATTATTACAAATTTAATGCTCATAATAAATTTCAGGTAGAAAGAGATAAAAGAAAATCTTTTTCAACTTGATTAAAAAATTCTACAACCCCTTAGCTGGGCATGGTGGCACATCTTTAATCCTAGCATTTGGGAGGCAGAGTCAGGCAGATCTTTGTGAGTTCAAGGCCAACCTGGTCTACAGAGTGAGTTCCAGGACAGCTGGGGCTACAGGGTGACCCTGTCTCGAAAAGACCAAAAAAAAATTCGACGACCCCTCATATTTATTACTAGGTTTCATGGTTAAAGACTGAGTATTTTCCTTGGAGACTGGGAGCGAGGAGTACTCTTATCTGGTATCTTGGCAGCTCTAACCATCAGAATAAGGTGAAGGTAGAAAAAAAAAACAGGCATAAAACTGCCACTGTTTGTTGCTATATAGGTAACACAAAGGATAGAAATATCTAAAATTAATGACTTTATAGAAAGGTTGCATAATAAAAAAGTTTAAAAATTCACTTCTATTTGGTACCACAGGTTTATGGGCACTGAAATTAAAAGCACGGTTCATTTATCTTTGCTCATAAAATGAAAGGCAATGTTATTTTCATGCTTATTTATTTTATTTTGTTTTTTCAGACAGGGTGTCTCTGTAGCCCCAGTTGTCCTGGAGCTGGCTATGCAGGCTAGACTGGTCTTGATCTCACAGAGATCTGCTGCCTCTGCATCAGGTATGCTGAGATAAAAGATATATGTCATCACTATTTGCTGACTTTCATGTTTAAAGTCACATCATATTGGTGAAAATATCAGAAGATAAATATTCACAATTGAAATATATCAACAAAATTCAATAAAGATATAAATTCATCCTAAGTACATTTATAGGTTTTCTTTAGTTCCTACATAATCCCAACAAGACATTTTTGTAAATATAGACAAAAATATTTTAGTTTAATATGATAAGGCATTGAAATTAAAATTATAGCTTGAACAACTTCACAAAGTCATAAAATGAAAGGAATCACATTAACCAAATCCAAGACTATTACATAGATTAATCCTTGAGATTAGCATTAGCAGAAGAACAAATGGAACAAAATAAAAGGTGATAATGTAGTTGAAAATATGTGAAATATTTATAACCTATTTCCAAACAACTTGCAAAATAAACAGAGGACAACTTTTTCAGAAAATCGTGTTAGAACAACTAGATATCCATCTAAATCATGGAGTATACCCAGCAATGAAATTACTAATCTTCATTGGCCAACAACCTGGAGGAGAATCTTGATAAATGAAAACTTTACCCCATACATATCCATAGTATTCTGTGCATATATTTCCCACTTTTGTGCATGTATTTGTGGTGTATGTGCATATATGTATGCATATATGTTTTCAAGTGTGAGCAATACATGTATGTGGTGGCATGTGTGTCTGTACACATGCACACGTATGAGCCTGTATACAGGGCCCTGTTGTTGATGTATAGAATCTTCCTCAATTACTCTTCCACCGTATTCTTTAATGCAGAGTCTGTGAATCAGACTAGAACACACTGATAAAACATGTTTCCCTATCTAGCTTGCCTTGGGGACCCTCTGTCTTCCTTTTCAGAGGCTCGACTCATAGGTGATGTCTTCTAAGCATATATGTTGACTCCAGGGATTTGAGATCCAGTCCTCTTAGTTGTACAAAAAGCCATGTTTCCAATATGCATAGACCATATTATTTTATTCAACTAGAGAAAAGGAAGCAGTAGTGGCCAAGAACTAAGAATGACATGGGGAAGTTGAGAGGAAGTGAGAATGGGTATTGACTATTCATGGACTCTGGAGTTGATGGAAATGGCTTCTATCGTATTCGTGTCAACATCAGCACTATAGCTATGATATCAGACTACAGTGTTACATATCTTACTGTTTTAATTATTTTAAAATTTATTTTTTTGTGTATGAGTGTTTGCCTGCATAGATGTAAGTATACTGTGTGCACAATGCCTGAGGGAACCAGAAGAGGGTGTCAGATACCTGAAAACTGGAGTTAAAGTCTGTTAGCCACTATGTGGATGGTAGAAACTGAACCCAGGTCCCCTACAGGAGGAACTAATGTCCTTAACTGCTGAGTGATCTTTCTAGCCCCAATACGTTGTCATTTTTGGAAGCAGTAAAGCATATACAAGAAATGTGTATTATTCCATATAAGTGTATCCGTCTCAAAGCAGAAGGATTGATGATGAGGATGAGGATGATGAAGATGATGATGATAATGATTGAGCTCAGAGTCTGATGTGAAATTGAGGTAGAAAAAACCTGCAAATGTGGGTGTCCCCTCCCAATTTCGACTGTCTTTTCAACATGAAGTAGAGTTTTCAATTGCTATTTGCTTTCAAGCTTGAGCTGTTGTTTACTAAGTAAAATTATCAACAAGAAAGGTGATTGCCTTCTCCTCTCTCCGAAATGCATTTCCTACATGGTCTTGGAAAACATTAAATTATTAAAGTTCTGAGACACCTGTGTGTGTGTGTGTGTGTGTGTGTGTGTGTGTGTGTGATGGTACACTGAGTTAAAAATGCTCCCATGAGCTGGCATAAAGTGCTTAGAAAAAAAATGTATGGTTCTGGAAACATTAAAATAACAGCAGATTGCAGATTCAAATAATTCATGTTAAAATTAGGTAAGAACTAAAGTACAGATTGTTAAAATAGTTTGGCCAGCTAGATATGGTGACCTACACCTGCAATCTTAGAACTTGGAAGTCAGAATGCCAGGGAATTGCTGCAAGTTCAAGGTCAGATTAAGCTGCATACTGAAACTTTGTTTCATAAAATACTATTACTACTACTACTACTACTACTACTACTAATGCTTTAGGCTTAGTAATTAATGAAATCACTTGCATGATTAGTGGCATGATGTCTTTTTTAAATCTTTTTGAGACAGGATATCCCTTTATTCCCAGCTGGCCTGGACCTCACTATGTAGATCAGGCTGGCCTTGAACTCACAGAGATCTGCCTGCCTCTGCCTCCTGAGTGCTGGGATTAAAGGCTTGGACCACCACACCTGGCATCTTTTTGTTTTAGAAAGAATGTTGCATATTAATGCTATCCAGGATAAAAAAGTAAGCTGGTAGGTAGGCAGACAGATAAGTAATATGTGGTATTGATATTATGATATGAAAATACACATGAAATTAGATATATCATTTTTGTTGTTAAGATAGATGACAGGCTGGGAAAATGTCTCAGTGGTCAAGAACACTGGCTACTCTTTCAGAGGACCTGGGTTTGATTCCCAGCACCCACACTGCGGGCTAATAACCATCCATAATTCCACTTCCAAAGGAATCTGATATGCTCTTCTGACCTCTGCAGGCATTGCGCAACACAGGTTGTGCACTTATATACAGGCAGGCAACACACTCATACACATAAAATTAAAATAAGAAAGAAAATATTTAAAACGTAATGAAATGTGGATAAATAGATGATAGATAGATAGATAGATAGATAGATAGATGCATTATGACCTTCCTATTTAAAGTAACTTATGTGGATCGCATCATGACTCAGTGGATAAAAGTATTTTTCATGCAAGCCAGACAGCATAATCATGATTCCTGGAACCCAGGTAGAAGGAAAGAACAGATTCCCTAAAGTTGTTCTCTGACATCCAGACACATATATGTCATGTGCCTGCATACACACACATGTAACCAATAAAATAGAAACTAAAATAACCCCCTTTAAGGCTTTTTATTTTATTTGCTATTGTTATTAACTTGATACAGGATATCATGTAGCCCAAGCTGGCCTCAAACTCAGTGTGTAGCTGAGGATGGCCTGAATTCCTGATTCTTTTGCTTCAACTTTTAAGGTGGTGTGATTACATATGTGAGCCACTAGGAGTGCTTTTGTTCAAAGGCCTTTAATGATGGAATGATATGTGAACTCACAAGTTTAAGATGTAATTATTTTGACAGGGTTTCCCTAATCTCAGCCCACCTGGAAGTCACCGTGTTTACCAGGCTGGCCTTGATCTCACAGAGATTTGCCGACCTCTGACTCCTGAGGTCTGGGATTAGAGGTATGTGCCACCATGCCTGACATTTAAGATGTAATTTTTAAATATTTTTTATGTGTATGAATGTACTGCCTGCCTGTATGTTTGTGCACCCGTGTCTTGCAATGCTGCAGAGTTCAGAAGAGGGTGTCGGATTCCCCTGGAACTGGAGTTAAAGACGGTTCTCAGCCACCATGTGGGTGCTGGGGATCAAACCCGGGTCCACTGCAAGAGTGGTTGGTGCTCTTAACCGCTAGGCCATCTCTCCAGCCCCTTAGGATGCGATTTTTTTTTTTTTTGTCTTTTCGAGACAGGGTCTCCCTGTAGCCCCAGCTGGCCTGGAACTCACTCTCTAGACCAGGCTGGCCTTGAACTCACAAAGATCCTCCTGCCTCTGCCTCCCAAGTGCTAGGATTAAAGGCATGCGCCACCATGCCCGGCTGCAAGAAGAGATATAGGGAAACCACTATTTGTTGGAATCTAGTTATTTAGCCTATATTCACATTTTCCTGTAAAACTGGAATAACATTATTAATTATAATGAATTATAATTAATTTCATGGCATCCTGATGAGGATGGAATAAGATAATGAACCTAGCATCTAATACAGTGCCTATGATGTAATAAGCTCTCAGTAAGCATCAACTACTACTATTAATATTAGTGTTATTACTATATTATCATAAAGCATATTTTGCTTGTATAAGAATAATAAACTTTACAGCTCTATGAAGATTTTTGTAATTGTTGCAGCAGATGAAAAAATCTGGGCCTTCTTTATACCAGACCATTGCTGTTTCACTGAGTCACATTTCCAGCTTTTGAGATGGTCTTGCTATGTGGCTCAGGCTAGACTCAAACTGGCAATATTCCTACATCTACTTTTCAAGTGCTGGGACCATAGCTGTGAACCTCCAGGTGTGGCTTTTATAACTTATTTCATTTTTTTAAACACAGATTGCAGATCAGAAAATGGGTAAATATATGAGTTTTTCATGTCCTCAACAAACTGAAAGCAGGTGGTAGCAGCACAGGGAAACAGGCTCTAGATTTGTAGAATAAAAACAACACCAAGGTAAAGCTTTCCTGTCCATATGTATCAGCAAGAATGAGTAGGTAGGTACAGGGGCTGGAGAGATGGCCCAACAGTTAAGAGCACTTGGAGTTCTGACAAAGGACTGGATATGGTCCCTAGCACCTGCATGGAGGCTAACATAGACCTGTAACTCCATCCAGTTCCAGAGAATCAGATGCCCTCTTCTGAACTCCACATACATAGTGCTTACATGGGTGCACTTCTGTACATTCAGGCAAAGCACTCATATACATAAAATGAAAATAAGTGAAATTTTAATAAAGAATTAGCATGTAGTAAGCACTTAAAAATATGGGTATTGGATCATTTTATTTTCTTTATTACTCATTTAATTCTCCATAATAAGTGCTCTAATTTTATAGGAGAGGAATCTGAGAATGGAGACATTTCTCCATTATCTCTTGTAGTAGACGACAAGAAATGATGAATTAGATTCATCTGAAGTCCATATCATGATGCTTCAGTTGCGTGCTCCATTAAAAGCATATGCATCTTGTAAGAAACTAGGTCTGAGTGGCTTTCTCCCACAAACATGGATATGCAGAAAATGGAGGAGGGCTGCATCTACCAGCTACCATATAACTGAAGTCATAAATCCACACTTCGAGAGGGGTGGGATTTGAATTTTGATGTTTTCTGTTAATATTTTCATCGATCTATTCCATCTGCCTATTGAAGACTAAAATGGCACTGTAGTACCAAACACAGGCAAGACAGTTGACCTCTGCCTTCTGGTCTCTCAGTGTTCTATATGAACCACTACTTGTACAAATTCACCTTTAATACTAGCACTCAGGAGGCAGAGGCAGGGAGGCAGGAGGATTTCTGTGAGTTCAAGGCCAGTCTGGTCTACAGAGTGAGAGTTCCAAGACAGCTGGGACTATAGAGAGACCCTGTCTCAAAAACACCAATCCCTCCATAAATTTAGTACTGTATTGTACAAACTCAGTATTATATTGTAGGAATTCAGTACTGTGTTAGTTGCCTTCCATGTTGTGGTGGCAAAATTTTTGAAAAAAAATCAGTCTAAGGAAGGAATGATTTATTTGGGCTCTAGTTTGAAGATGCCTTCCATCTTGAAGAAGTCGCGGTGGCAGAACTTCTTGAAGTGGTTAGCACAGTGCGTCCACAATCTTGACACAAAAGAGAAATGCTGATACTTTAATGGTTGTCTCCTCTTTATCAGTTCAGGTCCCCCACCAAAGAGATAATGTCACTAATAAAATGGGGTCTGACCTCCTCAATTATAGCTCTCTGGTAGCATCCTCAAAGACCAGAAATATATCTCCTTGGAGATTTATACTTATCTCAATAAATGTTGCCTGTTTACAGCCTTGTCTCCTTAGATTTACTATATATTACTCTATCAGGTTAGAGATTTCTTTTTCTTTTTTTCCATCCCTAGTATACAACTCAAATCCTTACACATATAAGGAGAATAATGATTGATTTTTGACAGTGGACACAACCATTATAATGTAGACATACAAATCTAATGAAAGGATTTATGGAGATGTTTGTGAGCTTTTAAATAGCTATTAAAGCAGAGATCAACAAACTGACGGCAAATCAGAGCCACTGTCTGTTTTTGTAAATAGTTTGATTACAGCATAATCTGGCTCACTCATGTATGGACATGTTGGCATAGCATTACCATGGGGGAGTTGAACAGCAACTAAGTGAACCTGAAGACCACAACACAGAAAATGCTGAGTGGCATTTTCTATAGAAAGAGTTTACATAGGTTAGATAATAGCTGCTTAGGTCCAATGCATTGGGTTGATTTTATTCCTGTTTTGAAAAAGCAAGGAACTAGATTTGAGGTTTTTGTAACTTACTTTTATCAGGATTAAGTAAAAAACGAATGCATTTTTTTAAAATTTTGTTTATTTTTTATGTGTATGAATGTACTGTTTGTATGTAGGTTTGTGCACCCGTGTCATGCAATGCCGTGGAGGTCAGAAGAGGGTGTCGGATTCCCCATTCCCCTGGAACTGGAGTTAAAGACGGTTCTCAGCAGCCATGTGGGTGCTGGGGATCGAACCAGGGTCCTCTGCAAGAGCATTCGGTGCTCTTAACTGCTAGGCCATCTCTCCAGCCCCCAAAGGAATGCATTTTTGATTCAGTAAATAGTGAGTGTTCAGTGTCTTAAGCCTGATTGCAGATATATGGTGTCTTCAGTGAGTGTTTATGTATGAGCTGTATACAAGCCCCTTTCCTTCTTCCTTACAACTAATACTCATTCTGACAAAAGATAACTGGCAGTTCTAGAGAGAACTATCAAAATTAGGTGACAGATTGTATACTGAGATTGAAGAACTGGAGCAATCAAAAAATTTTATGCATTTTTATCCCATCTTCCAACACATTAAAGTGCATTGGGTTGCATTCCTTTTTACATGTCTGCATCGGTCTATATGGTCATCAATTCCCTCAGGAACTTGGACTTGTATACTGGCCTTCTCTGCTCTGCTTCTGTGATAGTAATGTATTCAATCTATCCCAGTTAAAATGTGCTCTGAACAAGCATAGGCAGAGAAGAGAAAGCAGCACCCAGGCAAGAGGGAGAACCCATTATTTCCTGATTCCTAGATCAGCACTCAGTCTTTACCAATGAGTAGAAGTCAGCACAATCACTTACTTCTAAATGAATGGGAAAGTCAGACTGGACTCTCACTAGGATAATGGTACTGTCATTGAAGTATACTTATTTAGAGAACATGGGAGTTATGCGGTATGGCTATGATTTTCCTAATGAGGAAGTTTCCTTACAGTCTGGTTCTGCCAGCTATTTAAGTTTCCGTCCCTGGATGTTTACAGTGATACTAAATACAACTCTGCAGGAGAGCTCCTTGGTAGAAAAAATATTATTAAAAATCTGTATACTCTCCAACACTAGTGTCAACATTTTCACAATATACGACCTCTTCTGACCTCCGCGGCATTGCACTACACGGGTGCACAGACCTGCATGCAGACAGTACATTCATACACATAAATAAATAAATAAAATAAAAAAAAAGAGACATTTTGGTGTCACCAGGTTTTGTTGAATATCAATAAGTAACAGCTATAGTATATTCTTTGCCAATTAACATATATTTCTTCTGTTGGAATTTGCACCATTTTCTCTTAATTAATCCTGACCTTTCATCTTGCATCTTATAAGCTTCTTAAGAAGTTAGAAATAAATAATTCAGTCCACATATTTTCAGAAAAGAGACAAGCTGTTTTACTCTATCCTCAGAGAATAAATTAGATCGCTATTCAGATTAAGCTCATAGAAAATTGGATAAACAAATGCAAAAAGCTCCATAGCTTATGCTTGCAGCACATGGATGGAGAATTTTTTGCTGAAGGATACCATGTAGATTGCTGAGATGCTGGAAAAAAGCAGCGCTGTGAGGGTTGGTTTCCTTTTTCTTTTTTTTTTTTAATTTTATTTATTTATTTTTATGTGTATGAATGTATTGTCTGCATGCAGGTCTGCGCACCCGTGTCGTGCGATGCCGCGGAGGTCAGAAGACGGTCTCGGATTCCCCTGGAACTGGAGTTCTCCTGGAACCGGAGTCACAGACGGTTCTCAGCCGCCATGTGGGTGCTGGGGATCGAACCCGGGTCCTCTGCAAGAGCGGTCGTCGCTCTTAACCGCTAGGCCATCCCTCCAGCCCCGGTTTCCTTTTTCTATTGAGGCTATCCAGCTTTCAGGATGTATAACTATAAAGCCCATGTCCAGTGTTTTGAAATTTAAATTATGTCTTTGTACTCTTCCATATTTCCCTGATATTATTACTCTCCATAATAGGACTGCAAAATGCCTATGCTAATAAATCCTTTTGAAAAATTTTACCACAATTCTAAAGTGTCTAGCCTCCTTTACCAGTCCTATTCCATTTCTTCAAGTAGTGCTCAAAATATATAACTCTCTCCATATCACTCTAGCACTTTAAATATTCAGAGGATCCTATTACCACTGAATGTTTTCTTCATATTTTGCTTATTCAGCCCCATCCCATTCTACCTTCCTTTACGCAGCCCACATTCAAGTAAACATGTAAATTTCTGATATTTACTCAAAATATTAGCTTTCCTGAGGCTGTTTTCTCTGCCAGAAATACCTTCTACCATGTAATGATCTTTTTCTATTCCCTCATCTTACCAACCTCATTTTGAAAAGTGAAATGCTATCCCTTCCATAACATCCAGGTCTTTAAGGAAACATTCTATATCTCCACCTTCAGAGCTGTTTTCTTTTACCTCTGCACATACATTTCTCATGACTTCAATTATATTGATTTATAGATATAATATAATTGATTCATAAACTATCAACTTGGATCTTGTTTCAAAGGCTTAATTGTGTCTCCCCGGCAGCAAATAAATGATATGTTACATTAGATGAGTTTAATTAAATATATTCAACAATTAAAGGAATCTCTACTCAACTATGTTAGAGGAAATACTCTTTGATGCTCTGTGATGGCTGTGTTTTACTACATTGACAATCCAGATGGAATTTATTATTATCTCTTTGGTATTAATGCTCTTCTTTTGATTTTGATTCAGAAATGACTGTTTGTTTCCCCTAACAACATGATTGCAGAATGCATTTGCCCATTTCTACATGGCATTTGGTGTAACTTAGAAAGTGGTACTTATCAGCCGGGTGTAGTGGTGCACGCCTTTAATCCTAGCACTCGGGAGGCAGAGGCAGGCGGAGTTCAAGGCCAGCCTGGTCTACAGAGTGAGTTCCAGGACAGCCTGAGGTTCCAGGGAGACCTTGTCTCAAAAAGACAAAAAAAAAAAAAAGTGGTACTTCTCATTCCTTATTCAAGCTTTGTCATATTTATGTTGCTTCATAGTTTAAATAATTTATTAAAATTTAACACCACATAGATCTACTATACAGTTTCCAGATCTCATGATGATCTTGTACGATATAAAGATATAATTCTACTAATTGCTCTAAATTCTTTGACAGAAATTGACTAAAATTTTTATTTGGCTTATTTCTTACAAGACTACCTATCACAACCTGTGATATGCAAACTGGTATATATATATATACATATATGAGTTATCCTTGATTTCTGATCAACATTGACTCTCCAAAATGACATTAAGATTAAAGATTTTTTTATCTAAAATCCATGCCCAGGTTATTTTTCTAAAAACCATGTGATAATCCACTAAATCATCAATGTCTCAGTTAGTGGTATTAGCTGATGTATACATCTCAAAAAGTACCAGAACTATGAATGAAAGTGATTGAAGACACTAAAGGCTTCATCTAATTCATCTGACTGTATTTTACAACCACAATGTCACAGTTATGTGGTCACAGTCAACCTGAGTTAGTACAACATTTAATGGATCACGGATTTTTATTGTGTCCTTTGTTTGGAGATGAGACTGACTTCAAAACTGTACTGTCTTCTGGATACCATATTAGTTTTCAGTTAGAAGAGGCAAGCTGTATTTTATTTGACTCAATCAATACTTTGTATAAGTTTAAACATTTCACTTCTGTCTTCATTATACCTCAGTGAGAGTGTGCTTCTTGACTGTGGAAATAGCTTGGTTCACACAATAATTGGGACCCTCCAAGCCAAATCAATGAGCCCAAGGTTCCAGTGAGACACTCTGGCTCAAAAATCAGTACAGACAAATGCTGAGGAACACATAGAAGTTTGATCTCTGGCATCCATTTTGTATGTGTGTGCACATGTGAATGAACATCTGCACACATATGCATGCCAACATTCAAACCTTCTCCATATTCCATCACACACAGGCACTCACATGAGCACAGACATACGCACAGAAACATTTAACATCAAAATTTTATTAGAGGGAATGTTAAGCGTCACAGGGTGAGTCTGTGCTTCAGACAGAATGGCTTGACTCTGACAGCACTTAGAACAACATTAAAGGATTTTGGCTTCTCCTTTCACTCTTCTCCATCCTGTCTCATGATGAACCACACTTAGGGTAATTCATATTTCTTTTCTCTAAGAAATAGACTTCATCTTAAAGCAGTTGTAAGCTTATAGGAAATTCAGCAGTCAGAAAAATTCTTGAAATCAAAATGGCATGTTTACTTTGAAAATAACCTATCACCCTTTGACTGAATTGATTATTTATTGTTCATGGAAGCTTTTGCGTATTTTAGGAATGGTCTTAAACTCAAGACTCTCTACCATTGTGTGTGTGTGTGTGTGTGTGTGTATTCACACAAGTGTATGTGATGTGCATGCATGGCTGTCTTAAATTGGAGTTGACATTGCATACAAAGTAGGACAAACTATATGAAACATTGACTTTTGGCTGAGTTTGGAACAAAAAGTCCCTGTGGCTACAATAATCAGGGCTGAGACATGCCAGCCTCCACTATACAGGAGCTGCTCCTCAGAAGATCATCATTATTGTCTTTCATAGCTGGCCTGATCCACTGATTTTCTTTATCTGTCAGTGCCCTATGTGTCTGACCTCTGGCTTAATTGGATGTAAAAGTCCAAAGAAAGAAAAAAAAAAAGAACATTCAATGATATCAGAAATACATAAAGTGCTAGAAAATGTAAGGTCATATTTTATTATGATATATGCTAATTATTATTATAAGTAACACTACCATATAGAATGTTGTAATAATGATAGCAGGCAGAACATTTATTTCCAGGTCATGCTTTACACTGCTACCTATTGCTGACTGTATACAAATAACATTTCTTTTCTACTTTAATAAGTGGACTATTTTTAGAGAAATTTTAACTTTGCAGTTAGTGTAAAGACTTTGTATGTACCCTATTTTCTAATTCATTGCATCTCTATTATAAGTATCTTGTATCTTGTATCAATTACATCTTTGTTGTAGTTTCTGAACCAGGATTGACAGATTTTACGAAGGCCCATAACCACATTAGGGTTCACTTCCTGTTCTGTATATGCTACCTACTGTATGATTTCATCTACACAGCATGCTGGAAAGCCAAAGCTATAGAGGCAGCAAGAAGCTCAGTGCCTGCCAGAGATCTGGGGAGGAGAGAAGCTGGCGGCACAGGGGAATGGTAAAGCCTGCCGAACTCTCCTGGGATTGCTATGATGGTGACAACACAACAGTGCACATTTGTCTTATTCCATTCTACATTTATCAATTTGAAAGCAAAATAATATACTTGCTTCTAGAATACAACACTTGGTCTTTGCTTATATTCCTTTGGTTCATTTCATTTTATTAAATATTTTTTATTTATTCCTTGACATTTTCACATATGTCTGCAGTGTGTTTTGATCATATCCATCCCCCTAACTACTTCCCTCCAGCTCCCTCTGGGGAACACCAACAGGTCTCCCTTCCAAATTTATGCCCTTGTTTTATGTATATTTTCCAAACCCAGCAAAGAACTGCCCTTGGATGACTGAAGTCTATATTCCCACAACTGAAAAAGACAGAATTGTATGAAAAGTCACATTCCCGCCGGAGCTGCCTGTGTGATGTCTGAAGGCCACAGGAAAATGAGAGCTCAGGTTTCTCCCCTGGAGTAGTACAATTCTTCCCTGTAGATGGGGCTAGATCTACCCACTGGTACTTTGTGTCCATACTGCACTCTAGCTTTGTTTCCCTTCCCTTCTTTCTCTCTTTTTTTTTGATTTTTGTGTTTCATATGTTTTATTCCTTTTTTTAACAATATAATACAAATTTATTTTCTCAATCTATCAAACAAACTCAAAAAGTTCCAGTACTTCATTCAAGTAAATCTAAATAAGCTAATTTATCAAGGTTTTGAAATACACCAAAACATTTGTATAGTTTTGTCTCATGTATATTAATTGAATGTTTGTACATTTCATCCAATACGTTTCGATCATATTTAGACCCTCTCCTCCATCTGCATTCTTGTAATACCTCCGCATGGGATTTCATGCATTCTGTCTTTTGGTATCAGCCCATCCACTGTATTCTAGTCAGCCTATCTAGTGTTAATCCTTTAAAGAAGATGGACTCTACCTCAACCAACAGTAATCATCCACTAGCTCTTCAGCTAAGGTTGGTGCCTGTTCCGTGTCTCTGGATAGGACTCCTGTATTAAACCTCACTCATCTATGGCTCAGGGACCATTGTGGAAGAGGGAGCTTTGGAAAGATGTAAGAGCCAGGGTTGGTGCATGATCACGTGGAAACAGTTTTCCAGGCCTCTGGCAAATTCCTTTTCTTTCTTGATCTGCAATCATAAGGTTTCTTTCTTCCTATTTTCTTTTTCAGTACAAAACTTCATCCCAAAACCTTCAATACTTAGACTCCTCAAGAAAAACACTACTCATAATCTTCATTTGTGACACAAAAATGAATGCTAAAATATTTCTATAAAATGTTTCCTTAGAAAGATCTATAGTATAGAATTTTCAGGGAAGAACTTCAGTGTTTTCTCATATACAAAATTCAGTGAAAGAATTAATATCACCTGTAGCTCTTCTATAATGAAAAACTAAAAAGTGCAACAGAAGTTAAGAAGTTGATTGATGACAGTCAGAGTGAGTCTGTAACTGACTGATTCTCTCTGGCCCCATGAAAATAATGAGGGGTCATCAGCACAATACCATGCTTCTCTTTTTGCTACTTTGTTATAAGTGTATGAGTGTTTCGCCTGCACATATGTAAGTGCACCCATGTTGTACAGTGCCCACAGAGGCCATAAGAGGGCACTGTTCCCATGGAACTGGAATTATGAATGACTGTTAAGTCCCATGTGGGAGCTTGGGAACAAACCTGGGTCCTCTGCTCCAGCCCCAATATAGTATTTTTGGATTGAAATTTCAACTTTGGGAGTAAAACATAATATTTGGTTGATATATATATATATATATATATATATATATATATGAATATCCCTAAATTACAAAAGTTCTTTCGTTATGATTTCCTTTGTATTACCACAATTTTGTCCTGTATTTTCCCATCGGATCTTGGAAGGCAAAGTCACTTGAAAAATGAGAGCACTTATTTCTTGCATCTGTAGTAGAAATGTGAACAGCACACTGCAAGTGCTCAAGGTTTGTTTTCTTGATGTGTTTTGTCATTTTATTACATATTCTGCATTGTCTTTGACAGTGTTGCCACTACCTCTGGCAATCACTTTGTTCCATTATAATGACTGACCATCCTCAAAGAGAGAATCTATTTTATTGGCAAAATCTGAGAAACAAATATTCACTTCTCCAATATGTATGAATTTTAATGGGCTCAAAAGAGATACAGTAAGCCCTAAACTAACATTTGCAGCTGTTTAGTTAATGTGAATGTTATCTTGGTCAATCAGCATGTGTTTAGTGACTCAAATGCAAACAATCACAAATGTGAAGCATTCATTTGAAAAACTATGTGTTTTGACACAATTATTTTTTAAAGATCCACTAATGAGTTACTTATTTTAGAAACATAATTTCAACATGAAATACTGGGTTCCCTCTTTCAAATTATTTGTAAAAGAAAGTAGTCTAAAGAAGATGGTGGTCAGGTATAATGTATTTGTTTGGGCTCTAGGAAGCAGTTGACTCGAACCAAAGTCCTTGCTTTTAAATAATTTATATTCACACTTTTGTGTGCTAATGAATAAAGCCACTTACAATTACTCGTGTCTGGAATAATGCATACATATCTTTATTTTATGACAGCAATGATGATTTTGGAGTCATTAGCTTACTTCATGCACACAGACATCAAAATATTAAACTTTGTGGCAGAAAATATAATATTTAGATTTAAATCTAAGCTTGAAATAAAATATTTAATTATTGCCTATTTTCCTTTTTAATCTGCCCGAACCCCCCCCACACACACTTTATTTTTTTATTTCAGACAGTCTCATTATGTCTAACTGATTTGACTAGAATTTTGCAAAAGTAAACCAGGATGGCCTTGAATTTGTGGTGAGCCTCTTGTCCATTCTCTTAGTGCTGGGGTGACAGGCATACCCCACTACCTCTTGGTTATCAAGTGTTCTCGGTATTACTTGCCATAGCTATGATAATTTGAATCATGTTTCTTTTTTTTTATTTATTCTTATATGTGTATGAATGTACTGACTGCATGTAGGTTTGTGGACCTGTGTAGTGCAGTGCCGTGGAGGTCAGAAGAGGGTGTCCAATTCCCCTGGAACTGGAGTTACAGACGGTTCTCAGCTGCCTCCATGTGGGTGCTGGGGATCGAACCCGGGTCCTCTGCAAGAGCAGGCAGCGCTCTTACCCGCTAGGCCATTTCTCCAGCCCCATCATGTTTCTATTTTTATAACTATAAAGGAGGACCTTATGGAAAGAAATGCGTGTGAGTGTGAGTGAGTGTGAGTGTGTGTGTGTGTGTGTGTGTGTGTACTTGTCATCCCAGAAAAAGGTAAATAGTGAAAATAAATAAATAATAAATACTGAAGGATATGGTTCCACCCTCCTGATATCAGACTAGAAATTACAGGGTAATATGTCCTTTGATAGACATGATGCTATGACAACCCATATGGGAGTAACTAATCCAGGCTTAGAATTCAGAGAAGTCTGAATTCAGAGGATTGTAGGACTCATTCATGTGAAACACAGTCCTGATGAGTGAGAGCTGATATCTGACCTGCAGAACTATCTCATAATAACTTGCATTTGTTAATATAAATTCATTATAATTTTTTAGATCAGTAATATTTTGTAAATTATATATTTATGTTAATATAATTAATTAACAATTTAACATATAGTTTAAAATGTATAAAAGTGATATTTGGAAATAGCAAAAAAGGGACTATCTATACTTGTGCTTCTGAATTCAATTGTTAGCTACCCTCAGGAACATGTTCATGGGTCTTGACCTCAAAGTCTCTTTCTCCAACATTTCCATGATCTACTGCTGTAGCAGAGGCTGAGAAAAGGTCCTGAGATGTTGAGATATTTCCTTCAAATGACCTCAGGTCAAAACTAATAGCTATGGCATATACTTATATAAGAGCACAAATATATAAGGTGCAGAACTCAATTAGCACCTTCTTACTTAAAATGGGACTGGTGAGACAGAAGTGGCAGTGGAGGGATCGCATAAAGGAGAAAAAGGTGTCTGGGAATGAATTAAGGGGCAGACACTTTGCATCTTGACCATTCTGTCAGGACTTAATATGGATTGTATTTCTTCCCTCAACCTTTCCCACCACTGTTTACATAGAACAGTGTAGCTGGAGAGATGGTCTTGCAGTTAAGAACACTGGTTGCTCTTACAGAGGACCCAGTTTGGTTCCCAGTGCCCACATGGCAGCTAAGAAGCATCTGCAACTCCAGTTGCAGGGGATTTGACACACCTTTTCTGATGTTTGAAGGCATTGCATGACATGGGGACACTAATATACATGAAGTCAATATACTTATACACATAAAGGAATAAATAAATTTTAAAAACAACAGCATAAAAATACTTCCATCAAATTTTATGAACAAGGGTGTGAGGTACCAAAGAGCACTCAACTAAGTGATGTCACATGCTAGAATTTCAAAGCACGTGTTGAACAAAAATTATATAGTTTGTATATATTTTAAGAGACAACTAAATAAGCTGAGATGAAACAACTGGTTTTACTGTTATTCCCCCAAATTCCACATTTTTGAGTCTTTATTTTAAGGACTGATTTTTCTTTCTCAAAAATATGTTTGGTTAAGTTTCATTATTTTGGAAATAGTTCTCCTAAAGCTTATTTAAAAGTATAGTGTTCTTTATGGTAAAAGAAAAACTGCTTTCAGGAGCTAAAACTCTAGGTAACAATGGGTGACAGTTGGTCTTCTTTCTTCCATTAGCAGTCTGCAGAGCTTTTGCGTAGCAGATTATCCCACAATCAAGACTGAAACACTGGTTCAGAAGCTCTTTGAAGTCACATTAAGGTTTGGGTTTCTAGGAGAACTATTATCCACCATCCCATATACAGGAAAATGCATATAATACCTTGTTCAGATTTCTCTAAGGACACTACTTTGGGCTTATTATTATTTCTTTTGCTTCTAATTTGTGATAAATGAACTTATAGTCACTATTATTGGATTCCTCAAGAATTTCTAGAAAAATTGTCTTTAATAAACACGTTTTTCTCATAAAAATTTAACTCCCTTCTCAAAACACCTTATTTATTCTTTTTTTAAATTAATTTTATTTATTTCTGTATGTGTATGAATGTACTGTCTGCATGCAAGTCTGTGCACCCGTGTCGTGCAATGCCGCGGAGGTCAGAAGAGGGTCTCGGATTCCCCTGGAGCTGGAGGTCTCCTAGAATTGGAATCTCAGACGGTTCTCGGCCGCCATGTGGGTGCTGGGGATCGAACCCAGGTCCTCTGTAAGAGCAGTCGGTGCTCTTAACCGCTAGGCCATCTCTCCAGCCCCATTATTCTTGATCCTTTAGATAGACACAGATTTATTTTTCTAAGGGACTCACAAGTAGGCTTTTAGTGTCACTTATATGGAAAGGATTCATCTCATCACATATGCAGGTAGGCATGACCATCTTGTAGAGCTTCCACAGTTCATTACAGCTCCCACTTTGACCTTACTTTGCTTCACATTTGCTTTCTTATCTAAGATGAGAAAACAGTTCAAGGGGTTAAGTACCTGCTGTGCAAGCTGAGAACCTGAGTTCAGATCCACAGAACACAAAGGAAGTCCAGGATGGTGCAATCACCTGTCACTCCACCACTGGGGAGAGGAAACAGGTGGATCCTGGAATCTTGCTACCTGGTAGCTTACAGCAGATGGGAAGCTCCAGGTTCAATGAGAGACTTTGTCTCAACAAATAAGGTAGAGAGTGATAAAAGACATCTACCATCAACCTCTGACCTCTACAAATGCACACACAACCAAGCACACTGGCACACATATGGACACATGGGGTGGAAATACCATTCTCTGTCTGTCTCTGTCTCTCTGTCTCTCTGTCCTGTCTCTCTGTCTCTGCCTCTGTCTCTCTCTCAAAAACAATGAATAAAATAAGGAAAACTTATCTCAGGTAATTCTTGTTTCATGAATTTGAACTTGATTGTGTTTAATTCCTTTTATTTTCAGAGATGACCATCATTCTGAATATGGTTATTTTATACTTTTCTACTTATGATGTGTTATGATCAGTTGATAGAATTATTACAAAGAGTTCTTTCCACAAGAAATAAATTATAACAAGCTATATATTGTATTGAAGCTTGTTTATCTTATTGTTTGAGAAATTTACTCATATTGATAGAAGCTATTTGTCATTATTCTTCTCTATCTCTAGCTCTCTCTATTTCTCTTTGTGTGTGTGTGTGTGTGTGTGTATGTGTGTGTGTGTGTGTATGTGTGCATGTGATGGCAAGTATTAAGTATTGAACTGATTCATTCTAAGGATTGCATGATAAGCTAGCACTCTACCAATAAACCGCATACCAAACCTAAATTCAATTATATATGCTTTTGTATAAAGCACCTTAGTAAATACCTATGCATTATTTCATACATTATCCTATAATAGATGATCTATACTATTTTTTTCTATATTCCCAATCTGTAGTTCTTGAAAATGTTTCCTTGTATACATGCATGGGAACACAGGATAATGGAATATGTTTATTTTCTAATTTTCAGAATATTGACAAATTAATCTGTATACTGATTAATAATGAGCCACAGCACTTGAAATTTTCAACTCTCCTATACTCTCTTGAATATTTGGTGCTATGGGTTTAATGTGTAGAGTTTTCTAGAGAAGCGGATCTAAGATAATTAATATATACAATAAAATGGGATTTATTAAACTGGTTCATGCAATAGGGGCTGAGTGTTTCAACAATGGCTATTTGTTTCTGGAGAGGCAGAGAACCCAATAGCTTCTCAGTCCACAAATAGGGTGTGTCAGTTATTCCCAAACCTGCATTACAGACCTGGAACTCCTGTTCTATCTGCTTTGAGAGGCTGGGGAAGCTCTAATTGGATGTCAGTAGAGGTTGGAAGCAGCAGTTGTGCTTCCTCCATTAGAAGCCAAGGCAAGAAAGGGACACTGCTTTTCCCCCAGCCTCCTGTTAAAAGGTGATGCTCACTTGGGTGGGTCATCTTTCTTCAGTTAAACCTCAGTGGAAACACCAAGTCTCTAAGTTCTCTCAAGTTGACAATGATGATCACCTATCACAGGACTTGAAGTTGAAGTATGCACTATGGACTCACGTGTGGACCACTTGGTCTCTTAGTTGGTAGTGTTGTTTTGGGAAGTAGTGGAAACTTGAAAATGTAAGGCCTAGCTGGGCAAATTGGGGGCATATCTTCTTCATCCCTTTCCATTTCTGTTTCCTACTTGCCATGAGGTGAACAACTTCTGATACACGGTGCTACCACAGTCACCTGCTGCATCACCACAAACCTCACAGCTTCTGATGCACGGTACTACCACAGTCACCTGCTGCCTCAACACAAACCTCAAAAACATGTACCATCTGATTAGGGAAGTCTCTAAAACTGAAAGAAAATTAATCCTTCCTCCCATAAGTTATATGTCATTTATTTTGTCAAAATGACAAAAGCCTAACATGTGAAATTGGTGCCAAAGAAGCCTGGTCAATTCCATGATTAACTCTGACCATGAGGTACTTAAATCTTTGGAACTGCTTTTCTGGAGGAATTTAGAAAAGTTCGTACCTCATACTAGTTATATCTTTCAATGCTCAAGGTAGACATTAATAGATGGTACTTGGGTTGTAGATTAGAATCCTCATAGAAAATTGGTTATTAAGACTACTTGGGACATTTCGGTAGAAGCAATCAAAGCAACAGATACACTTGACCACATGTTCCTCTTTTCATCAGATTTATATCAAACTTAGGACAGAAACTAAGTTCTCCTTTGCTGAAATGAGCTCATGTAAAGTTCTGGCTAAGGAAGTCATGGTTTTTCAGAAGAAGCACCAGTAAGAAATCAATTACTTTGTAGCAAAAAAGAGGCCTCAGGGGCATCACAGGCACTATTCAGATCCAACCTTTGCAGCCTTAAGGATATGAGAAAGTGCATTCATTTGAAAGACTTCCCTTGAAAAGAGAGAGCCTCCATGGTGCATGCTCAAAGATGGCCACCTAGCAGTTGTTTGTCTAGGACTCATTTTACTGTGTTCAACCACTCAGAGGCCAATCCAGGTGTGATCCAAGGAAGTATTGAATGGTGGACCTGCTAGCAACAATGATATGGTAAACCAGTGGGTTTACTAGAAGACAAAATGGAAGTGTTATGTGTTGGAGAGAATTTCACCCAAATTTCAAAGGAAAGCTTATGAGACTAATCAACATGTGATAGTCCCTGCATTCATCTCCTGAGCATGTTGCATGGAGGTGTAAAGGTAAAGGCAACACTGCAATCCATATTCAAGGTGGTGATGACACCTGGCATGTTTTACATCTCCTGAGGAAAAATGTGGAGCCAGCCCAAGAGAGAGACCATGTGAGTTGCAACCAGCAAGCTCATAAGGGCATTGCTTGGCAAGCTCAAGCTCACTGGGACTCACAGCATTATACAATGCCACCCACTTTCTGGGCATGAAGCTACAGATTTAAAGTTCCCCTGCTAATATCTGGTCTTGCTTTGATCAGATCCTTCTTGGTAATTCTCTTATTTGTCCCTTTTAAAATGAGAGTGCTTATTTTGCACCAGGGTATCTTGGAAGCATATAAATTTCTTTGTGACTCTATAGGAGCTCATATCTAATAGTTTGCCTTGTGATCTGAAAAAAAAATGAGAACAGTTAAGACATTAGAGACTCTTGGAGATGGATTAAATGCATTATGAGATGGCAATAAGCCTTGGGGGCTAGGGGTAGAATATTGAAGTTTCCATATGAAATAGTCTTCATATTTTCATAGTCTATAGCTGGTGGTGCTGTTTGGGGGGCAGGTATAAACTTTTGGAAGTGGAGCCAAGATGTAAGAAATAGGTCATAGGAAAGAGGCTTTTTAAAAATTAAACCTGTCTCGGTTTCTTCCTTTCTTTCTGTCTTCATTGCACGATGGATGACCAGACTCTGCTATACAACACTGATGACACGCTTCATGGTCTTGCTAAAGGCCCAACAACATGGAGCCAAGAGATCATGGACTGACCTGTCTAAAATTACAAACTAGAATAAATTTATCCTCTTTTAAGTTATGTATGGCTGGAATTTTGATGCAGTGACGAGAAGTCTGATTATGAAACTTTTAAAACCATTGCTTCTTTTAACAACTTCTAGTAATATCTTACAGAAATGTAAGTCTTAAACCAGGCAAGGTAGAATACACCTATAATCTCTTAAATTGTGAGGTGGCGGTTGGAACATTAGAAATCATAGATCATTCTGACTAAACAAAGAGTTAGAAGACACCTTTCAAAAAAACAAACAGAAGGATTCCTGGGGCTTACTAGCCAGCCAGCCTCATCTTCTTGATGAATTCCAGGACAGTGAAACCCTCCTGTCTTTCAAAACATGGTGAATAGGCCAGTCTGAGGAACTATACCAGAGGCTGTCCTCTCTAACCTCCATAAGCCTGCACATAAAAATGTAACACATACATGTACACATAGAAGACAGAAAGAAAAGGAAAAAAAAAAGGACCTCCATAGACTGAAATTACCTCTCTGACTAAGTTTCCTGACCTTCTGTATAATAAACTTTCACCAAGATGCTGGATAATTTACTTAAATTAACAGATTTAGTTAATAACTACAATGACATGAAGACATTACCCTGCCTAGAACTCAGAGTTTGGTTTTGGCTCTTACAAATGTCAGTGATGTATATTTGATGGATCTATAATGTGAAAAATTTGTAAGAAAGTACATCTGGGGGCTGGAGAGATGGCCTAGTGGTTAAGAGCGCCAACTGCTCTTGCAGAGAACCGGGGTTCGATCCCCAGCACCCACATGGCAGCTGAGAATGGTCTTTAACTCAAGTTCCAGGGGAATCTGACACCCTTTTCTGCCCTTCACAGCATTGCACAGCATGGGTGCACAAACCTACCTGCAAACAGTACATTCATACACATAAAAAAAAATAAAATTTTTTAAAAGTACATCTATCTTTAAGTATAATATTCCATACGCTATTGACTTATTTCTCACTTTAAACAGATCCCAGGCCTGTTCATAGTGATTAAATGTCAAATTCCTATTCATTTCAGTTTGATTTTAAGTTAAATAATTGCTTGATATCACATATTAGTTGTTTAAAACAAGATATTTAGGAGCTGGAGACATGGCTTATCAGTTAAGAGCACTGGCTGCTCTTGCAGAAAACCCAGGTTAAATTGCCAGCACCCACATGGCGACTAACAATCATCCATAACTCCAGTTCCAGGGGATTAGACATCATCTTCTGATTTCCACAGGCACTGTACGACATGAGTATACCTACCTACATGCAAGCAGTGCACTCATACACATAGTATAAAAATAATAAAGACAAATTTAAATTAGCTATCATTATGCTGAAACGAATAACATAAAGATATAACACTGCCTTTTATTTTGATGTTGATTTTTCTAACAATAAACAATAGATGTCACTGTTTTGCCAACAACTATGAAAATATTGCATCTGCTTATTTTTCCTCATAAACAACCCTTGTGCTTAACAGATAAGTTATTAAGTTCTGATACACAAATCTCAGACAGCAGAGAGACATCTTTAAATATTAATATCTGTGAGTGTTTTCACTAAGAAACAAATTAATACACTCAATTCATTACTTTATGAATCATTTTAAACATAGCTGATTTAAAATTATTCATTTTAACCCATCAGATTTTGTTTTGGCGATTTGGCATCATTACATGGAGTATTAGAATAACATTATTGATAAACTGTGATCTCAGGTGAGGTGAAGAATCCTCTCAGACTGTAATTAATTATCTCTTAAATCCATGAAAATGTTAGTGAGTGCACTTGATTGACAGTGATTCTATAAAAAATGGAAATCAGGGCTAGAAATGCTAAGAAGGAAGAGGTACTGAAAGAAATGGAACTGGAGCCCGTTCTGAGGAATGGTCTAGTGATAGATTGTGTTCTAGACCTTGTGGCTGGAGTCAAGGCCATATTCAAATTGGTGTCAACTTCAAATAAATAAATCAGAATTGTTGAAGAGGCTGAGGTCAAATTGCTAAGATGTTGGCAGAAGGAATTTGACTTTAGACCAACTGTGGGTGGTATTTGAGATTAATCATGATGCAGTTCTTTAATGCTTGGGAATGTCATAAAAGAAGGTTAGTGGAAGGCACAAGAAGACTGGAAAATTTAACATCCGTTTTCTTATTTTTATCCATGGATTATAACACACTCTGCTAACCCTAGTGTTTACTCCATGCAAAACAGTAATAGGTCAATTCACAAAGTTTGGTGAATGGGCGGTGGTAGCCAGGCTCTGAATCTAAAAAGCTGTGTCTCCTAATTGTATTTGCACAGGTGCTTAGGATTTATGGACCACTTTCACTCTTATTATCCAGGCTGTTCTCTGACTCTTCCACCCATTGCAATGTGACTTCTGCACCAGCTTGATCTCTCAGAAGTTATTAATGACCTGCATACTTCAACACCACTGCCGTAAGTCATTATCCAACATAATCACTGTCTTCTTAGATAGCTGCTCTCTTGCTTTAAAATCATTCCCTCTCCTGAATTCTATATCGCTGATCTTTCCTTCCCAACCCTTTGTTTTCTTCTGTTTCTCTGAATTATCTTCTTTTATCTCTTTGCCTGGATGATTTGTCTGCCCTTTCATCTGCCAGCATTCATAATCTTTAGTTTCTGCCTCTGGCCCTTGTTTATGTGAATAATTTTTACAAATGATAGTGTTCATAAGGAAGTATCCAAGCAGCCCCCTTATTTACAGGTCATCAGCCAAGAATTTATCTTCTCCTGTGTGCCAGTTAATTAGGACACATGTGTCAATAAGAATGACATGGTTGGGCTGGAGAGATGGCCTAGAGGTTAAGAGCGCCGACCGCTCTTGCAGAGGACCCAGGTTCGATCCCCAGCACCCACATGGCGGCTAAGAACCATCTGAAACTCCAATTCCAGGAGAACTCCAGTTCCAGGGGAATCCGAGACCCTCTTCTGACCTCCACGGCATTGCATGACATGGGTGCACAGACTCGCATGCAGACAGTACATTTATACACATACAGAAATAAATAAAATTAAAAAAAAAAGAATGACATGGCTTGTTCCATCAGTATTTTAGTACTTAGGCTGAAGAATTGATTCTCACACTATGCCTTTTCTGTGATACCCTCCCACTTCCAATACAATTTTTTAGTAGTATTAATCCTACCTACCTTATCAGGTGAGAAAGAATGGGACTGTATCTTGAAAGGGAGCCTTACTGGGGCTGGAGAGATGGCCTAGCGGTTAAGAGCACTGACTGCTCTTGCAGAGGACCCAGGTTCGATCCCCAGCACCCACATGGCAGCTAAGAACCATCTGAAACTCCAATTCCAGGAGAACTCCAGTTCCAGGGGAATACGAGACCCTCTTCTGACCTCCGAGGCATTGCAAGACACGGGTGCACAAAACCTACATGCAGACAGTACATTCATACATATACAAAAAAAAATTTGAAAGGGAGCCTTGTTAATACAGAGATACAAAGAAAAGGAAATCTATCCACACTTTAGCTTTACATCTTAACATTGACTTTTTTTATTTTATTTTATTTTTTTATTTTTATGTGTATGAATGTATTGTCTGCATGCAGGTCTGCGCACCCGTGTCGTGCGATGCCGCGGAGGTCAGAAGAGGGTCTCAGATTCCCCTGGAACTGGAGTTCTCCTGGAACTGGAGTCACAGACGGTTCTCAGCCACCATGTGGGTGCTGGGGATCGAACCCGGGTCCTCTGCAAGAGCGTTCGGCGCTCTTAACCGCTAGGCCATCCCTCCAGCCC
>VZQC01005404.1:230647-297168 GCA_009823505.1 Rhizomys pruinosus | reverse complement strand
AAAAAAAAAAAAAAAAAAAGATGTTCATTGCTAGGTGATTCTAGCTTGCATCAAGTAGACCATTACAATGGTCTTCCTCATTTTCCCCTTAGATCAGATCCTATGGCATGGAGGTAATCTCTTTTTTTATTTTATTTATTTATTTATTTATTTATTTATTTATTTATTTATTTATTTATTATGTTTTATGTGTATGAGTGCACTGTCTGCATGTAGGTTGTTGCACCCGTGTTGTGCAATGCTGAGGAGGTCAGAAGAGGGCGTTGGATTCCTCTGGAACTGGAATTAAAGACGATTCTTAGCCTCCATGTGGTTGCTGGGAATCTAACCTGGGTCCTCTTGCAAGAACAGTTGGTGCTTTTAACCACTGAGCCATCTCTCCAGCCCCTGGAAGGATTCAGAAAGTGGTTGAAAATGTATTCATGTTCCCGGTTGGAGTCCTCAGTGCTGGCAGGTCCACTGTCCATGTACAGAACATTGTATGTCATCCAGCAATGGTTGAAACCAATGCTACCAATGTTCACTGGTAGTTGGTAGAAAAGAGTGGAATGTTTGCTCACAGGACTGAGTGTAACTTAGATGTGACAGTAAATGACAAAATATTTGGAAGATCCCTGTGTTTAAGCCAAAGAAATAGCATTAGCAGTCACACTGTGGACTTTTGTATTAAAGGTCAAGCTGGAGAACTAAGTCAGATAGATGGGAATGTAGTCAGTCACTGCTTGCTAAGATCAACTATAAATGTAAGCTTACAGTAAAAGCTAGGCCTCCAAGTGTTCAATGCCTTATGAAAACTTTACTTTCTAACATTCAACGAAATTATTTAAAAAAAAAAACAAATTAAAAAGAAAATACTATATTGCCCCTCCTTTCTAGTTAGGTAAAATTGATAAACACAGTATTTCCCATATAAATTTTTAGTCCTTTTGTGGGACAAATGTGCTATGAAAATTATATAAGCTGAATAAAATATCACCCTGCCTCTTCAAACACTTAATTTTAGGGAGAAAGAGAACTTTGAACAAGTTTTGGACTGCTTTTCTGTTTCATAAACCAAGAATTCAGCTTCCTTGTTTGATCTTTTGTCCTTTCATTTCAATCTGGTGAGTTCCTCCAGCATCACTGCACACTGAAGGAAGAGTAATTGTTATGATGGTTTGAAGATGGAATGTCTTCCACAAGCTCATATGTTTAAACACTTGGACTGCAGCTGATGACACTCTTTGGAAGGGTGTGAAACCTTTAGGAAGTGAAGCTTTGATGGAGGAAGTGAGTCACTGATGTCAGGCCTTGAGGTTTTACAGCCTGGCCCCATTTCCTGTTCATTGCCTCCCAACAATGTGAACTAGCCAGCTTCTGCCTTGGAGACCTCCCCAGCTTGATGGAGTGAATGCCCTCAAATTCTAAGCTATAATAAACTTCCTCAAACTGCTTCTTGTCAGAGCAATAAGAAAAGGAAGTATTAGTAGTCATTATGTGACAGCTCTCCCAATTCTTTTGTCTAGACTAACTTTTCCTTCTATACATGCACTGCACTTTGTATACCAGAATAGGATTTTGTTTTGATCTGTTTTTTTGAGAGTGTCTCCCTAGAGTCACATCTGGCCTAGAACTTGCTATATAGACCAGGATGGCCTGGATCTCACCTTCCAAGTGCTAAGATTTTAGGCAGGCACAAGCACACCCAGTACCAGCAAAGAATTTTAAACATATTTTTCCTTATTGTGAGAATTTATCTTCTGACTTAAATTACAAATTCTTTGAAGGCAGAGACCATTATAAATCAATGTTTCTATTTTAGCCTTTAGTATATAGATTAAACTGATTTATTGATAGTCTCTGTGTTGGTTAGCCAAAAGAACTCCGTGAGATTAATGTAACAAATAGTAGCAACTCTTCACATATTGAGTAGAGGAGAAAATAATGAAGACTATAGAGTTAAAATGTATTTGAATTCACCAGCAACAAATTAAATCAGTGTCAGACCCCATGTCTGGAAATTATTATTTTTTAATTTTTCTTGAACTTTTGTGCATTTCATACATTTCTGAATCTAATTTAGAATCATTCCCCCTTCCATGTGTCCCACCCCACCCAAGCTCATGCACTCTGCCATACATGTCTTGCATCTTTTTCTCAGCCTTTTAAAAGTTTTTCTATATAGAGGTTTACTGTTGGGGCAGAAGTTTACTGTTTCAGTTAGTTCTTTGACACAGTATTTTTGTTGTTCTTGTTCCCTCCAATTTGTATTACTCTAAAATTTGGAGATATATACATACATATGTCATATATACCAAAATTATGGCATCTGAAAGTAAACTATGGGAACATACAAATCTTTTCCCATGGTTAGTCTGAAGATTAAATTGAAAGTTTTTGACAAAAAGGTTTAATATGTAACTGTATCCCCCCTTTTTTATTTTTTATTTATTTATTTTTTTTGACCCATGAGTCTCAAAAAGGCGGTTGTAGTACACATACCTATAGGCAGGGATCAAGGTGTAAATTTCATCAAAATTGTCCATGGTTTTTTTTGGGTAACTGTATGTTGTTAATTTGGGAAGCAAACTTAATTCCTTAAGTTAAATTATCCTACAGGTAAAAGAGAATGTTACAAGATGATACTGCATAACCCAAAAATTATAGAGAACATTTGTATATGTTAATCCCAAAGTTATTGTTATATAAATTTTAAGTAAAATACCATGTAATTTTAAATTAAATATACATTAATAGAATATAGACCCATGTCCCTCTCCCGCCCCTCCCACCCCTCCCGGTTCACCATTTCAGTCAGTTTTCTGATGTAGTCTTTCTGTTGTTGTTCTTTTAATATGCATCCCTCTTCACAAGAAATATTAATAATTGGGTTATTGATTGCTAGCATCCACATATGAGGGTACAATTCGTTTGTTTGTTTTTCTGGTGATTGTGTTACTTCACTTAATATAATATCCTCGAGCTCCATCCATTTACTGCAAAGTTCAATGGTATCATCTTTTCTTTATTGCTGCATAGAACTCATTGTGTACATGTTACACATTTTCCTATCCACTCGCTCAGTTGAGCGGGCATTTGGGTTGCTTCCCGTTTTTTGCTATTGTGAACAAAACTGCAATAAATATAGCTGGTGCATGTTTTCTGAGTAAGATTGATATATATACTAGGAGTGGTATGACGTGTGCAATTTGTATTTCTGCAGTAAGATGATAGTGATATAACTAGGAGTGGTATGACTGGGTCAATCGGCAAGCTCATTTTGAGTTTCCAAGGGTTCTTCACCCTGTTTCCATAGTGGCTGTACAAGTTTAACATTCCCACCGGCAATGGATGAGTGTTCCCCTTATCCCCCAACCTCTCCAGCACTTGGTATTTTGTTTTCTTGATCCTGGTGTCAGTCTTATTGGGTGAACGGTGATATTTTGAGTGGTCTTCAATTTGGCATTATCCTAATTAAATTTAGTGAGCGTTGACAGTTTTAAAAGATGTTTTCTCAGCCATCTCTTAGTTTCTCCTCTGTGAAGTCTCTATTCAGCTCTTTGCTCCATCTTTTTTGAGTGATTCTTTGTTTTCTTTCTTCTTTGTTTTTGAGTAGTTTGTATACTCTGGAAATGTCAGATGCTGTGTCAAGATGTATACTGCCAGTAAAAGGGTTTCTTTCCCGACGTAGATGGGTTTGTCTCTTTACAGTTATTGTTCTTTTGATGTACAAGAGCTTTTGAGTTAATGAGGTCCTTTGTCAATTGCCATCTTGATTGTCTTGTGCAGCTGCTGTCTGATTTAGGAGTCTTTTCCTACCCTATGTCTTGTAGGTCGTTGCCAAGTTTTTCTTCTATTGACTCAGAGTTTTAGGTTTCATCGTTGAGGTCTTTGATCATCTGGAATTGACTTTTGTATACGGCGAGAGGTAGGGGTTTAATTTCATTCTTCTACAAGTGGTGATTCCCAGTTTTTGGCCAGCACCATTGTTGAAGATGTTGTTTTTCCTCCATTGGTGTCTTCTTGGCCCCTTTATTAAAATATGAGGTGGGCTGAGTTGTATGTGCTTACAGGTTTGGATCTTTCAGGTTTTATTCCATTGGTCAACTGGTCTGTTTTGTTCCAGTAACCAAGCTGTTTATGACTATATCCTGTGAGTTATAGTTTTAAATCTGGTATAAAGATTCCCCCTGTATTTGCTCTTTTGCTCAGGTTGCTTTGCTATTCGGGTCTTTTTTTTTCTAAATGAATTGAGGATTTTTTTTTTCCAAACTGTGAAGAGGCTTCTTGGGGATTTTGATTGGATTACATTAAATCTGTATACGGTTTTAGGAGATGTTGGCTGGGGGATTCAAACCGCCCCCACCAAATTATAGAAGGCTTTTTGCCTGATAAATGGGATATTGCAAGGAGATAAGGCACGTAAGTCCTGTTGTGAAGACCTGGTGTGAGCATGAAAATGTTATGAGACGTCACTTGCTAGTCAACTGGCCTCTGAAATGCCAGAGAGTGTTAACCAAGGCCACTAAAACATACAGCAAATATTGGTTTCCCTGAGACAATCAAGACTCCTCATCAATATCGCTGATACCTCAACTGCCTGTAGATATTGTGCAACAGTGGCTGCCAAGTGTCTATATATATCCAAATCTATTGGCTATTAGCTCTCTCCTTGGAGGAATAGACCACGGATGATGCCACAATTATGTCCTCTAGTGGTTTAGGAGATGTTATAAGCCCAATTGCTTGCACCTTTATAGAAAGACCACAGTTTGTGGATTAGCATACAATGCGAGATTGTGTCTATGCTCACAGCTTTAGCTTGCCATAATATTGGTACTGCTTAAATTTCTGTACATCCAATAGCTTGTGCTTTGTGAATATGACTAAAAAGGGTATGCTGGATAAGTTGTCAATCCATGAAGGGAAAAACCTGAACAGACTAGAGTCCAAAATGACAACTCCAAAGAAATTAGACTGTTTTCTTCTCACCCATTGGTGCCCCTTTCCCAAAGCGGGAAAAAACTGCAGAAGAGGAGGCGTGGTAGAATGTAAGGGATCGCGGAGGGATAGGCTAATCATGAGACTAGACATGAAATATTAGTTGGCTCCTTTGATCCAACATGCCTGTGCATAACAAGCTTCTCCAACTTCGGACTATGGAACTTGGTTGTTCAAATTTGGACAAGATCTTGGAAAATGCACACATGTGGACCTAATTGTATGATAAACTGTGTAGCATCAATGTTATCGCAAACAACTGTTGTCTTATGTAGAATCCCTTAAAAATAAGCAAATAAACAAAATAAATAATAAATAAAGCAACTGATAAGTTAATTCCAAACATGTTTAAGAATTCACATTTTTTCCCCTTTATTTGTTTATTATTCGTGCTGGCTAAAATATGCGTACATATGCTCCACCCATATGTAAAATGAAGTCGAAAAATAAGTGGTAGGTAATTCTACGCGAGCCATAAGGATTCATATTTTAACAGTACAATTGTTTTTCAGATAAAAAATATAACTATTGCTGGGCATGGTGGTACCGCCTTTAATCCTTAGCACTTGGGGAGGCAGAACAGGCAGATCTTTGTGAGTTTTTTTTTTTTTTTTGTGAGTTCAAGGCTATCCTTGTCTACAGAGTGAGTTGGAGTTCCAGGACAGCTGGGACTACAGAGAGACCCTGTCTCAGAAAAGATCAAAAAAAAAAAAATATATATATATATAATATATATATATTTATATATATATATAGTACTAAAAAATCAAGTTGCCCAGTTTGCCTCACTGTCATGCCCAGATCACAGAGACCCTAAAAGACCACCAGGACACGCAGCTCTGATACAAGTACAAAGTCTTTATTCAAGCTCAAACTCGGGCTGCAATCCTGTCTGATGCAGCAGAGAGGAAAGAACAACCCCTGATCTAGGGGAGTTGGGGTTTTTAAAGGGGAAAACCAAAAACGAGGAATTTTCCAATCTTGGCATTTTGCTATTGGTTCATAGCGACCCAGGAAGCATGATTTTAAACTGATTGTTTGGGGCTACCTGGGGGCTTGGTGATGCCATGGGGGGATCATTTACCCACTGAGTACATCCTGGTGGAGGAACAAACATGTATTTTTTTAACCTTTGGTCCTTCCCTGCTAGTTATTTTCAAGTGCGTGGGGTGGGGGTGGGGGGTTCTCATTGGTTGGGGCATATCTGTTCAGGGCATCATGTCCTGAAACTAGTTATTCTTGGCTCTGGGTTTTTTGTTTTGTTTTGTTTTGTTTCCACCAGGCCTGTTTCTCAATCCTCCTGATGCCTCTGGCAGCCCCTAGCCTGGGGAAGGTGAATGCTTAACCTTTCTTTGTCCAGAGTTGAGGTCTGGAATTAACTCTACCTCCTCACTTCCAACAACTGGCCTTGAGAAACTGAACTTCTCCCCGAATTGGGCAGGTTCCAGAAATTGCTTAAAATGATTATACTCAAAATGGAGTCAGTTAGGGCCTCTCTTACAACTAGGGATTGTGGATGCTAGCACCAAATTATTTTTATGTTTACATGTTTGTTCATTTATTTTGGTATTTTTGAGACAGGGACTCCCTGCAGCCTCGGTTGGCCTGGAAGTTTCTATGTAGTCAATGCTGACCTTGATTTCACAGAGATCCTTCTCCCTGTCCTCCAGTCTTCAGATAAAAAAGTGTGTATCACCACACCTTGCTAAATCTGATAATTCTTCACTTACCTTGTTTTACACTAATGCCAAAGTGCAAACTCATGTGTAAATAGTATAAGGCAGATGAAGGACTCAGATTCTCTAGGATGGCCCAATGCAGTCTTCTCTCTTCATCCTATAGACCAAATACAACCTGAACCTGGGCATGGTATCCAAGTTTAATATGACCAAACTTTTCAGTTATATCAGGGTGAAGCCATTTTCAATAGTGGCTGTGATTACTTTTTCTATAAATCATTGTGCTTCAGTTGTTACCTTTCATCTCGTGTTCTACCCTTATAAACAGACCCTTTGAGACGGACTCATTTAGAAAGAAGTGTGTTCAGCTCATTGTTGTGGAGGATGCATGTCCAAGATTGAGTGGATGGGTCTGGGGAAACCCTTAAATAATGTCACAACCACAATGTGTGGAAACATAGTAGGACAAAGAGCTAGGTGTACAGAGAGAGTGGAGTCAGCCTGGCTTCATAGTAACTCTTTCTGTGAAGATTAGCATAAACCCTCCAGAGAAAGAGTTCTATTATTGTCTGGTAATGAGCTACCTAATCTCTAAGGAAGTACACCTCAAATTTACCTCAATGGCTATCAGATGGGTTTCTTGCAAGATAGTTTACATTCAAATTGTAGCACCACTCAGATCCTTCTATTCCATCTGACTGCTGACAGCTTCATTCATTTTTTTTAATTAATTTATTTATTTATTTTCTATGTGTATGAATGTGCTGTCTGCACACAGGTTTGTGCACCCGTGTTGTGCAATGCCGCGGAGGTCAGAGGAGGGTGTCGGATTCCCCTGGAACTGGAGTTCTCCTGGAATTAGAGTTACAGACGGTTCTCAGCCGCCATATGGGTGCTGGGGATTGAACCCGGGTCCTCTACAAGAGCAGTCGGTGCTCTTAACCGCTAGGCTATCTCTCCAGCCCCAGCTTCATTCATTTTAAGGATCATTTCTAACACAGAACTACAGAGGCTTCCTGTGCTATTTTATCCTGTTATTGATGTGGCTCAATATCTTCCTTAAGCCATGAAAACACTCACCCTTTTTAATTTCAAAGATTACTTTTACTTAAGATTCAAAAGGAAATCCTATGAATAGACAAAAAATCCCATTTCAGGAAAATGATATGTTAAAGTTTGCTATCAGCAATTGCTCTTTTGGAAAATAAAAGGAATTATAGAAGCACTTCGTAAATGACAGGTTTGCTTTGAAGATAATATCCTACACATTTTGAATAGCAGAGGATTTTGACACAGTTTAGGCAGCACATTTTAGTAACTGTATTTCTGCTACTGGAATATTTAAAGTCTATAATCAAACTTCAATAAAAAATTCCATTCATTCAATTATTCATTCATTTAATCCACACATATTTATCTAGGGGCCTCACACTGCTTTATTATGTACATTGTTAAAAATAATTGAATAAAAATGGAGTAATTGTTTCAAAACTTGTTATCACACATTAATAAGAAAAATAATTTGCAGCTATGAAATCTTAAATTTGAAAATTTAAAGCCAGTTTTTATTAGCTGCAAGTTCTTGCAGCAATTTAAAATGTCCACTACAGAAATGGAGAAAATCTACTTTAATTAATAGATAAGCATAGCTAGTAATTAGCATGCCAAGTTTTTGTGCATAAATGAATGCTTTCAAAGTACTAAGAGTATTTATTTTCTCAGATTAGGAGCTCTGATGTTTTCCTTACAAGCTTATTAAAGTATTAATTTACTTACAATCTTCCCTTTTAACTTCAGGGCATCTGTGCAAACTGTCAACAGTTCTCTTAGTGGACTTCAATTAGTTTTCTGCATATTTTTCATTTACAGAAATTTCATTTTCTGATGTTCTTATCTAGCTTTTTGATATGTGTTTCCATGGACATATAGATTCTTGGGGAAAAAAAATCTTAACAAAATTGACGTGCAATTTGACTGAGGGAGAAATTGTAGTAACTCCGTAACTTGGAAGAAACAAGAGTAATGACACTAGTTAGGAAAGGAGAAGGCAATTCTACTGTGCGTTTTGAGTTGAGTCTGCAGCGTGGACTAATAATCCGTGGGGAAAAGGAATATTATATATATGAAGGCATGTTTATAACATTTTTCTGATGGAAGAGAATAAAAGGTAAATGAACTTATAGGAATTTCCTTCACTTTCAATAATGTTTTTGACTTACATTTTTATTAGCAAATATTAATTATACAAGGTAATATTTTCTGTTGCCACATTTTCATATGTGTATGTGCTGTTCTTTGATTCAATTCACTTTACGTTTTTATCTCCTCTTTTATCATTTTCCCCTTCTGAATCACTAATCCCTCTTTTACCACCATCATTTCTTAATTCACAAATTACACATAGGAGAGAAAACATGATTCTTCTCTTTGTGCTACTGCTTTACTTGACAGGAAGGTCAACAGAACCATTTATTTTCCTCCAAAGAACACAGTCTCATTCTTATGGCTGAGTAAACACTGTTGTGTATGTATGTCATATTTTCTTCATCTACTCATGCATTATCAGGTATGAGGCTGATTAGCTAATTTGGCTAATGTGAACCATGGTGCAGCAATAAACATGCAAGTGTATGGTAAGGTTTTACAACTGTATGCTGGTATCTAGCAGAAAGAATGTAAGACACACACATGTACACACACCCACACGCACACACACATGCTGGTATCATGCTGGTAAAATCTCAGTCTCATACATACACACATATGGTACTGTCACATTAGTAAAAATCTTTTAGAAAACCTCAGCAGGATTTATTTAACTGAACCTACACATATGACACAGATATAAATATATATCATATTGTACAATAATAGCAAAGAATATCTATAGTACCATTTCTGGTAATATTTTAAAAACTAAACCCAATTAAATTAAGACTGTTATATGGCAGGATCTCAAGGTACAATCTGAAATGTGAGATCATAATATAGTTTTGATGGAAAGATGCAAGCCAGGGATGCAAGTGCATCTAAAGCTTAATTCCACACTCATGTGAAAAAGATACAGTCTTTAACATTGCTTCATGAAGTAAATGACTATGTTTAGATCTGAATGAGTTTGGTTCTCACACAGGTGTATTCACTTTGTAAAGTCACTGAATTGTGTTGACACTTTGTACAGTTTGATTTAAAACAAAGTGAAAGAATTGATTTCAGAATGCTGAAACTGCTAGTAGGCTATCCAAACTTGTATTCCATGTGACAAAATATTATGATGGTGGAAATCTTAAGTAGAAATGGTTCGATGATATGAAGAACATCATACCATCCATAAATGAGGTAGAAGATAAAACCACCTTCCCATCTTTTGAATCAGATCCTGTAAATTATCTTGAGCTCTATAAGAAGAAGCCACTTACAGCAGTAAAATGACCTGCTTGAAATTATAGATATCTATATTGAGACCAGAAATAGAAGTTAGACCAGATTCTTTGTGTGTTTTTGGAGGGTGGGGTGGAGTATGTACATGTGTGTGCAGCTACACATACGTGTGGACGTCAGAACATGTACAGTGTCTTGCTCTGTCATTCCCCGACTTCTCCTTTTGAATCAGAGTCTCTGACTGACCCCAGAACTTGCCATTTTTTCACCTAGGCTATTGGCCAGCAATATGCAGTAATCCCCTGCTTCTGTCCCCGTCAATGCTAGTGTTACACAAGTATACTGCTACTCATTGCTTTTAAGGGGGTGCTAGGGACTTGAATTCTCATCTATATGCCTGCACAGCCATCTCTAGCCCTGGGCCAGATTCTTAATTCCAATCACTTTCATTGATAAGGTTTTCATTCAATTTTTGAATCTAATCTTTCATTGATAAGATTTTCATTTAATGAAAAAGTAATCTTATACTAATGGTGGATTTCCAAAGTTCTGATTGTTTTAAAAATATATAATTTCACTTGTATAAATCAAACAACATAGAGTGATATATTTAAAGATAAATATATTCATTTGCTAAAGACCAGATGTTCATGGTGACCCTGATTTATGCTGATTGCTCTTAGTAAGACATTGCTATTCTATTCTATGGTCAGCTTATACACCAGTTGTTACCAGTTCTACTGGGCCTTCCTAACTTCGAGGAAAAAGCTTGAAACAATAAACTACTCCTGCTAAATAGACATCTATATTTCCCCAATCTTCCATGTACTGTCTGTGTAAATCTTTTCTGTTCTTTTAAAAATGAATTTGGAGTAGACAGATTTGGAACCAAAAGATTCCTGTTTTTCTTATAAAGTTTCAAAAACGTTTTCTCAAAGTAGACTCTGAGTTTATTGTATGCATCAAGTTATTGTGTCTCCATTTCTTTTTGTTTCTTTTTCTTTTCTTTTTGTCTTTTTTTGAGACAGGGTCTCCCTTTAGTCCCAGCTGGCCTGGAGCTTGCTATGTAGACCAAGCTGGCCTGAACTCATAGAGATCTGCCTGCCTCTGCCTCTGGAGGGCTGGGACTAAAGGTGTGCACCATGTGTTTCCATTTCTATATCGCCATTCTTTTTATTTTTTAAATTTTATGTGTTTGAGTGTTTTGTCTGCTTGTATGTATGTATGTATGTATGTATGTATGTATGTATGTATGTATGTATACTTGTGTCCATGCAATCCCCATAGAGGCCAGAAGAGAGCATTAGATTCCCTGAAACTGGAATAATAAACAGTTGTTAAGGCCATGTGGGTAATAGGAACAAACCCCAGTTCTCTGCAAAAGCAGCCAGTGCTCTTAAATGCTGAGCTGTCTCTCAGTACTCTTTTTTTTTTTTTTGAAGGATGGAAAGGGTTTTACATATCAGATTGATCCAAGCTATAAAGTTTCTCACATCCATTCAAAGGACTTTCTGCAATTTTTAGATATTTTCCATGTTATGTGGAAAACCTTGTTTATTTGCTGACTCGTTTCTTGCTCTAGTTATTTTTTATGGCATCAAATGAGTACAAAACATAGTAATGTGTATAAAACAATAAACAGTCAAAAATTCTCTCTCCTCTTTCTCTCTCTCTCATCATTCATGGATTACAGTTCAATAATTGATTATGTTAATGCCAATATTTTTAAAATCCTCTCAGTTGTAGGCTATCACCAAGTATCTCAAAGAACAACCTTCTCTGTCTTCCTAGAATGACTGCATCAAGAACCATCACAAGAAGGTAACAGTGAAAGAATTATAAGCAGGCATCCTATTTACTCCACTGTGGCTCTGATTGATGTGTTTCCACATTCATCCCTTTAATGCATAGTACTTTGTTCTTCTAGCTACAAATTTAGGGTGTCTAATTTGTTCCCAGCTTCTTCTTCTATGACTGGGTGCTGCAACCTTAATACTATTGTAATTTTCAAAGCAAATATATAATTATTTGTTTGAGAAAAGCTGTGGTCCTCAACCACCCACTGCCATTCCACTGTCCCCCAGTTACTGCCATTCCACTGTCCCCCAGTTACTGCCATTCCACTGTCCCCCAGTTACTGCCATTCCACTGTCCCCCAGTTACTGCCATTCCACTGTCCCCCAGTTACTGCCATTCCACTGTCCCCCAGTTACTGCCATTCCACTATCCCCCAGTTACTGCCATTCCACTATCCCCCAGTTATGGCAATCAAAATATTTCCTGACATTGCCAAGTTTTCAGTAAGGATGGAGTGAAATGAAAATTTTCCCACCATGAGAGACAGTGTTCTACAAAAAGAAAATAAGTGACAGAAATAGACAGGAAGAAGAAAGACCACATTTCTGACTAGTGTGTGCTTTAAGGTGTAAGCTCTCCGGGAGGACTTTACGCTTAGATCATTTGGACAGATTTTCCTGTAGTAAGAGGTAGAAGCTATAGAACCATATCTGATTATGTCATTCCTGATCTCCAACTGTTGGCTTCACTCAACATTGTTCTTCTTTTGGAGGTCAACTCTTAATAATTTGAGCTTCCTTTGGATCTCAGTCAGAACACCAATTCTCTGTTCCAAAATGGACAGTGAATGGGCAATGCAAAAATCCACATCAACATTTACGTCATCAGCTGTCTCCTGGATGGTCTCCCACCACTGACTGGGGTCCTTCCATAGAGCTGCCCTGTCCTTTCTTAATAGCGTGGAGA
Source organism: Rhizomys pruinosus (assembly GCA_009823505.1). Taxonomy (NCBI): domain Eukaryota; kingdom Metazoa; phylum Chordata; class Mammalia; order Rodentia; family Spalacidae; genus Rhizomys; species Rhizomys pruinosus. The sequence goes on along the minus strand of VZQC01005404.1, from coordinate 284,365 downwards.
AGGCTAGAAGCTCTTCCCTTTGTTTCTTCTCTTCCTCATTCTGTCCACAAGATATTGGGATGGTTTCTTCCTTCTGAAGGGACACTTCTGAATTATTAATCTCACTTGCTAACATCAAGGGTACTTCTGGGCCAGTTGGAGAGAGGCCTTGACGGCAGGGCCTTACTTCCAGAGCTAACTCTTTTACTAGGTTTGCATATCTTAAAGTATTGAGAGTGTTTTCACAAGAGGTCATTCCTGGTGAGATAGTAGCAATCATGCAAATGGAAGAGTTCTGGCCTATGAAGGAGTCCCGGAGCACCTGGGTGAGTTTGCTGGCTCTGAATGGGGTGTGAGGCTTGTTTTTACCCAAAGCCCTGATGCATTCTTTCAAGGCTAGCAGACTCTTATTAATCTCTGCCCCTTCCAGCTGCCTCTTTCTTGTGGCCTTGGCAGTATCTGCCCCTCTTTCATTCCCAGCTAAGTCAACGAGGGAAAACTTGCCATGCAGTTTCCCTTTAGACTTGAGGATGAGCTGGAACACTGCGTGGCTCCTGGATGAGTGGGCATTGACAGAGGTCTGCCCCGATGTCCGACAGTTGTTTCCAAGGGCCACAAGGTTCAGCACTTCGTCCACACAGCACACCTCTTGCTCCTGCAGCCCTACCACTTGGATTTGCTGGTTCCCGTCCTCTAAGACTTGCAGTTTCTTTTTCCAGTTCAGCAGATCATACACCTTACCACCATAAATCTCAAAAAATGTCCCATAGACTTTGAGTTCCAAAGTTTCATAAGAGGAGTTTCTGAGTAGAAGAAAGACATCCTGAGCCACCAGGGCATAAATGCCTTTAGAATTATCTTGGACCCTTCCGGAAAAGGATCCACCCATAGTGTGCGTTTTCCCACTGCCCGTCTGCCCATAGGCAAAACAAGTGGCCATGCCCATGCGGAAGATGGACTCCACCAGAGGCTGGGCAGTGAACTTGTACACTAACTCGTTAGAGGCTGTGTCATCAAAGGCGTGGTCGAAAAAGAAGATCTGATTTTCTAGGTAGCGGGTCAGGTCCACCTTTTGCTTGGACTCATGCACCATGACCACATTGTGTGAGGGGATGGTGATAATGTCCAGGTCCTTCATGGTGGTCTCTCTCTGGTTAAGAGGCCGCTTCCTCACACACACGCAGATCCGGTGGTCTTCAGGGGCCTGGAGGCGGGACATCTTGCTGCTGTCCAGACGCCTGCGGTACTCTTCAATCATGCGCATAGTCTCGTAGTTGGGGTTTCCCCGGTTGATGTCCAGGGCTCTTCTTGCTCGAATCTCCAGCTGCAGTCGCCTGCGTTTCTCTCGCTGCTTCTGCAGTTTTTCGATCTCCCTTAGGCAGGGAGATTTTTTCCACTTCATCAGATAAGGGTTGCTGGGGACCACCAAAGCCTGGCTGTCCCCTGAGGGTGTTTCATTTCTGTGGGGGATCATTGTAATCCACTTGGTGGCTGTGCGCTGGTCCCCGATGAAGGTAGTGGGCGTTAGCGACATCGAGGGCAGGAGTCTTCGGGGTCTTTGGTACTCAGTAGAGGCCAGGACTGGATTCAGCAGGAATACAGTCTCCAGATCGATCTTCTTGCCTTTTTTGACTCCTTTCTCAACCCACTCCACTGTAACCCAAGAGTTTTCTCTGTTGATCTTTGTGACCACAGCCAGGTGGATCCGTTTGTCGCTGCGCTGGATCGCCACGCAAATACCCACCTGAAAGTCTGTGAAGTGCGATTTCAGAGGTTTCGGGGGTGAGAGGCGTGGAGCTAGAGGAATGCAAAACTGGCTGGCCATGGTGAGAGGTAGAGGCACCAAGGCTAGCTTTCTGAGCCTCTTGACCTCGGCACAGCAGGACCTGAGGCCAAGCCAGCCTGAATACCCAGAGTTTGAGCGCAGGTGTGCATTGCGTCCTCCTCTGTGAGCCAATCGCCTGGGAGCCTGCCAAGGGCCTGACATCACAAAAGGATGCAGAGAAGAAGCTGAAAGGTGGGAGACAACAAAAGGTTCCTGTAGTTGTATGAGTCCAAAGGAAATGATGAATACGGAGAATACAGATACGGAGATTCTTCTATGCCAGGGAGCATGGAAGGAACATGAGGAGGGTGTCGTGTGTGTTCTCTTTCTGTATTGGAAAAGGCCTGAAACACAGTACTTATAGGAAATGTATTGGGAGGTGTAAGCTCCATGGTTATTTCTACTGAAGTTTCGGAAATACCCATGGTCCTTGCAGTCTAACTTGACATCTCAAAGCTCTGTACTTCAGTTTAAACACAGCTGTGAAATTCCCTTAAACTTCAACTCTCCAGTGACAGGATGGAACAGATGAAGGTGGAGAAGTTTACAAACCCCAGGACTTGGAAATAAATGCAGGGAGATAAGGCAGAAGCCCGCTTTGCCTGCCCCATTGCCTTCTATGCTCATCTAACACTGACAATTTTAAGTTATTCCAGTTTAATGGACTTGCTCATTACAAAAATCAGAAAGAGTGGAATGGAGCAGGTCGTAGCTGTAATTTAACGCAGAACTTCCTTTAGTATTGCATCTGGGCTTGCAAACACAAGATGCTTATTACATTCCAAGTGGTTCTGACAGCTACAAAGTGAATTTTGTTCTGCTTGCAGTCACCACCATGCTTGAGATGAGTTCAGTAATTACCATCCCAAACTCCTTCAGTAATTACACTTCTGGCCTCATTATCTTTAATTTGGAGAGAAAGGAGAGACATTGATGGAAAGAGATAATTCATCCCACCTTAAGTGTGTGTGTGTGTGCGTGTGTGTGTGTGTGTGTGTGTGATGTACTTTAGAAGTTACTAAGGATGGAGTAGAGTAGGTAGGAAGGCAGCTAAGATCATAAGAGACAAAAATATTTGGTCAAGATGGTTTTATTTCTCTATAGGATGGCTTCCTTTCACAATAAAAAATATAATCATTTTTAAGATAAACTAAGATGAGGAGAGAGTTGGCACCTTGTGATCAACTCCCCTGCCCTCCACATGCCTGTGTCTTTTGGGTTTTGAGTTTTTTTATAAATGTATTCCCACTCTAAGTAAACAAACAGTAGTATGGTGTTCTTACAAGTTTCTCCAGGATCAGGGGTCACTATGGATATAAAATTTATTATCCATTCATATGCTTATGTTCCTCTGTATCAAATTTTGGAAAGCTTAGGTTAATTGATAATTTGGGCAAATATACAATGTCCATTTTGTGAGGCAGTTGATAGTGTTGAATCACAATAGAGAAAGGAGACAAAGGATTTTACATAATTGCCATTTTCATAAATATTTTAATCACCCATATTATCAATTATTAATCTTAGGCCAAAGTTATTAATTATTTCAAAGGCATTATGTAAAAGTTCTTATTCTCTTTATTTGTTATTATCCCTTTTTATAAGATAAGGGGTGTTATGTAGCCCAGTGTCTCAAACTGGATATTTAGCTGAGACTGACCATGAACTTCAGATTCTCTTACCTCCATCTTCAACTGCTGTGACTGAATGTGTGTGCCACCACCTCAGGAATTTTGTAGTACTCAGGATCCTCCTGCGGGACCCCACCCCTTTTCATTCCTTTGCCATACATGTCTTGATCTTTTCTCTCAGTCTTTCCAAGTGTTTTTTCCCTGCAGAGGCTTGTTGTTTTGGCAAGAGTTTTAAACCTGTATCATTCAGTTCTTTACCCAGTCTTGTTGTTGTTGTGTCCCCCCTCAACTTTGTATTGCTCCACAGATTGCCTATATAACATGACACTGCAATCAAAATTGGACCTCTGAAATAAACGGTATTAATTCCAAAATATGTGTAGGATTCAACATTTTCCCCTTTAATTTTATATTACTTTAAAATATGTAAACATACATGCCCGTCCACCCATGTACAGTAAGTACAGAGTCTGAAATATAAAAGTGGTAGGTCAATTCGAGAGCCTGTTAAGAGATTTACATTATAACAACACAGTTTGCTTTTCAGAATAAAAAGAAATATAATAATAATAATGGTTGTTTCAAGCTTGCCTTTCAACTGGGAATTTGGTGCATTAGCAAATCCACAAATGAGAGAAACCAATCACCTTTTGTTTTTTTCTGGGACCGTTTTACTTCACTTAGCATAACCACATCCAGTTCCATCCATTTACCCGCAAAGTTCGTGATGTCATCCTTTACCTCTGAACAGTACTCCATTGTGTAGATGTACCACATTTTAGTCATCCACTCCTCTGTTGAGGAACATTTGGGTTGGTTCCAGCTCTTCACTATTGTGAAGAGAGCTGCAAAAAAGATGGATGTGCATGTATCTTTGCAGAAGGATGAGTCTTGTGAGTATATACCCCAATGCTGGAGAGGTTCTGGGGAAAGGGGAACACTCATCCCCTGCTGGTGGGAATGTAAACTCATAAAACCACTGTGGAAAGCAGTGTGGAGAGCACTTAAAAGACTCAAAATGAGCCTACCACTTGACACGAGTGAAATGGTATCTGAGAGTGGTTTTAATTTCCATTTCCTTAATTATTAATGATGTTGAAGACTTTTTAAGATGTTTCTCAGCCATCTTTACTTCCTCACTGGTGAAGTCTCTGTTTATCTCTTTACTCCATCTTTTGAGTAGGTCATTTGTTTTCTCAGTCCTTTGTTTTATGAGCAGTGTATATATTCTGGACATTAATGCTCTGTCAGATGTATCACTGGTGAAGATTTCCTCCTACTCTGTGGATTTTCTCTTCACTTCCTTGATTGTATCTTTCCCTGTACTGAAACTTTTAAGTTTGATGAGATCCCATTTGTCAAGTGTTGGCCTTATTTCTTACACAACTGCTGTCTGACTTAGAAAGTCTTTTCCACACCTATGTCTTGTAGGTTGTTGCCAACTTTTTCTTCTATTACCTTCAGGGTTTCAGGTTTTACGTTGAGATCTTTGATCCACTTGGAGTTGATTTTTGTACAGGGTGAGAGATAGGGGATTAATTTTGTTCTTCTACAAATGGTGATCCAGTTTTGCAAGCACCATTTGCTGAAGATGCTATCCTCTTCCATTGAGCTGTTTTTTACCCCTTTGTCAAATATGAGGCGGCTGAAATTGTATGAGCTCAAGTTTGGATCTTCAATTTTGTTCCATTGGTCAACAGGTCTGTTTTTGTGTCAGTACCAGGCTGTCTTTATGACTATAGGCCTAATATAGCTTGAAATCTGGTAAAACAATCCCCTCTATATTGCACTTTTCACTCAGGGTTGCTTTAGCTATTCAGGGTCCTTTTTTTTTCCATGTGAATTCAAGGAATTTTTTCCCCAAGTCTGTTAAGAAACTCATGGAGATTTTGACTGGGATTGCACTGAATTTGTATATCAATTTGGGTAAAATGGACATTTTTACTATATTGATTTTTCCAATCCATGAGCATTGGAGGTCTTTCCATCTTTTTATGTCATTTTTCACTCTCCTTCTTCAGGGGTTTAAAATTTTGTTGTAAAGATCTTTGGTATCTTTGGTTAGGTTTGTTCCCAGGTATTTTTTTTTTGAAGGCTATGGTATAAAGAAAGGTTACTGATTTTTCTAGGTTAATTTTGTATCCTGCCACTTTACTGAAACTCTTCATCATTGCTAGGAGTTTTCTGGTGGAGTTTACCCTTAGGTAAACTATCATATAGCCTGGAAACAGGGATACTTGGAAAAGAACTTTTGTACATTTCATACAACATTTCTTAATCAATTTAGACCTGTTCCCCCATCCATAACCCCTTCACCAGAGTTCATGCATTCTGCCATATGTTCTGCATATTTTTCTCAGTCTTTTTCAACTTTTTTGATACAGACATTTACAGTTTTGGTCAGTTTATGTGAATATGTTAATGAGCCCTAGAATTAACTTACCATTTACTTTCAGGCATGGTAATTAAAGTATATGAGAGGAGGGTATATATTCATATTTTAGAGTAATGTGAAATTAGAGAGAAAAAATATAAACCCCCAAACTAGCTAACTAGTTGATAGACACCTGGTCCTACATCTGCAGATACCCACAGGAACTTCAAAGTCAACAATCCAAAGGGTGATTTATTTTCTTCCTGAAAATGGCATCTCTTGAAATTTCTCTCTCTTTCTCTCTCTCTCTCTCCATGTCTCATAAATTTGTATGTGTATTTGTTGAAGCCAGATATATCAGGTGTTTTTCTCAATCACTTTTCATCTTTCTTTTCAAGACAGGTTCACATACAGAAACTGGACTGAACTTGAAGCTTCAGTTAGACTGGCTTCAGACTCACCCATATCTGTTCCCCCAGTACTGGGCCTATAGCACACACTGTCATGCTTAGCTCTTTTTTTTTTTTTTTTATTGAGAGTATCTCATACAACATTTCTTAATCAAATTTAGACTCATTCCCCAATCCATGCCCACTCCTCATCTCCCCTGCCCCTAACCAGAGCTCAGGGACTCTGTCATACATGTTAAGTCTTGTTCTTCAATCTTTTTCTCAGTCGTTATACCTTTTCATTCAATGCACAAATACTGTTTTGGTCAGTTTTTTGAATAGGATTTCTCTCTTTTTTTGTTCCCCTTTGATATTATATTATTCCATATATCTATATTATTATAATTTGGAATAACTCTTTATATTATTCCCACTATAATATTATATATATATTTTTTTTTTTTTTTTTTTTTTTTTTTTTTTTTTTTTTTTTTTTTTTTTTTTTTTTTTTCTCCCTCCCTCTTTTTTTTTATTTTTTTTAACTTTGTTTTTTTCCTTTTTATTTTCTTTCGGTAATGTGGTATGAATGTACTGTCTGCATGCAAGTTTGTGCAACGCCGTGTCGTGCAATGCCGAGGAGGTCCGAAGGATGTCCTCGGATCCCATGGAAATGAAGTTCTCCTGGATTTGGAGTTTTCAGACAGTTCTCGGCAGGCAGCCATGTGGGTGCTGGGGATCGAACCCGGGTCCATCTGCAAGAGCGTCGGTGCTCTTAATAACCGCTAGTGCCATCTCTCCAGCCCCCCATAAATATATTTTTTTTATATATATATATATATATAATATATATATATATACTCATAAATAATCAAAATTACAAAATCTGAAAATAAACTATAGGTTAATTCCAAAAAACACATTAGGAGATTCACATTTTAACAAGAAAGTTCCATGCAGGTAAAAAGGAAGTATAAAACTTTATAAATTCTTTGTTTTTTTTAGAGAGAATGTGTATCTTCCACCAAAATAACGGTAATTACAATGTGTGGATACAAGTGGTAGGATCCAGTTCTAGAGCCCATTAAGAGGATTTACAATTATAACAGCACAGTTGCTTTCAGAATCAATGAAATCTAATATTAAAGTTGCTTAGTTTGCCTGCTAACTGGGGAATTGGTGTTAGCATCCACAAATGAGGGAAACCATTCACCTTTTTTTTTTTTTTTTTTTTTTTTTTTCCCTTTCTCTCTGGGACTGTGTACTATCCACTTAGCATAATTGGCTTAGAGTTCCATCCATTTACCTGCCAAAGTTCATGATGGTCATCTTTCTTTACTGCGCATAGAATCCATTGTGTATGTACCACATTTTTCTCATCCACTCTTCTGTTGAGGAACATTTGGGTGGTTCCAGTGCTTCACTATTATGAAGAGGGCTTCAATAAACATAGCAAAAATGTATATTTGTCATAGGATGCTTCTTGTGGGTAGATACCCAGGAATAGTATGGTTGGGGTCATGTGGTAGCTCAGTTTTAGTCTTTTAAGGGTTACCCACACTGCTTTCCACAGTCGTTGTATGAGTATACAGTCACACCAGTAGTGGATGAATTTCACTTTTCCACCAGAAAAGCTCTCTAAGCATTTTGTTGTCGTTTTGTTTTCTGGATCTTAGTCAGTCTTATCAGAGTGAGAAGGGTATCTGAGAGTGGCTTAATTTCCATTTCCTTAATTATAATAATGTTGAACACTTTTTACATGTTTCTTCCTCAGCCATCTTTACTTTCCTCACTGGTGGAAGTCTCTGTGTCAGTCTTTACTCCATCTTTGAGTAGGTCCATTTGTTTTTTCGTATTTTCTTTTTTTTTTATTAAAATTTAGTTTATTTATTTATTTTTGTCCGTGTATGATGTACTGTCTGCAATGCAGGTCTGTGCACCATGTAGTGCATTTCCCGGAGGTCAGAGAGGGAGTCCAGCTTCCCCTAACTGGAGGTTAAAGATGGTTCTCAGCTGCAGTGTGGGTGCTGGAGATCGACCCAGTCCTCGGCAAGAGCAGTCAGCAACTCTTAACCGCTAGGTCATCTCTCCAGCCCCTAAAATTTATTATTTGGTATGTGTAAGGAAGTGTACTGTCTGCACGCAGATTGGTGTACTGTGTCATGCAATGCCTCAGAGGTCAGGAGAGAGTGTCGGATTCTCCTGGAGCTGGAGTTCTCTTTGAATTGGAGTTAAAGACGGTGCTTTGTTTCCATGTTAGTGCTGGGAAATCAAACCCTGGTCCCTCTCCAAGAGCAGTTTGGTGCTCTTTATCACTGAGCTGTTCCTCCCCACCCCGCGTTTTTTAAGTAGGTTTTATATATGCTGGATATTAATGCTCTGTCAGAGTTCAGTGGTGAAGGTTTCCTCATCCCACTCTGTGGGGTTTTTCCTTCACTTCCTTGATTGTTTCATTAGCGGTACAAAAACTTTTGAGTTTGATGAGGTCCCAACGTGGTCAGCTAGTGTCGTTATTTCCTTTTGACTATGGCCTTGTAATACAGCTTGAAATATATGGTAAAACAATCCCCTCTGTATTTCACTTTTCACACAGGGTTGCTTGTTTTGTTGTTGGTTTAGATATTCAGGGTCTTTTATTTTTTCCATATGAATTTAAAAGGATTTTTTCCAAGTCGGGTGAAAAAGCTCATGGGAATTTTGATTGAAATTGCATTCAATCTTTATAGTAATTTGGGTAGAATAGGAAATGTTTACTATTTTAATTTTTCCAATCCATGAGCAAATTGTTGGATTTTTCCTTCTTTTGATATCATTTTTCAATCTCCTTCAGGTTTTAAAATTTTTCATTTAAGAGGTCTTTGTTGTTCCGTGGGTTAGGCTTGCGATTCCTAGGTATTTTTTGTGGCTATTGTGCTTGGGAAGAGGGCTCCTTGTATTCCTCCTCCAGTTGCTTATTGCTGGTGTAAAGAAGGCTACTTTTTGCTAGCTTTATTTTGTAGCCGCCACTTTATTGAAACGTTTAATCATTTCTAAAGGAGTTTTCTGGTGGAGTTTTTAGTCATCACCTTAGGAAACGATCATAATCATCTGCTGCAAAAGGAAGTAAGTTTAACTTCTTCATTGCCAATTAGTACTCCTGTAATTTTGCTTTCTCACCTTAATGCCCTAGCAGCATTAAAGCACTATATTGAAGAGGGGCAGAGATAGTGGACAAAGCCTTGCTGTGTTCCTGCCTTTTAGGGGAATGCTTCCAACTTTTCCCAATTTAAGGATGATTTGGCTTGTGGGTTTTTTTCCTTGTATATGGTTTAATTACATGAGGAATGATCCCGCCCAGTCCAATTCCCCTTAGGACTTTAAGCATGAAAGGGATACTGATTTTGGTGAAAGCTTTTTCTGCATTGATTGAGATGGTCATGTGGTTTTTCTGTCTTAAGGTCCATTTATGTTTTAATGATATTTTATTGATTTAACAATGTTTGTTAAACCATCCCTGCAACTCTGGTAGGAATCCAACTTGGGTCATCAGGGATGAATCTTTTTTATGTGGGTCTGTTTGGGATTTGCAATTATTTTGTTGAGTGTTTTTTTGAAGTTGCCACTTCAAACCTTGTTCATTTCATTCTATATGGGGTGGCACAAAAAGTTAAGTTAAGTTTGCTTTTGGCATGTCTCTTAAAATTTTTTCAAAGGCCTGTTTTGAACCCGGGTTCCTAGGTTTTTATACTGTTTATCTGAAGGTTTTCTTATCTGTCCAAAGTATTTTTCCACAGATATTAATAACGAAAATTTCCTTTTCATTTTTTTTTCTTGTTTCCAGACCTCTGAAGGCCTCTTATTTTTGACACTTAGGGGTTCTCCACCAGATTGCGTTTTTTTTTTTTTTCTTTTCTCCTTTCTCCTACTTAACCAGGCTTTCTGACAGCTGTGCCACCATCCTTCCAACCAGAGGCCATTTTAAAAATCCCTGGACTCATTCATACTAGGGCACTTGGTCAGTGTCACATGGCTTCCCCTGAAATCTCTTCCTTCAGTGAAACAGGCTAATCCTTTAGCTGGTCAGTTCTTTAATTATTAATATATAGAGAGATAGATATGATATATATATATATCTATATAGCTGTTTTTTGCTGTTTTCTATAACATGAAATATTTCGATAAGTTCATGGTTTTAGAACCAAAGGTACACAACATCAATGCCAGCATGATAATGAAACTATATTAGCCATCTCAACCCTGATAGTGGAATGAATTACAGCTGCATGCTTTAAATAATATTTATTTTTATTTTATTTGATTTTTTTGGTCTTTTGAGACAGGGCCTCCCCTGTAAGCCCAAGCTGTCACGGGAAGCTCACTCGTAGACCGAGGCTGGCCTTGAACTCACAAAGATCCACCTGCCTTTGCCTCCCCCCAAGTGCTAGATTAAGGTGTTGCCACCACCACGCCTGGCTAGAGCTGCATGATTTAATAAGGAGTTTTTTTTTTTTTTTTTTTTTCCAATGTATGTGACTGTTCAGTTACAAACACTAGGATAAAAAATCTCTTGAAGGAATGTTTAAGAATAAATGTGTGTATGTTTATGATATTGTTAAACAGCATATTAAGAGCTGTCTGTGTATGATAGCAATGCATGTACCTCTGCTAAGTACAACCTTTATAAACTACTATTGCCAAATTTATTAGAGATATCTGAGATAGGTGACAGATTTAATGTGCCCATGCCAGAAAATACCACATTTATATTCTCATGGTTATGACTCTCATTCTAGAGCTCTGGGGAATAAAAACTTTTTCCAATTCCTCAGACTAGGCTACAGGTCCTCTTCCCCTCTGAAGACCCTAGATAGGGACCCTCCAACTGCTAATGCACCCAGAACCCCCCCCACGCATTGGTGCTGTGAAGTCCTTGAACTGGTATACTCATATAAGACTCAACCAGCTGGGTTTTTTCAGTTTCAGAGAAAATGTCCACTAAGTAATGGCACTATCGATCCGGACCAAACCCACCAGGCAGAACACCCAGAGCAGCTAAGATGGAAAACCAGATTCTAACCCTCCAGCCTGACAACCATTCCCTCCGAGATTTCATCCCCCCTCAGCTCTGAAACAGATACAAAAGAGAGAACAGTGCCCCATTTCCTTATCATAATCAAAAGACTAGAATGTTAGATATGAGCTTCCAAGAATTCCAAGGGAACCCAAAGATGTCCACTTCCTTCAGAGGCTGTCAATCTTCTGACTGCTTCCCCTGTCCTGAGGTCCTGCCCCCTGGTTTTATAAATGGGTGGGCCCCCAGTCACCATCTTGCCACTGCCCCCTGCCTGCTGCTGCTGCGCCTGTCCCACCACGGGCCTGCAGGTGGCCCGCTCTGGCACTTCCAAATGAAGTGGATATGTCCCAGAGTGACTTAAGCTTCATGTACCATTTTTATCTGTGTGTGTGTGGTGTGTGTGTGTGTGTGGTGTGTGTGTGTGTTTTGGGGGTGTTTTTCATCATGCTTTTATAACCTAACAGTCTCCTGTGCCATTGTGGCTGGCTTTTATGTGGATGCTTGGGAATTGAATTCAGGTCTTCATGCTTGGAAGGCAAGTAACCTGACCCATGGAGCTATCTCTCGAGTTCCCTGGGACAATATTTAGAGAAATATTCCTTGCAATCTACGTATTTGTCTTTATTTTCCAGCACTGCTCAATACCCCTTTCAAATATCAGTACCCCTTAAGAAGTTTTTATGGCACTATTGATGTTAGCTATTAAAAACAGCAATTAGATCCGAGGAAGGAAATTTTTCAGGGTCACTGGTTGGATTTGCTGGACAAAAAAACCCAAAGCCTAATTTTGCAGTACTGATAGCGAAAAACTAACACTCACTAGGAAATAAAAACAGTAACATGTTGATTGAGATTGTTGGGTTGGTTTTACATTTGGATAATCTGGGCTTCCATTTGTAAGCAATGTTTTTTGTTGTTTTTTTCCATCTCTGCTGAGATAAAATTCAGTATTCAAAACCATCTGCATAACTCTCGCTAATGTGATTTATTCTGAAGGACTAGTTCCTCTAAGAAAACACCATAAATCTTAAGTAATGAGATAAAAGCAGCATTTTGGTCACTGTGTGAAGCATTGATAAAATTCTGATCCTAACGCGGACAAAGGCCTAAGTAGCAATTTTGTTAAGATGAACATTCATAACAGATTAGAGAACAGAGAGCAACACTTTCAATACTGAAGATTTAACAAGCAAAAGACAAAAAACCCTGGGTTTCAGAGAGTTTGCCATTCCTTTTCTGATGGTAAATTGCCACACAGAATTGTTTTTGTTTTTTAAAAAAGAATCTTCCTGGGAATGCCTATAGGGCAGTATCGTTCATTAATGTTAGTCTTCTGGGAATGCCTATAGGGCATTATCTTTATTATGTTAGTTGAGGCCACCCTAACTGTAGAAAGGATCATCCAGTAAACAGGAGATCCTGTCTGTATAAAGAGAACAAACAGAGCTGAGGGCTAGCAAGTTCCTTGCTCTCCGCTTCTGATGATGGATATGATTTTACCAGCTGCCTTGAGTCCCCCTGGCTTACCTTGACCTCTTCTGCCATGATGCCATACCCTTGATGTAAGCTAGAATAAACCCTGTCTCCCTCAAATGTTCTCACAGTCACAGGAAAAAGAAACCAAGATAGCACTTATCCATGGTGGTTTTGCTAAACCTATGCTTCAAACATAGATGATATAGTTAGATAAGTGATATATTCTATTCCTTTCAAATTCTCTTTATTCGAAAGCCTAGGAAGAATTGGTTATAGCTCCACTAGCGAGCATAGAATGGGGAGAATAAATAGAGGAAATGAGATTAGTAATTTTCATTTATTAATTGCAGACATTCTCAGTTGAGGCCTGTCAAAGTCGCTTTACAGGAGACAGACAATGTGGTTTCTAGTCTCATTTTACATATGAATCTCCCAGGACACATTTATCAATGGGTGCTTTTCCAGCACTGTTTTAATGGATACTGCATCCCAGTGTTGGATGTGTTTGATCACCTTGGGAGTCTAGTATAGAGGAATGACCCTTAAGCTGATTAGTTCTTCCAAGGAGTTCAGTAGACTTCCCAAAGGCTCTCTGAACTAGAATGAATAATTTCTAGCTTTTATTTTTTTTTTTTTCTTTAAAGAGTTGAGAGAACATTGCTAAAATTACCTGAGGATAACTGTAGGGTTCCTATACATTTCTTAATTATGGAAATTCATCCATAAAGTTTATCAAAGATGATAAATCTAGCAGTTAGTGTTGTAGTACAAAACCACTCATGTTGCTCATCTCATGGCTTTCAAGTTTATTTAACATGTGGAGAGAAGGCTGAGTTTATTTATAGTCTGCATCCCAGTGTTTGTTTGGAAGTAACACTAGCACTACAGAAGCTATGCTGATGGATACTTTGTGAGTTCAGCTACAGCTCTAATTTAAACAGACTTCCTATTCCTGGTCTCTAGAGTCGTCTTTAGAATACACATTTCAGGATTTTAAAGTCAACTTTATGTGGCTCAAATATGATGAAGGGATACAAATACCTAGAGAGAGAAATTAGTAAAAATATAAGATATTTTTTCTAAAATTGAGATGAATCTTTCTACCTATACTTGAAAAAGTACCCTGAGAGAATAAATTGTAATATGTTTTAAGGAATGTAGACTTTAAGAATTCACTTGCTGGGGCATCAATAATCATCTCACCATTTTTCTTCCAGAATTCATTGGCATCCATTATTTCCTTCTTTCTACCTCTATTTCAGACTATTTGTCTTTTTTTTTTTTTTTTTTACAATTCCAACATTTCTCTTACTTTTGGCATTATGCTTATTACATGGATTAAAAGTATTACATGTAAACAAGTTAAGACCCTTGATGAATTGTGGAACACATTATTCCCATTTATATGCCTAGTATCTCATAATTGGGCTTGTAAGTATACCTGGAGCTATGAGAATTGGTTAGATAGATGTTTTAGACATACTTGGATGCTAAGAAGGACCTTATTCAATCCAGTACACTTTTGAAATTCTTTAATAATTGCCTGCTAAATATTAAGGTCTAGGCTAAGAGAAATATTACAAAATATCAAAAAAAAGGAAATGAATTCTTTAGGACCTCTCCATCCGCAGGACACTTATATCATCAATTTTTGGAGACATATATTAAGCAGATAAATTGCTTGTCTCTCTCTCTCTATATATATACATATATTCATGTATATAAATAAGGATATATAGATAATATTCTAGTAACTATAGCTGAGTCAAGTTCCTAACATTTTTATTTATATTAAAGCACAGAATGAAATGCACCTTGTTAGGGCCAGTCTTATGGAACATATTTGCATAATAGATATTACAATTGGGCTAGATTTGTGTTTTGTAACCTGGCTAAGTTGTAGAATCTCCTAAGAAGACATTATAAAGTATGGAATTGTTTAGGTCCACCCACACCTGCTGATTTAATGTCTAGGGTTTAGAGCTTTGAGAACCCATATTAACAAAAGTACAACAGATTTTTTTTCCACACTGGAAAACTAAAAGAATTAGATTGCATGTTCTCTAGGTTGCTTGCTAAACAGAGATTATATGATTCTATGATAGTTGAAAAGAAAGATACCTGTGATCATGGAATTCTTTCCCTCGCTTCATGCTTGGAATGTTTAAGAACATGTCTGCTTCAGCAAAATGAGGCAAAATGCAATATTGGGGGAAGGCTGCTGTTTGCATTCTGCAGTGTTTATAGCAGATATATAAATATTTGTTATTGTTTTAAGCACGGAAGTTGAAAAGTGAATTTTTATCAAAGTCTTAGGTCATAAAATGTTTTTTTAAACATGTGTAGATCATTTATTTTCAAAGCTCCTATGGTGCTTGAGGAGAAGATCATGTTGCAAAGAGTGGATACTTAGCAGATTCTTGTTATGTTGAGCTGTTGGGTGGAATCTGGCAAATATATGGTACTTTGGAGTGATGATCTTTTTCATTGCTCCAATTTGCTAAGTGTATAAGATGAAAATGATATTGAGACTGAAAATGATATTGAGACCCTTACCCATACTACCTCTCCATAGTTCCCCATAAGTAATGGTACCACTACTGTTTGTCACTGTCAGAGAATGATATCTGTGGGACTAGCATAGATTTACCATTTTGAGTTTTCCCTGAGAATATAATGTAGGCTAAATTTGGAAGGAGTAAGGCATTGAATCACAGCAATCATTTGATTATAAAGGAAAGAAAGTACCAGCATAGATGGAGGAAGTGAGCAGGAGGCTCCAGCCTTAGCATAGGAGATATTGGCAGCTGACTATTGCTGGGGGAGGGAGAGTTGGTCTTCTTTAAGGGAGTGGCACACTAATAGGCTGACCAGGCTCCAGTAGATTGATTCAAACGCTGAGGGACATTTGGGGATGCAAACTTGACTCAGTAGGCCATAACATGTATGGTGGAATGCATGAAATCCTGTATAGGGTTATGAGGAGGTACAGATGGAGGAGGGGACCTAAATTTGACTAGGATGGGCTGTATGAAAGGCACAAAAACTCAATGAAAATATCATTGAATTAAAAAGAAAATCTAAGTATGTATTTCAACTACCTGTGTCTACAGCTGTGCAGGCTGCTACAATTTGGAAATTATTGGGAAACTCCCCATGACTAGTGACTATATGTTGATCATTAAACAACTCAGGTTGGAACCCTCATGTCCTTTTTTAAAATTTTTATTATTTATTATTTTTTTTGTATGTGT
Source organism: Rhizomys pruinosus (assembly GCA_009823505.1). Classification (NCBI taxonomy): domain Eukaryota; kingdom Metazoa; phylum Chordata; class Mammalia; order Rodentia; family Spalacidae; genus Rhizomys; species Rhizomys pruinosus. Next base: position 268,387 of record VZQC01005404.1, on the reverse strand, counting down.
ATGAATGTATGTCCGCAATGTACATGGAGGGCAGAAGAGGGTGGTCAGATTCCCCTGTACCTGGAAGTTAAAGACAGTTCTTAGCTGCCAGGTGGGTGGCTGGGAATCGAAACTTGGGTCTTCTACAAGAACACACAGTGCTCTTAACCACCGAGCTATCTCTCTAGCCCCAGTATCATGTCTATTTTTATGACTTCTTTTTTGAGGTTTGCAACAATCTCACAAAATACTGTTAGTGACAGTTCATAACTTAAAATCAGAGGAAATTGAAAAGGAAAATCTAAGTATATTCTGAATGATTAAAATACAGGTAGATGATTGTCCATTTAATCATTTAGTGTCATAAGTTTAAACAAGTTACAAAAAGTTTAAATTTACCAGAAGTTATACACGTGGAAAATGGTGTGGTTGACAATTGAAAGAAACGCAAACATGTAAAGATGTGATGTTAAACCATAAATGTACAAAACTAACTTCAGTGTTCAGTGACTTCCACAGACAACCCCTCTTGCTAATCGAGGAGAGCTCAAGTGTTCTAAGTGCAGCTTGAAGTATCATGGGACATTCACCATCTCCTTGTGAGAAGTTCCTCTCTCCAGTGAATTTCAATGATAGAAAAAATAACCTAGTATGTTTTTTTCATTTTTTCATCGTGCATGAATGCATATAGCATACAAAATATGTGTTAAGAAAATGTGTTATTATTAAGGCTTCTTCAAAACAGTAAAAGTCGTGATCATTAGTAGACAGAAGTTATATACTGAGTTCAGTTGGCGATGGGGTGGACCCCAGAGAGTGCTGAGCAGACCCTCTGTCTTTGCAGCCGGTCCTAATTCCATCATACTGCAGAGGGTAGTGCTGCTAGCCCAGGTCACTATCATCAGCACATGGAGAAAGCAGCTGAGATAGATACTCAGGAGACTGAGTAGTCTGATCTTGTGGGCAAGAAGAGGTTGTGGAAACAGTGAACATTAAAGACACTGACAGAGTTCCAGTTCAAGGTGGCCTATGTAGAGCTGACCCTAACCACTTCATTGCAGAATAGTGAGGGTGGACAGAACAAGGGACCAGATCAGAGAGTCCTTGGCCAGGCTCAGTAAAGGAATTAAGACTGACATTCCAAAAATGAGGCCTCATAAAATTAAAAAGATTGGGTATAGCAAAGGGCACCCTCATTCAAGTAAAGAGGCAACCTACGGAATGTAAACTGGTGTCTACCAGCTTTACCTCTTACACCGTGGATAGACAAAAAAAAAACCTCAAAAGACTAAACATAAAAAAGAAACCACACAATTAAATTTGAGGGAAGGAACTAAACAGTTCACAAATGATGAAACATAAGTGGCTGAGAAATACTCATTTAAAAGGTTCAACTCCTCAGCTATTAAAGATGTGAAAATCAAAATTATTTTGGGAATTTATCTTACCAACTTCAAAGATGATGAATGTCGGTGAATATGTGGGGGAAGGGAGCAATTGTTTACTGCAGGTGGACTTGTGGACTATTGCAGCCATTATGGAATCAGTGTGAGGTCTCTCCACAACCTAAAAATAGATCTTCCACATGATCTAGCCATGACACTTTTGGGTATATACCAATAGGACTCCAGCTGCTTGCAGAGTACATGTTCATTCATGTTTTCATTGGGGCTCTATCATAAAAACAGAAATGAAAACACCTAGATGTCTGTCAACTGTGAATGAGAATGGAAGTAATTTGCCCAATGGATATGAGTTCAGCTTGTTGGAAAAGGAAAAACCATAATTTTCAGGCACGGTGAAACATTCAACAAATAATAACAAAGGTAGTTATTAATGCCCAGAAAGAGATACTATATGTTCCCTAGCCTAAATGGGCTTTGAATTCTTTAGCTAGTGTGTTTCATTGAAAAGCCCTAGAGATGAGGAAAATAATAAGAGGCTACAGAGGCAGTTCATAAAGGCAAAGTAATAAATACAGAAACAGAAATTGGGAAAAGAATAGAGTGGAAAAAGAGAGAGTGGATTTAATGGGGTTGGGAAATGGGAGACAGGGCAGAGAGGAGTGGAGGATTAAATAGTAAAAGCCCCCTGAAAGCAAGATAGAAACTTATTTATATATGCATAGAAAAAGATTTTAAATGTAGCTACTCTGCAACTGGGGTTCAGACACCCCAGCCTAGCATATGAAAACTCCAGTGCCAAGAATCAACTCCCTCTTTTAGAGTTGTTGAGCAGAGTGATCCCGTAGATACTCAAGAAATCCTAGCTACTGCCTTTTCACCTTGTTTAACCCACAAGAACATGGGCAAGCAATCCCTATTTCTGAAGATTATATACATGAGGCCAGAAAAAACAGAACAAATAAGGAGTAATGAAGCTTATACTGACCTCAAATTTGCTATGCATGTTACTGTCAAGGAAAGATGATTATTAAACCTACCCAGCTTTGAACACCATGAGCTACAACGACAACCAGCTTGGCAAAGTATTCCCCTTGGCGCAATAGTGTCCTGAATGTTATGGGAGTAAACAAACACTCTTTAATTGGATTTGGATTTTAGGGGCCATGTTTCACAGGTGGGAATCCAGATCAGACACTTTTATCAGGGCCAAGAATCTATGGCCAGACAGATCATAGCCCATAGGGAAGAACCTACTCTATTATTATGCTAAGTATACATAGTATTAAACTGGTTCCTAATGACGTGTTTTCCTGTTCCCAGAGATTAGTTAAGTGCAGTCATCACTTCAGAAGAGAGAGCTCCTCTGCAGCAGAACGGCACTTACAGAGACCCAACAATTGATTCATCATGTCGAGATTAAGATCTCAGAGTGTTTCATCCCAAATGGAACAACCTAGGTTACGACTATCGCAACCAAGGCTCAAGGTGGCTAGGTGGGAAGAGAAACAAGAAAGAGTGGTAGAAGCCAGAGAAAGGGAACTGAGTTTTCCACACAGATGGTCAGTTACTCATATGAAGTCAGAGTGTTGTGGTGTTGAGAACACTCAGAGAAAAGAGCACACAGACTCCATGTTCCAATTAGCCAAATTAGTTTCATTTGAGCTGGCCAGCAATCGTACTCTACCCAGGGTAGGATTTGGAGGGTGCAGTGTTGACTCAGGGGCAGGTTACATTTATAAAGGCAAATACCTTATCCTGTTGGATTTTTTTTTTTTCATTTTTTGAGAAATTCTAGTAAGACAATCAACCAAAAACTTCAGTTCCTACCTAGTGCAGGATTACAAAAGTTAAGATAGGCACTGGACAGGTGACAGGCAATTGTAAAACATCTACAAAATTTAAGAGAGATAGTGGATATGCAGTCACAAAACATCTATGGATAGGGGATTACAAAGGTAAGATAAACACTGGCTCCCCCTAGACTTGTTTTTCTGGGCCAGGGTTCAATCATTAAGAGGGAGTCACTGAAACAAAATGCAGTTACCTAGACTGTGTACAGCATCTCATCTGTAATGTTGATGATGTACGCAGTCCCAGGTAAGGTGAAGCCAGACAAAATCCCAGCATAGACTGGAGAAGTGAACAAGAAATTCCAGCCCTACCCAAGGATCTATTGGCAAGCAATGGCTCATGGGGAAGGGAGTCAGTTCTCACATAAGGGTGAGACCTTTGGTAGGTTGACAAGGCTTTAATGGATAAATCCCCCCAGAATAACATGTGGGGGCACAACCTGGCAGTATATGAAATTTGGAGAGGAGTTAGTAAAGAGGGGTGCAGATATGGGAGGTGACATGAATTATGATCAAAATATAGTTTGAGGGCTGGAGAGGATGGCTCAGCAGTTGCGGAGTGCCAATTGCTCTTGCACAGGACAGGGTTCAATTCCCCACCCATATGGCAAGTTAAGAACCTCTTGAGCTGGTGTGGGTGGTGCATGCCCTTTAATTCCTAGCACTTGGGAGGCATAAGCAGCAGACTTCTCTGGTGAGTTCAAGGCCAGCCTGGTTTAGAGTGAGGTCCATGCCAGCTGGGGATATAGGGAGACCTGTCTCAAAAAAGACAAAAAACAAGACAACAAGATATAGTTTGAAATTCTCAAAATTCATAAAAAAAGACGTTGCCAATGACCTTCCATTTCAATGCTTATAATCTCTGCTGCTTCTTTGTTGTGTCTTTGAAAAATAATCTTATTTATAGTTTTATTTTATATGAATGAGTGTAGATTGCCTGCATGTTTTTTAAAGTCTCCCTGTATTGTAAACTTCCCACAAAGGTTGGAAGGGGGTAGTGGATCCGCGGGAGTTATGGGTGGTTGGCAAAGTGAATGCTGGGAATTGAACCAGGGGCATCTGCAAGAGCAGCTAGGGCTCTTCACTGCCGAATGTCTGTCTAGGCCCCATTTTTTGAGACAGGTCTCAGGTAGGTAACCTAAGCTGGTCTGGAACTTGCTATATATAGACTTATTGCCTTGAACTCATAGAGGTCGGTTTCTGCCTGTCTCTGCCTCCTGCATGCGTGAGATTAAAGAGTAATTTTTCCTACTACCATCCTCCCCACCACCGCCACCGAAGCTTACCTTGCTCTCTTAGCCTCAGAGTTTCAACAACAAAGCAGCCTCTTCTTAGTTTTATTATTCACTTAACGTGGTTTGTTTCTGACTCCAAGTATGTTTGCACCCTGCTTTTCCAGGCCAGCCTGGTCATTCTCCTCATCCATCATAAGGTTGTGCTTTATTTCAGTTCTCAGATTGAAAGCCTTAAACCGTCACATCTCTCCAATTCTGTGACCTTGAACAAGTCTCTGCATAGGTTTGTCATGCATAAATATCTACCACATGGAGGTGCTGCGAGGACTGTAGACAAATTCATAAGTAACTGATTGGACAGTTTCTGCTACACAATATGCAGTTTAGTTGTATTTTTTTATTACCTGTTTGTATATCTGTATTTATTAATTTCCTTTATTTCTTATTTTCTTCTTTATTTGGACTGCTAGTTGAACTGCTAGTTTTTGAGGGAGAAGGGACAGATATTTACTATAAAATGTATGGGACCCATAGAAAGACCTACGAGGTTTGTCAGTTCAGGCATGGTATTGTGCTTGAGAAAGAAGCAGGAATTTTCCAGAATTTTTCCTCCGCCAAGAAATAAAAACAAAACAACAAAACAACATACATAAAAACAAACAAACAACAGAAAAAGTGGATTAGACCAAATTTCTCAAGCCTTCTCTCGCTCTTAGGTAAGATTCTAATTTGCAAACAGTTAAGCATTATTCCAAAGCTACATGATTATATCCAATTCAAAGAGATTCTTGAAAGTTCGGAAAACCCTTTCTTATAATGGCAGTTGTTATTATGAAAAATCTTTTTTAAAACTCAAGAGGTTAGCTATGGCAGTGCTTATCCCCCCAGCATGAGGACCTAAGTCTGGAGCCCTAACCTGGCATGGTGGTGTGGGTTATAATTCTAGAGCTGGGTAAGGCAGTGGGAAAAAAAAAAAAGAAGGGTCCAATGGGACACAACTGGCCAATAGTAACGGCTGAAATTTGCTTGCTCCAGTTTCACTGAGAGATCTTGTCTTTCAAATTAAGGTGGGGAGAAATAGAGGAAGCCTTATACAAAATCGGTTCCCAACATATGTATGTACATGCACAGACTCCCACCTGCATATAAGATGTCCACACACATGCAGCACACACACACACATGCAACACACACACACAATCAACACCACACACAAACCACACACACACACACACAAAGAGATTCATGGGACCCCAGATAGGCACTCATGCATTTTTAAAAGAAAATACATATTTATTGGCATAAGTAAAGCTAAAGCCCTATGGAAAACTGTAAACAATTGTGTTCCAGTCCAGATTTGGATGTTGAACTTCTCCAAAAATATTTATTTTATTGGGGCTGGAAAGATGGCGCAGAGGTTAAGAGCACCGACTGTTCTTGCAGAGGACCCGGGTTCGATCCTCAGCATCCACATGGCGGCTGAGAACCATATTTACTCCAGTTCCAGGGAGGCTGACAACAAAACACCCTCTTCTGACCTCCGCGGCATCCACATGACAATGGTGCACAAACCTACATGCAGACAGTAAAATTCATAACACATACAAAAATAAATAAATAAATTAAGAAAAAAAATAAAAATAATAAAAATAAAAAAAAAATTATTTATTTAACAGGAAAAGACCTCATATAAAACTCATTTTCCACACAGATTTAATTGAATATAGGCATATGTCACTATGTTAAGTGTATTTTTGTCATATCTTGTTTTCATAGTAGCATGCTTTATGACCAAAACTATTAGGGAAACATAGAAGATAATTCATTAAACATCTCTAGCAAGTCCTAATTTTCATTTCAATGAAATTTATCTTAATGAAGTAAAATACAAAGCATGGCAAGATGTTGTATTTCTGTTTTTCCCTTGGACACATTCGTGATGGCCTTGCATCCCACTACATCCATAAGTAACATTTTATGTAAAAGACCCACTTTAAATTAGAAGTGAAAAAGCAATCTCACTTTTATTAGCTTCTATCCTGAGTTGTAATTACCTGTGTCATTAATTAAATAGATAAATTTTACCCAACCAATAAAAGCTAGACATTATAATGATTTAACAAGAATTGAAAATACTAAATTATCTATTTGATACTTTAATGAGGTACAGTCAATTTTTGTTAATTTTATATTATGGAATATTTTTACTAGTAGAAAACCTTTATGCAACATCACCCCCATTAATTCTGAATCATGCAGTGATTCTGTTCATTTAACTACACTTTAGTGTTAAGTTCAGTCTGTAAATGACCAACACTGGAGTAATCCTGTATATGGGTCAATATTTCTGTGGAATTGACAGAGTACTTATATTTCTCATATCATTTTTAACTCTCTAGAAACCTGTTGAAATGATAAAGGTAGATATTACTTATTGTACTGTAATATTGATAAAAAGCTGGAATCAGAACAATTGTCATAATTTAGCATTTCTAAATGTGACTATGGTGGATGGAGAATGTCCCATAGGCTCCAAGTGTTTGAGCACTTGACCTCCAGTTCATGGTGCTTGGGGGGGGGGTGTCATGGGCCTTTAGAAAGGTGTGGCCATGCTGGAAGCATGTCNCATTTGTGGGTGCTGGGAATCGAACTTTGTTTCTTTTTGCGGTTCTTAGCCTCAGCCTTTAACGGCTGCGCTAACACATACAAAAATAAATTAATTAAAAAACAAATTTAAGCTGGGTGTGGTGGTACAGACATTTAATCCTAGCACTCAGGAGGCAGAGGCAGGCAAACCTCTGTGAGTTCAAGAGAGTTGGTCTACATAATGAGTTCCGGGCCAGCTGGGGCTATAGGGAGACCCTATCTCAAAAAACCAAACCAAAACAAAACTGTATAACATCTTGAGTTATCAGAGAAATACAAAATAAAATCACGTTGAGATTTTATCTTACCACTCCCAGAATGGCTAAGATAAAAAAAAAAAAAAATCAAAGAACAAAAATGCTGCTAAGGATGTGGACAAAGGAAGTCTTATTTTCTACTGGTGACAATAAAATCTGCTGCCGCTAATACGGAAGTCAAAGGGAGATTTCTCAGTAAGTTGTAAATTGATCTAATATTTGATCCAGTCATATCACATATCACTAACACATATCACTAAAGATACATTTCTTTTTTAGTTTTGGGAAAGACTAGACAGTGTATTAGGCTTGCCTGCAAAGTGAATGGAGACATATTTTACACGATCAGCAGTGACTCTCCCTTCCTGCCATGGCTGCCCAGAGATCTAGCAGGAATTCTGTGTCCTCCTCCCATAATGACAAAATGGTGAGAGAACCCCAGTCCCATGTGGTGAGCTTTTTATACGCCTTTGGCCCCAACATGGTGTCAGTGCGTCCCTGACTTCATGCAGATATCATGGGAAACTCTGTGGGCTCAGCTTTGCCTTTAGCTCCTCCCCCTAAGTAAACCAGACTCCATCTTTGTAGTTTGCAGCTTGTCGGATGATAAGTCCGTTTCAAAGAAGACATATTTTAGTCCACGGGGGACATTCTCATTCAAAACACCGCGGTACCCACCTTCTGAGCTTTTTAATTTGCTTCAAATCGTGAAGGACTGTTGAATGTCCCACCTTGATTTATTTGCCAACTTCTCCTGTAGTTTTTTTTTTTTTTTTAATTTAAGGGTTTTTTTTTTCACACAACATTTCTTAATCAAATTTAGAACTAATTTCCCTTCTTTGCCCGCCCCCGCCACAGAAATCATGCATTCTGCCATACATGTCTTTCATCTTTTTCTCAGTCTTTTAAGAAAATGATGCTGAAGTTTACCATTTTGGGTTTAGTTCAGTTTCAGTCAGATCTTTGATCCGTCTTTTTTTGTTGTTGTTCCTTCTCATTTATATCATTCCAAAATATGCCTATATGGAAGCAGCAGATATACCAAAATTATGATGTCTGAAAACAAACTCTAGGTTTATTCCAAAACATGTATAGGGTTCCCAATTTTGTTAGTAGAATTGTATGCAGATAAAGAAACAATGTTATTTTAATTTCCTACAATCCACAGCAAGTTGATGAGCAACACTAGGTATTATATTTACTAAGAAACAAGAAATAAAAAGAAATTATTCAGTTTGCCTTCTAAAGAGGTAATTGGTGCTAGCATCCACAAATGAGGGACACCTTATGTCCTTTGTTTTCTGGGACTGTGTTACTTCACTTAGCATAATGGCTTAGAGTTCCATCCATTTACCTGCAAAGTTCATGATGTCATCTTTCTTTACTGCTGCATAGAACTCCATTGTGTAGATGTACCACATTTTTCTCATCCACTCTTCTGTTGAGGAACATTTGGGTTGGTTCCAGTGCTTCACTATTATGAAGAGGGCTGCAATGAACATAGCAAATGTATATTTGCAGTAGGATGCTTCTTGTGGGTATATACCCAGGAATGGTATGGCTGGGTCATGTGGTAGGCTCATTTTGAGTCTTTTAAGGGTTCTCCACACTGCTTTCCACAGTCGTTGTATGAGTATACATTCCCACCAGTAGTGGATGAATGTTCCCTTTTCCCCAGAACCTCTCTAGCATTTGTTGTCTTTTGTTTTCTGGATCTTAGTCAGTCTTATCAGAGTGAGATGGTATCTGAGAGTGGCTTTAATTTCCATTTCCTTAATTATTAATGATGTTGAACACTTTTTACATGTTTCTCAGCCATCTTTACTTCCTCACTGGTGAAGTCTCTGTTCATCTCTTTACTCCATCTTTTGAGTAGGTCATTTGTTTTCTTATTTCTTTTTTTAATTAAAATTTATTTTATTTATTTATTTTTGTCCGTGTATGAATGTACTGTCTGCATGCAGGTGTGTCACCATGTAGTGCATTGCCGCGGAGGTCAGAAGAGGGAGTCAGCTTCCCCTGAACTGGAGTTAAAGATGGTTCTCAGCTGCCATGTGGGTGCTGGAGATCGAACCCGAGTCCTCTGCAAGAGCAGTCAGCACTCTTAACCGCTAGGCCATCTCTCCAGCCCCTAAAATTTATTATTTTGTATGTGTATGAGTGTACTGTCTGCATGTAGGTTGGTGTACCTGTGTCATGCAATGCCTCAGAGGTCAGGAGAAGGTGTGGGATTCCCCTGGGACTGGAGTTAAAGACGGTTCTTAGTTTCCATGTTAGTGCTGGGAATCAAACCCTGGTCCTCTCCAAGAGCAGTTGGTGCTCTTAACCACTGAGCTGTCTCCCCAGCCCCTCCTTTTTTTAAGTAGTTTATATATTCTGGATATTAATGCTCTGTCAGATGTCAGTGGTGAAGGTTTCCTCCCACTCTGTGGGGTTTTTCCTTCACTTCCTTGATTGTTTCATTAGCTGTACAAAAACTTTTGAGTTTGACGAGGTCCCACTTGTCAGCTATTGTCTTTATTTCCTTTGACTATAGCCTTGTAATACAGCTTGAAATATATGGTAAAACAATCCCCTCTGTATTGCACTTTTCACACAGGGTTGCTTTAGATATTAAAGGTCTTTTATTTTTCCATATGAATTTAAGGAATTTTTTTTTCCAAGTCTGTGAAAAAGCTCATGGGAATTTTGATTGGGATTGCATTGAATCTTTATATTAATTTGGGTAGAATGGAAATTTTTACTATTTTAATTTTTCCAATCCATGAGCATTGGAAGTCTTTCCATCTTTTGATATCATTTTCAATCTCCTTCAGGGTTTTAAATTTTTCATTGTAGAGGTCTTTGGTGTCTTTGGTTAGGCTTGCTTATTCCTAGGTATTTTTTGTGGCTATTGTGCTTGGGAAGGTCTCCTTGTATTCCTCCTCCAGTTGCTTATTGCTGGTGTAAAGAAAGGCTACTTTTTCTAGCTTTATTTTGTATCCTGCCACTTTAATGAAACTTTTAATTATTTCTAAGAGTTTTATAGTGGAGTTATTAGCATCCCTTAGGTAAACTGTCATATCATCTGCAAAAAGGGATAATTTTACTTCCTCATTTCCAATTAGTACTCATTTTATTTTGTTTTCTGACCTTATTGCCCTAGCAAGCATTTCAAGCACTATACTGAAGAGGAGTGGTGATAGTGGACAGCCTTGCTGTGTTCCTGCCTTTAAGGGGAATGCCTCCAACTTTTCTCCATTTAGGATGATGTTGGCTGTGGGTTTCTTGTATATGGTTTTAATTACATTGAGGAATGATCCCTCCAGTCCAGTTCCCTCTAGGACTTTAAGCATGAAGGGATACTGAATTTTTGTTGAAAGCTTTTTCTGCATTGATTGAGATGATTGTGTGGTTTTTCTGTCTTTAAGTCCATTTATGTTTTATGATATTTATTGATTTACATATGTTGAACCATCCCTGCACCTCTGGTATGAATCCAACTTGGTCATCATGGATGATCTTTTTTATGTGGGTCTGTATGGGATTTGCAAGTATTTTGTTGAGTTTTTTTTTTGAAGTGGCCACTTCAAACCTTTTTCATTCTATATTGTGCACAAAAAGTAAATAAATTATGTTTTCTTTTGGCATGCATCTTAAATTTTTTCAAATGCCTGATTTGAACACAAGTTCCTAGGTTTCTACACTGGTTATCTGAAGGTTTTATTTCTTATCTGTCCAAATTATTTTATTCACAGATATTATAACTAAAATTTCCTTTTCAGTTTTTTTTTCTTGTTTCCAGACCTCTGAAGACCTTATTTTTGACACTTAGGGGTTCTCCACCAGATGCTTTTTTTTTTTTTTCTTTTCTCCTACTTAACCAGGCTTCTGACAGCTGTGCCACCATCCTTCTGACCAGAGACTATTTTAAAAATCCCTGGACTCATTCATACTAGGGCACTTGGTCAGTGTCACATGGCTTCCCCTGAAATCTCTTCCTTTCAGTGAAACAGGCTAAATACCTTTAGCATTGTCAGTTCTTTAATTATTAATATATATATATATATATATATATATATATCTGTTTTCTATAACATTAAAATATTTCAATAAGTTCATAGTTTTAGAACCAAAGGTACACAACATCAATGCCAGCATGATAAGGAAACTATATTAGCCATCTCAGCCCTGGCAATGCAATTAATTAGAGTTGCATGTTTTATTTTATTTTATTTTTTTGGTCTTTTTGAGACAGGGTCTCCCTGTAGCCCCAGCTGTCCTGGAACTCACTCTGTAGACCAGGCTGGCCTTGAACTCACAAAGATCCACCTGCCTTTGCCTCCCAAGTGCTAGGATTAAAGGTGTGCACCACCACGCCTGGCTAGAGCTGCATGATTTAAATAAAGGAGTTTTGTTTTCTTTTTCCAATGTATGTGACTGTTCAGTACAAACACTAGGATAAAAATCTCTGGAATGAATGTGTAGATAAATGTGTGTATGTGTATGATATTGTTAAACAGCATATTAAGATCTGTGTATGATAGCAATGCATGTACCTCTGCTAAGTACAACCTTTATAAACTACTATTGCCAAATTTATTAGAGATATCTGAGATAGGTGACAGATTTAATGTGCCATGCCAGAAAATACCACCTTTTAAATTCTCATGGTTAAGCTGGCCCTCATTCTAGAGCTCTGTGTACTAAAACTTTTTTCCAATTCCTCAAACTAGGGTACAGGTCCTCTTTCCCTCTGAAGACCCTAGATAGGGACCCTCCAATTGTTAGTGCACCCAGTAGCCCCCTCCCCCCTCATTGGTACTGTGAAGTACCTGTACTGGTATACTCATATAAGACTCAACCAGCTTGTTTTTTCAGTTTCAGAGAAAATGTCCACTAAGTACTGGCCACTATCGATCCGGACCAAAACCACCAGGCAGAACACCCAGAGCAGCTAAGATGGAAAACCAGATTCTAACCCTCCAGCCTGACGCACGTTCCCCTGAGACTTTTGTCCCCCTTCATCTCTGAAGCAGATAGAGAAGAGAGAACAGTGTACCATTTCCTTATCATAATCAAAAGACTAGAATGTTAGATATGAGCTTCCAAGAATTCCAAGGGACCCACAGATGTCCACTTCCTTCAGAGGCTGTCAATCTTCTGACTTCTTCCCCTGTACCTGAGGTCCTGCCCCCTGGTTTATAAATGGGTGTGCCCCAGTCACCATCTTGCCACTGCCCCCTGCCTGCTGCTGCTGCTCCTGTCCCACCACGTGCCTGCAGGTGGCCCGCTCTGGCACTTCCAAATGGAAGTGAATCATGTTCCCAGAGTGACTTAAGCTTCATGTACCTTTTTATCTGTGTGTGTGTGTGTGTGTGTGTGTGGTGTGTGTGTGTGTTGGGGGGGTGTTTCATGCTTTTATAACCTAACAGTCTCCTGTGCCATTGTGGCTGGCTTTTATGTGGATGCTGGGAATTGAATTCAGGTCTTCATGCTTGGGAAGCAAGTACCTGACCCATGGAGCTATCTCTCGAGTTCCCTGGGACAATATTTAGAGAAATATTCCTTGCAATCTACGTATTTGTCTTTATTTTCCAGCACTGCTCAATACCCCTTTCAAATATCAGTACCCCTTAAGAAGTTTTTATGGCACTATTGATGTTAGCTATGTAAAACAGCATTAGATCCTATGAAGGAATTTTCAGTCACTGGTTGGATTTGGCTGGACAAAACAAACCCAAAGCCTAATTTTCAGTACTGAATACAAAAACTAAAACTCACTAGTAAATAAAAACAGTAACCTGTTGATTGAGAGTTGTTTGGGTGGTTTTACAATTTGGATAATCTGGGATTCAATTTGTAGCAATGTTATTTTTTTTTCCATCTCTGCTGAGATAAAATTCAGTATTCAAAACCATCTGCATAACTCTCGCTAATGTGATTTATTCTGAAGGACTAGTTCCTCTAAGAAAACACCATAAATCTTAAGTAATGAGATAAAAGCAGCATTTGTCACTGTGTGAAAGCATTGATAAAATTATGATACTAACTCTGACAAAGGCCTAAGTAGCCATTTTGTAGATGAACAATTCATACAGATTATAGAAACAGAGAGCAACACTTCAAATACTTGAAGGAATTTAACCAAGCAAAAAGACAAAGAAACCCTGTTTTCAGAGAGTTTGCCATTTCTGATGGTAATTGCCAACAGAATGTAGAATCTTCTGGGAATGCCTATAGGGCATTATCTTTATTATGTTAGTCTTCTGGGAATGCCTATAGGGCATTATCTTTATTATGTTAGTTGAGGCCACCCTAACTGTAGAAAGGATCATCCAGTAAACAGGAGATCCTGTCTGTATAAAGAGAACAAACAGAGCTGAGGGCTAGCAAGTTCCTTGCTCTCCGCTTCTGATGATGGATATGATTTTACCAGCTGCCTTGAGTCCCTGCTACCTTGACCTCTCTGCCATGATGGGCCATACCCTTGAACTGTGAAACAAAATAAACCCTGTCTCCCTCAAATGTTCTCACAGTCACAGGAAAAAGAAACCAAGATAGCACTTATCCATGGTGGTTTTGCTAAACCTATGCTTCAAACATAGATGATATAGTTAGATAAGTGATATATTCTATTCCTTTCAAATTCTCTTTATTCGAAAGCCTAGGAAGAATTGGTTATAGCTCCACTAGCGAGCATAGAATGGGGAGAATAAATAGAGGAAATGAGATTAGTAATTTTCATTTATTAATTGCAGACATTCTCAGTTGAGGCCTGTCAAAGTCGCTTTACAGGAGACAGACAATGTGGTTTCTAGTCTCATTTTACATATGAATCTCCCAGGACACATTTATCAATGGGTGCTTTTCCAGCACTGTTTTAATGGATACTGCATCCCAGTGTTGGATGTGTTTGATCACCTTGGGAGTCTAGTATAGAGGAATGACCCTTAAGCTGATTAGTTCTTCCAAGGAGTTCAGTAGACTTCCCAAAGGCTCTCTGAACTAGAATGAATAATTTCTAGCTTTTATTTTTTTTTTTCCTTTAAAGAGTTGAGAGAACATTGCTAAAATTACCTGAGGATAACTGTAGGGTTCCTATACATTTCTTAATTATGGAAATTCATCCATAAAGTTTATCAAAGATGATAAATCTAGCAGTTAGTGTTGTAGTACAAAACCACTCATGTTGCTCATCTCATGGCTTTCAAGTTTATTTAACATGTGGAGAGAAGGCTGAGTTTATTTATAGTCTGCATCCCAGTGTTTGTTTGGAAGTAACACTAGCACTACAGAAGCTATGCTGATGGATACTTTGTGAGTTCAGCTACAGCTCTAATTTAAACAGACTTCCTATTCCTGGTCTCTAGAGTCGTCTTTAGAATACACATTTCAGGATTTTAAAGTCAACTTTATGTGGCTCAAATATGATTAGGGATACATAATACCTATACATGAGAAATTAGTAAAAAATATAAGATATTTGTTCTAAAAAATTGAGATGAATCTTTCTACATATACTTGAAAAATTACCCTGAAGAAGAATAAATTTAATATGTTTTAAGGAATGTAGACTTTAAGAATTCACTTGCTGGGGCATCAATAATCATCTCACCATTTTTCTTCCAGAATTCATTGGCATCCATTATTTCCTTCTTTCTACCTCTATTTCAGACTATTTGTCTTTTTTTTTTTTTTTACAATTCCAACATTTCTCTTACTTTTGGCATTATGCTTATTACATGGATTAAAAGTATTACATGTAAACAAGTTAAGACCCTTGATGAATTGTGGAACACATTATTCCCATTTATATGCCTAGTATCTCATAATTGGGCTTGTAAGTATACCTGGAGCTATGAGAATTGGTTAGATAGATGTTTTAGACATACTTGGATGCTAAGAAGGACCTTATTCAATCCAGTACACTTTTGAAATTCTTTAATAATTGCCTGCTAAATATTAAGGTCTAGGCTAAGAGAAATATTACAAAATATCAAAAAAAAAGGAAATGAAATTCTTTAGGACCTCCATCCTCAGGACACTTAGTATCATCAATTTTGGAGACAGATATTAGCAGATAATTGCTTGTCTCTCTCTCTATATATATATACATATATTCATGTATATAAATAAGGATATATAGATAATATTCTAGTAACTATAGCTGAGTCAAGTTCCTAACATTTTTATTTATATTAAAGCACAGAATGAAATGCACCTTGTTAGGGCCAGTCTTATGGAACATATTTGCATAATAGATATTACAATTGGGCTAGATTTGTGTTTTGTAACCTGGCTAAGTTGTAGAATCTCCTAAGAAGACATTATAAAGTATGGAATTGTTTAGGTCCACCCACACCTGCTGATTTAATGTCTAGGGTTTAGAGCTTTGAGAACCCATATTAACAAAAGTACAACAGATTTTTTTTCCACACTGGAAAACTAAAAGAATTAGATTGCATGTTCTCTAGGTTGCTTGCTAAACAGAGATTATATGATTCTATGATAGTTGAAAAGAAAGATACCTGTGATCAATGGAATTTCTTTCCTGCTCATCTTGAATGTTTAAGAACATGCTTGCTTCAGCAAATGAGGCAAAATGCAATATTGGGGGAAGGCTGCTGTTTGCATTCTGCAGTGTTTATAGCAGATATAATATTTGTTATTGTTTTTTAGCAACATGAAGTGAAAAGTGAATTTTATCAAAGTCTTATGTCATTAAAATGTTTTTTAAACATGGTGTATATCATTTATTTTCAAAGCTCCTATGGTGCTTGAGGAGAAGATCATGTTGCAAAGAGTGGATACTTAGCAGATTCTTGTTATGTTGAGCTGTTGGGTGGAATCTGGCAAATATATGGTACTTTGGAGTGATGATCTTTTTCATTGCTCCAATTTGCTAAGTGTATAAGATGAAAATGATATTGAGACTGAAAATGATATTGAGACCCTTACCCATACTACCTCTCCATAGTTCCCCATAAGTAATGGTACCACTACTGTTTGTCACTGTCAGAGAATGATATCTGTGGGACTAGCATAGATTTACCATTTTGAGTTTTCCCTGAGAATATAATGTAGGCTAAATTTGGAAGGAGTAAGGCATTGAATCACAGCAATCATTTGATTATAAAGGAAAGAAAATACCAGCATAGAATGGAGGAATTGAGCAGGAGGCTCCAGCCTTAGCATAGGAGATATTGGCAGCTGACTATTGCTGGGGGAGGGAGAGTTGGTCTTCTTTAAGGGAGTGACACTAAATAGGCTGACCAGGCTCCAGTAGATGAATTCAAACTGAGGGACATCTGCGGATGCAAACTTGACTCAGTAGGCCATAACATGTATGGTGGAATGCATGAAATCCTGTATAGGGTTATGAGGAGGTACAGATGGAGGAGGGGACCTAAATTTGACTAGGATGGGCTGTATGAAATGCACAAAAACTCAATAAAATATACATTGATTAAAAAGAAAATCTAAGTATGTATTTCAACTACCTGTGTCTACAGCTGTGCAGGCTGCTACAATTTGGAAATTATTGGGAAACTCCCCATGACTAGTGACTATATGTTGATCATTAAACAACTCAGGTTGGAACCCTCATGTCTCTTTTTAAAATTTTTATTTATTTATTATTTTTTTATGTGTATGAATGTACTGTCTGCATGTACATGGAGGTCAGAAGAGGGTGTCAGATTCCCCTGGACCTGGAGTTAAAGACAGTTCTTAGCTGCCATGTGGGTGCTGGGAATCGAAACTTGGGTCTTCTGCAAGAGCAGTCGGTGCTATCTCTCTAGCCCCAGTATCATGTCTATTTTTATGACTTCTTTTTTGAGGTTTGCAACAATCTCACAAAATACTGTTAGTGACAGTTCATAACTTAAAATCAGAGGAAATTGAAAAGGAAAATCTAAGTATATTCTGAATGATTAAAATACAGGTAGATGATTGTCCATTTAATCATTTAGTGTCATAAGTTTAAACAAGTTACAAAAAGTTTAAATTTACCAGAAGTTATACACGTGGAAAATGGTGTGGTTGACAATTGAAAGAAACGCAAACATGTAAAGATGTGATGTTAAACCATAAATGTACAAAACTAACTTCAGTGTTCAGTGACTTCCACAGACAACCCCTCTTGCTAATCGAGGAGAGCTCAAGTGTTCTAAGTGCAGCTTGAAGTATCATGGGACATTCACCATCTCCTTGTGAGAAGTTCCTCTCTCCAGTGAATTTCATGATAGTAAAAAATGAACTAGTATGTTTTTTTCATATTTTTCATCTTGCATGATGCATATAGCATACAAAATATGTGTTAAGAAAATGTGTTATTATTAAGGCTTCTTCAAAACAGTAAAAGTCGTGATCATTAGTAGACAGAAGTTATATACTGAGTTCAGTTGGCGATGGGGTGGACCCCAGAGAGTGCTGAGCAGACCCTCTGTCTTTGCAGCCGGTCCTAATTCCATCATACTGCAGAGGGTAGTGCTGCTAGCCCAGGTCACTATCATCAGCACATGGAGAAAGCAGCTGAGATAGATACTCAGGAGACTGAGTAGTCTGATCTTGTGGGCAAGAAGAGGTTGTGGAAACAGTGAACATTAAAGACACTGACAGAGTTCCAGTTCAAGGTGGCCTATGTAGAGCTGACCCTAACCACTTCATTGCAGAATAGTGAGGGTGGACAGAACAAGGGACCAGATCAGAGAGTCCTTGGCCAGGCTCAGTAAAGGAATTAAGACTGACATTCCAAAAATGAGGCCTCATAAAATTAAAAAGATTGGGTATAGCAAAGGGCACCCTCATTCAAGTAAAGAGGCAACCTACGGAATGTAAACTGGTGTCTACCAGCTTTACCTCTTACACCTGGAATATACAAAAAAAAAACCTCAAAAGACTAAACATAAAAAAGAAACCACACAATTAAATTTGAGGGAAGGAACTAAACAGTTCACAAATGATGAAACATAAGTGGCTGAGAAATACTCATTTAAAAGGTTCAACTCCTCAGCTATTAAAGATGTGAAAATCAAAATTATTTTGGGAATTTATCTTACCAACTTCAAAGATGATGAATGTCGGTGAATATGTGGGGGAAGGGAGCAATTGTTTACTGCAGGTGGACTTGTGGACTATTGCAGCCATTATGGAAATCAGTGTGGAGGTCTCTCCACAACCTAAAAATAGATCTTCCACATGATCTAGCCATGACACTTTTGGGTATATACCAATAGGACTCCAGCTGCTTGCAGAGTACATGTTCATTCATGTTCATTGGGGCTCTATTCATAAAAAACAGAAAATGAAAACAACCTAGATGTCTGTCAACTGATGAATGGATAATGGAAGTATTTGCCCAATGGAATATTATTCAGCTGTTGAGAAAAGTAAAACCAATAAATTTTCAGGCACTGTAAACAATCATCATAATAACTAAGGTAGTTATTATGACCCAGAAAGAGATACTATATGTTCCCTAGCCTAAATGGCTTTGATTCTTTAGCTAGGTGTGTTTCAATTAGAAAATCCCTAGAGATGAGGAAACTAATAAGAGGCTACAGAGGGCAGTTCATGAAAGGCAAAGTAGAATACAGAAACATAATGGAAAAGAATAGTGGAAGAGAGTGGATTTAATGGGGTTGGGAATGGGAGACAAGGGCAGAAGAGGAGTGGAGGATTAATAGTAAAGCCCCCCTGAAAGCAATATAGAAACTTTTTAATATATGCATAGAAAAAGATTTTAAATGTAGCTACTCTGCAACTGGGGTTCAGACACCCCAGCCTAGCATATGAAAACTCCAGTGCCAAGAATCAACTCCCTCTTTTAGAGTTGTTGAGCAGAGTGATCCCGTAGATACTCAAGAAATCCTAGCTACTGCCTTTTCACCTTGTTACCCACAAGAACATGGCAGCAAGACCCTATTTCTGAAGATAGTATATACATGAGCCACAGAACAAATAAGGAGTAATGAAGCTTATACTGACCTCAAATTTGCTATGCATGTTACTGTCAAGGAAAGATGATTATTAAACCTACCCAGCTTTGAACACCATGAGCTACAACGACAACCAGCTTGGCAAAGTATTCCCCTTGGCGCAATAGTGTCCTGAATGTTATGGGAGTAACCAACCATCTATTAATTGGATTTTAGGCCATGTTCACAAGGTGGAATCCATATCAGACACTCTTATCAGGGCCAAGAATCTATGGCCAGACAGATCATAGCCCATAGGGAAGAACCTACTTCTATCATTCTGCTAAATAAATATAGTGTTAAACTGATTCCTAATGACTTGTTCCTGTCCCAGAGATTAGTTAGTGCAGCTCTCAGACTTCAGAAGAGAAGCTCCTTCTTGCAGCAGACGGCACTTAACAGAGACCCACAATTGATCATCATGTCGAGATTAAGAGTCTGCAGAGTGTTCATCCCCAAATGGAACACCTAGGTTACGACTTCGCCACCCAAGGCTCAGGGCTCAGTGTGGAAGAGGAAACAGAAAGATTGTAGAAGCCAGAGAAAAGGAAACTGAGTTTTCCACACAGATGGTCAGTTACTCATATGAAGTCAGAGTGTTGTGGTGTTGAGAACTCTGGGGACAAAGAGCACAGAGACTGTGGGGGTGTTCCAATTAGCCAAATAAGTTTTAATTCAGCTGGCCAGCAACTGTACCCAGGATTTGGAGGGCAGGTTACATTTATAAAGGCAAATACCTTATCCTGTTGGATTTTTTTTTTTCTTTTTTGAGAAATTCTAGTAAGACAATCAACCAAAAACTTCAGTTCCTACCTAGTGCAGGATTACAAAAGTTAAGATAGGCACTGGACAGGTGACAGGCAATTGTAAAACATCTACAAATGTTAAGATAGATAGTGGATATGCAGTCACAAAACATCTATGGATAGGGGATTACAAAGGTAAGATAAACACTGGCTCCCCCTAGACTTGTTTTTCTGGGCCAGGGTTCAATCATTAAGAGGGAGTCACTGAAACAAAATGGAGTTACCTAGACTGTGTACAGCATCTCATCTGTAATGTTGATGATGTACGCAAGTCCTAGGTAAGCTTGAGCCAGACAAAATCCCAGCATAGACTTGAGGAAGTAGACAAGAAATTCCAGCCCTACCCAAGGATCTATTGGCAAGCAATGGCTCATGGGGAAGGGAGAGTCAGTCTCACATAAGGGTGAGACCTTTGGTAGGTTGACAAGGCTTTAATGGATAAATCCCCCCAGAATAACATGTGGGGGCACAACCTGGCAGTATATGAAATTTGGAGAGGAGTTAGTAAAGAGGGGTGCAGATATGGGAGGTGACATGAATTATGATCAAAATATAGTTTGAGGGGCTGGAGAGATGGCTCAGCAGTTGAGAGTGCCAACTGCTCTTGCACAGGACAGGGGTTCAATTCCCAGCACCCATATGGCAGTTAAGAACCATCTTTGAGCTGGGTGTGGTGGTGCATGCCTTTAATCCTAGCACTTGGGAGGCATAGGCAGGCAGATCTCTGTGAGTTCAAGGCCAGCCTGGTTTACAGAGTGAGTTCCAGGCCAGCTGGGGATATAGGGAGACCCTGTCTCAAAAAAGACAAAAAACAAACAAACAAAGATATAGTTTGAAATTCTCAAAAATTCAATAAAAAAAGAAAACGTTGCCAATGACCTTCCATTTCAATGCTTATAATCTCTGCTGCTTCTTTGTTGTTTCTTTTAAAAATATCTTATTTATATTTTTATTTTATATGAATGAGTGTATGATTGCCTGCATGTTTTTTAAAGTCTCCCTGTATTGTAAACTTCCCACAAAGGTTGGAAGGGGGTAGTGGATCCGCTGGAGTTATGGGTTGTTGGCAAAGTGAATGCTGGGAATTGAACCAGGGTCATCTGCAAGAGCAGCTAGGGCTCTTCACTGCCGAATGTCTGTCTAGGCCCCATTTTTTGAGACAGGGTCTCAGCTAGGTAACCCTAGCTGGTCTGGAACTTGCTATATATAGACTAGATTGCTTTGAACTCATAGAGGTCGGTCTGCCTGTCTCTGCCTCCTGCATGCTGAGATTAAAGATGTAATTTTCCTACTACCCATCCTCCCCACCCCCCACCGAATCTTACCTTGCTCTCCTTAGGCCTCAGAGTTCAACCACAGCAGCCTCTTCTTAGTTTATTATTCACTTACTTTTTTTTTTCTGACTCAAGTATGTTTGTACCCTGCTTTTCCAGGCCAGCCTGGTCATTCTCCTCATCCATCATAAGGTTGTGCTTTATTTCAGTTCTCAGATTGAAAGCCTTAAACCGTCACATCTCTCCAATTCTGTGACCTTGAACAAGTCTCTGCATAGGTTTGTCATGCATAAATATCTACCACATGGAGGTGCTGCGAGGACTGTAGACAAATTCATAAGTAACTGATTGGACAGTTTCTGCTACACAATATGCAGTTAGTGTATGTTTTTATTACCTTTTGTATATCTGTATTTATTAATTTCCTTTATTTCTTATTTTCTTTATTGGACTGCTAGTTGAACTGCTAGTTTTTGAGGGAGAAGGGACAGATATTTACTATAAAATGTATGGGACCCATAGAAAGACCTACGAGGTTTGTCAGTTCAGGCATGGTATTGTGCTTGAGAAAGAAGCAGGAATTTTCCAGAATTTTTCCTCCTCCAAGGAATTAAAACAAAACAACAAAAACAACATACATACAAACAAACAAACAAACAAACAGAAAAGTGGATTAGACCAAATTTCTCAAGCCTTCTCTCGCTCTTAGGTAAGATTCTAATTTGCAAACAGTTAAGCATTATTCCAAAGCTACATGATTATATCCAATTCAAAGAGATTCTTGAAAGTTCGGAAAACCCTTTTCTTAGTAATGGCAGTTTAATTATGACAAATCTTATTTTAAAACTCATAGAGGGTTAGCTACTAGGCAGTGCTTATCCCCCCAGCATGAGGACCTAAGTCTGGAGCCCTAACCTGGCATGGTGGTGTGGGTTATAATTCTAGAGCTGGGTAGGCAGTGAAAGAAGGGTCCATGGGACACACTGGCCAGATAGTACTGCTGAATTGGCTTGCTCCAGGTTCACTGAGAGATCTTGTCTTTCAAATTAAGGTGGGGAGAAATAGAGGAAGACACTTATACCAAAATCAGGTTCCCACATATGTATGTACATGCACAGACTCCCACCTGCATATAAGATGTCCACACACATGCAGCACACACACACACATGCAACACACACACACACACACACACACACACACACAAATAGATTCACTGGGACCCCAGATATGCACTCATGCATTTTTAAAGAAAATAACATATTTATGGCATAGTAAGCTAAAGCCCTATGGAAAACTGTAAACAATTGTGTTCCAGTCCAGATTTGGATGTTGAACTTCTCCAAAAATATTTATTTATTGGGGCTGGACAGATGGCTCAGAGGTTAAGAGCACCGACTGTTCTTGCAGAGGACCCGGGTTCGATCCTCAGCATCCACATGGCGGCTGAGAACCATCTTTAACTCCAGTTCCAGGGGAGTCTGACACCCTCTTCTGACCTCCGCGGCATCACATGACATGGGTGCACAAACCTACATGCAGACAGTACATTCATACACATACAAAAATAAATAAATAAAATTTAATAAAAAAATAAAAATATAAAAATAAAAAAATTATTTATTTAACATGAAAAGAACCTCATATAAAACTCATTTTCCACACAGATTTAATTGAATATAGGCATATGTCACTATGTTAAGTGTATTTTTGTCATATCTTGTTTTCATAGTAGCATGCTTTATGACCAAAACTATTAGGAAAACATAGAAGATAATTCATTAAACATCTCTAGCAAGTCCTAATTTTCATTTCAATGAAATTTATCTTAATGAAGTAAAATACAAAGCATGGCAAGATGTTGTATTTCTGTTTTCTTGGACACATTCGTGATGGCCTTGCATCCCACTACATCCATAAGTAACATTTTATGTAAAAGACCCACTTTAAATTAGAAGTGAAAAAGCAATCTCACTTTTATTAGCTTCTATCCTGAGTTGTAATTACCTGTGTCATTAATTAAATAGATAAATTTTACCCAACCAATAAAAGCTAGACATTATAATGATTTAACAAGAATTGAAAATACTAAATTATCTATTTGATACTTTAATGAGGTACAGTCAATTTTTGTTAATTTTATATGTATGGAATATTACTAGTAGAAAACCTTTATGCAACATCACCCCCATTAATTCTGAATCATGCAGTGATTCTGTTCATTTAACTACACTTTAGTGTTAAGTTCAGTCTGTAAATGACCAACACTGGAGTAATCCTGTATATGGGTCAATATTTCTGTGGAATTGACAGAGTACTTATATTTCTCATATCATTTTTAACTCTCTAGAAACCTGTTGAAATGATAAAGGTAGATATTACTTATTGTACTGTAATATTTATAAAGCTGGAATTCAGATACAATTTTCATAATTTAGCATTTCTAAATGTGACTATGGTGGATGGAGAATGTCCCATAGGCTCCAAGTGTTTGAGCACTTGACCTCCAGTTCATGGTGCTTGGGGGGGGGGTGTCATGGGCCTTTAGAAGGTGTGGCCATGCTACAGGAAGCATGTCCCTGGGGGCAGGCTTTAAGAGTATATGACCATGCCCACATCTGGCCTGGCTCTCTCTGCTTCCTGTGCCTGCCTGAGGATGTGATCCCTTGCCTTTCTGCTCTGACCTCACCCCTGCTGCTGTGGTACACTGGCCCTTATGGACTCCAACCATTTGGAATGGTAATCACAAATAAACTCTTCCATTTATAAGTTCCCTTGGTCATGGGGTTTTATCACAACAACGGAAGAGTAACTAACACAGTGTTAAATTAGAATAAGAGTGATGTTAATAGTAATAGTCACCCATAATAGTAAGGAACAGGGTGTAAACACACAAATACATATGCAAGAAGAGAACTGCCATTATCAAACATAACACTTAAGTAAGTTATTCTTTCTCTTGTTCTTGGTTGTTTTGTTTTACTTGTGGAATGTGAGGACTTGTGGTAGTTGATGTCTGTACAATTGTGGTGGGACAATGCATGATCTGTGATCATACAGCTCATATTCTTAGTGAAAAAATCTAACTGATTGGAAGAATTATACAAGCCCAGAGAACTAAACCATATCTTCCAAATAGTACTAAGAAATATTCAGAACTAACAAAAGATGAATTTCCTTTATGCAATATAGAATCTATATGATAAAAATCTCAAGATTTGCCTACAGATTTCTACATACTTTATGTCTATGTCTTTTTCATGTCTGTTTCTACATTTACTCTTGTGAAATAATGGTTTTAGTAGTATTATATCTCCAAAAGGATAGTCTCTTGATAGTCTCCATGTTGGAATCACATAACATTAGACTTGAGAGGAATTTACAATAATCTTTTGCTTTATCCTGTTTTTGAGTATTTCTCAGTTATTCGGTCAGTCAATCAGATGTTTTTGGTTCAAGGCTGAAAATAGATAGGTTTTGAGAACTCATCTGTCATTAGAACTAAAGAGCTACATTCATTCAGTGTGGATTGTGTATTTACTATGAACCAAAGGTGCACTAGTCATAACATTAATGTCATAATCTTGGACAGGTTATGTATTATTTTAAGTAAAAAGTGTTTATATGAAATATATTAAAATGCAGATTGGCGCACAGAGTCATACACACACACGCACACAAACACATACCACACACATATATAAATTCATACATACCAGAAACAAAGAGAGAAAAAATATTATGTGTCAAATTTGCTCTAAAGTACCTGTTACATCTAACATAATTTTGCCTTTTGAAAGCCTTCTTGCTTTCCCTTCCTTTATGAATCCATCTCTGTGGTGGTTTGAATGAGAATGTCCCCCATTGGCTTCAAGTATTCAGATATTTTGTCCCCAGTTGGTAGTGCTGTTTTGGGAGGTTTTAGAAGGTGTGGCCATGCTGGAGGAGGTATGGCCCTGGGAACTGGCTTAGAGAGTTCAACAAGCCATGCCTGTCTCCAGTTGGTCTCTCTCTCTGCTTCTGGTATTCACTGAAAAATGTGAACCTCAGCTTTCTGTTCCAACTCCTGCCACCATGCTCCTACCCCAACCCCACCCCCACCAAGATGGATTCTAATTCCCTGGAACTGTGAATTATAAGCTCAAATAAACTCTTCCTTTTATAAGTTCCCTTGGCCATGGTGGTTTTATCACAGCAACAGGAAAGTGACTAATACAACCTCCTTGCTCAAACTCAGGTTCTCTCTTCCATCCTGATCTCCACCTTTACCATCATTTGTGTCATCTCCACTGTACTTTTGAAACCTCTTTAATGTGTTTCGGGGTTGGAGAGATGGCTCAGTGGTTAAGAGGGCCAACTGCTCTTGCAGAGGACTGGGTTTGATTCCCAGCACCAACATGGCAACTAAGAACTGTCTTTAACTCCAGTTCCAGGGGAATCCAACGCTTGCAGATGGTACACTCATACACAGAAAAAATAATAAATAAATAAAAATTTTTAAAAAATGTGTTCACATTTCATAGCTGTTCTGCCACTTTCTTGGTCTGAATCACATTGTTTTTGACAGATTATTTTAACTGGTACTTCTTTTTTTTCCAAAGTATTTTTATTTTTTATTTTTAATTTTTTAAAATTAATTTTATTTATTTCTGTATGTGTATGAATGTACTATCTGCATGCAGGTCTGTGCACCCGTGTCGTGCAATGCTGTGGAGGTCAGAAGAGGGTGTCGGATTCCCCTGGAACTGGAGTTCTCCTGGAATTGGAGTTTCAGACGGTTCTCGGCCACCATGTGGGTGCTAGGGATCGAACCCGGGTCCTCTGCAAGAGCAGTCAGTGCTCTTAACCGCTAGGCCATCTCTCCAGCCCCTTGACTGGTACTTCTTGCTCTAGATTCTTCTACAAGTCAATAGATTAAACATATGAGCCATCATATGCTTTTGCTAAATTGGGAATCTAAGACTTGTACCCAGGTTCTGTGGAGTGCTATTGGCAATGCCACCTAAGGCACTAGCACCCTTTCCTTTCCTTTCTAGTTTTATACTTGTCTCTGTGCTCCATTGCCCCAAGGTGTGCTATGCTTGTCCTAAATATGATGTGATATCACAGCAAACAGCTCAGGCATTAGAATAGACAGTCTCCATTCTATGGTGATAAGTTGTTGAAGTTAAGGATTAAATGAGACCTGTATGTTAGAATACACTGTGGTCTATAGAATGCTCCCCAAATTATCTGATCCTTTGTTAATTCTCTCAGTATTCCA
This sequence comes from Rhizomys pruinosus, assembly GCA_009823505.1. Lineage (NCBI taxonomy): Eukaryota > Metazoa > Chordata > Mammalia > Rodentia > Spalacidae > Rhizomys > Rhizomys pruinosus. The sequence goes on along the minus strand of VZQC01005404.1, from coordinate 241,711 downwards.
TACTTGTCATCTTTGTGTGCTTCACATATTTTATAACTTGTCATTTCTTAAATTAATTATTTGTCTGTGTTTGTATATGTGAATGTGAGTGTGCATGCATGTGTGTGTGTGTGTGTGTGTGCACATGCATGCCATGGAATGTATGTGTAGGTCAGAGAACGACTCTAGGGAATTAGTTCTCTCTTGCTCCCTTGTGGGATCCAGCAACTGAAGGCAGATCAATCAGGCCTGAGAGTATCTTGTTTGCTTACTGAGCAACGTCAACATTCTGCATGTCATTTTTGCCACTTTTTCTGTAGCCAATAAGGCTGCACAAGACAGTTCTGTGCATTTCATTGTTCCTGTCTTGTGGTACTGATGTAAATATGCATGTGTCATGCTTGCTACCCTACAAGATAAAATCCTTCAATTCAGTGACTTATTGTCCAAAACTTTGTCTCGTATAACACAACTGCTATTCATAAATGTTTGAAAGAAAAGTGAATAAATGCACACTGAATCTAATCATAGATGTTCTTTGTGTAGATTTCAGTTATAGATCAGTCCCTTGTCATTGTGTTTCCCTAGGCATAAATGTCTATCTGTCTCTGTATTCATCTGTCTCTGATTCTCACTTAGTGTATGTATGTGTACATGCACACATATATAAACTACACTTAGAAATGAACAATGGCAGAATGCATGATTTGTGATGGGGTGGGGTGGGGGGAAGGGAAAGGGAAATACACCTGAACTGAATTGGAAAATGATGTATGAAATACACAAAGCATCAATAAAAAAAAAAGAAATGTACAATCATAAATATTTATATAAAATTTTTATATGTCAGGTATGTATGTATCTATGTATACATATATGTTAAAACAACCATATATGTCATTGCCATTATCATTTAGCTAATGAGACATTTAAAGCTCAGAGCTAAGAATTTTTAACTGTTGAGATTTACACCTACAATATTTTTTCTTTTTCTTGAGAAAAATAGTGGCTGTGATTTGAGCTTACTTTAAATGCTATAATTTCTATCGTAGCGTGATGTTTCTTTGCCATTTATGGTCTAAATGTCAGGAAAGAAACTTCTGTCTTGGAAAGGGATACAAGAAAATCAAATTGCATCCCCTGGGAAGATGAGTTTATAGCAGGATGATATTTCACTGGGCTCTCATAACTGTTCAGAATTATCAACAGCTGGCATTTTTAATTCATAGAAATGAAAAATCCATAAATTGGACATGTGCTTTTTTTCTTTCAGGCTGGGTAGCTCTGAGATGGAGCCCAACATGGCAAGGTCCTGGGCTTGTCCTCCTCCCGTCTCCCCAATGGGCCCCTGTGCTTCTAGGCTCTGCTTTCTTGCAGCTAGTGTGCTTTTCTGCACATCCTGAGTGTGACTGGTAGATACTCTGAGCAAAACTGGGGGAAACAACACATTCGCTGGGTACTGCAAATGGATCTTCTGACTGGAAAACTCTACTTCTGAAAGAAAATTACCCATCTGACTGAGTGCAGCCAGCTCTCATTCTGAAGCTGGAGGTGTGATTCCATGTGGAGTGAAGATTTTGACTGTTTTGAGTTTGGATTTTGATCTTTCTCCCTTCTGAATTTGTAAACAAAACCTTTCTCTTGGTGCCTGAAAATACTTATTGAGAATCTTGCCAAGAAAAACTGATTCTTCCAAAGCACGGAAAAAAGTTGGCCAGATTTGAGAGCATTTTGGACTGCAAGTGGCAACGAGGTGCCAGAAACACAAAGAACATGCGCGTTCCCTATGATCCCACTCATTTGTGCCTAAAATATGGATTGTGCGGCTGCAAATCAAAGCCGTACAGGAAAGCGACACCATTTCGGTGGCATTTTGTATGAGAGACTAGTTGCTCACTTCGTGCTAGCTAGGCTTTAGGTCCAGAATTCCCTTTCACATTCTGGAGACTTGCAAGCTTCTGAGCAATGTCAACACCCTGCGTCTCACCCTGCATGACAGCTCAGAGAGTGCCATTTTAGTCACTCCAAATGGCCAACAATGGCGTTCGTTCCTTTGTTTCTTAAAACAGTGATTCTGTATCCTACTTAATAAGCTTCTAGGATTCAGTTGGTCCTATGCCGATGTTTATAGAGACAGATGGTTTTAGTTTTGAACTATTATCTTCTCATCAATATGACAGTCTTTGGAGAATTGCTATAATGAAAGCTAAAGCCAAAGTTCTGTTTGTTCATTTTTTTTTTTTTTTTTTTTTTTTTTTTTTTTTTTTTTTTTTTTTTTGAGACAAGGTCTCTGCAGTCCCAGATGTCCTGGAACTCCCTATGTAGGACAGGCTGGACGTGATGTCACAGAGATTAGCCTGCTTTTGCCTTCTATGTGCTGAAATTGAAAGCATTCACTAATACATTTGACTCTTAAGACAAATTTTATTGAAAAATAATTCTGTTGTTTGTTTACAGTGCTTTTTTTAAATATTGTTTTCCAAGTTACGAAGTTCAATTGTATTTATTGAATTTGGATTAAGCCAAAAAACTGAACATCTGTTGGGCTAGTAACTGTTGGTCTTGCCTCATGAAATCTTCATTATAGTCATGTGAGGCAGGATGGACTATCTCTCGTTCAGAGAAAAGGAAAGTGAGGTCCACACAAATTTCATGACCCAGGCCTCACACAGCTAATGACTGTGATAAACAGAAGCCAATGGTCTTTACATTTCAAATCTAGTATCTTTTCTGTAACATTTCACTGTTCTCTTACAGCCAGAGACAACTCTGCTAGGAATTAATGCCAGCCTTAGCTACCATCAAAGTATTTAGTAACACTGCTGAAAATAGTCAGCCCTGACTAGATTTAAGAATTTCCCAAAATGAGATATTTGAAAAATTTCTAAATTATTCCTAACTGCTGTCTATTGAGCAATAAAAGAAATTGCTTTCTTATATTTTTTCTCCCTTTGTGTTTGTGTACCCACTCACAAATTCATCTCCTACATAATGTAAAGTAATAAACCACAGCTTCTAATGGCTACAAAGCCTGGGCCATGTGGAAATAGAGCTGGAAATCCATTACCCATGATGCACCCTTCAAATGCAATTCAAGTTAGACAAACATTAAACAATTTGGAGAGATACTTGCAACCAGTGTTTCCTCTGAGTGCAATTTAGGTGTCTCATCATCAGGTTATTATTCTAACATACTAGGGAGAATTAATGATTTCCTTCAGGTAAATCACTGTGGCTTGAAATACCACCAGGGTAACCAATACCATTTTCTTGTAGGGAAGATAACATCAGCTCCCTTTGCCTATGTTGCGGTGTTTTAAAATGCCAGCTCTTTAGTCACTCCATTTTTTTTTCATGGTTCCTAAAAATGTATTGCCATTTGATCAGAATCTCTGATGACATTGGCAGTTGCAATAAGCATTTCCCATTTACTTATGAGAACACAAAAATGATTAATGAGTAGGTTGGTTTCTTTCACTGTAGAAAATGAAATAATTTGTAAGTATCAATGCAACATCTCACCCTACTAAGTAAAGCTATCTGGTCATGTAGACTGGTTTTGTATTATTGAGAGCATACAAGCACATCTCATTGTAAAGTCATTTCTTGTTTCATGGGGCAAAAGTTCTCTGACTTATTTATTTAGGGGAAATACTTTGGAAATAATTAAAATAATTAAAACTAGATAGAGAGCAGAGGTAGTACACCAACCTACTCATTACCCTTAAAATCTTACATACTTCCTTATTCTTAACCATTCTCAGAATAATTTGAAGCATATCCCATGTTATGTCTACATGTATGCAAATGCACCTGTGTTCTGCACTGCTCCTAGAGGTCAGAAGATGGTATCAGGAGGAGTTGGAAGATGCTGGGATCCTGGGCAGGAGGCAAAAGTGAGCATCTGGGATGAAGTGTGTGTTGGGGGAAGGGGACCTAGAGGCTCCTGGGAATGTTGGGGGGCATGAGAGGTGTTCTAAGAGCTTTTGGACCAGTTGGAGATGTGGCCCATGGGTGGCCAGAGACAGCTGAGGCAAATGTCAGGGCTGGGCGTTCCTCCCACTGGATGCAGGTACAGACTTTGGGAGAAGACCTGGAAGGCCAGTGGGTGGACCACAGGTGGCACATGCTGGTTCTGTGAGTTTGTCTCTCCCAGTGGGTGACTGGAGTTTGCTTCAACTTGGCAGTGTGCAGCAGAGGTGTGATATCCTCCTCACAGGGGTTCAGGAACACCTGGGACCCCTCCCTCTGCTCACTCAGGCTGGGCTTCCTCAACCCTGGACTCAGAGCCAGAGGATTACAGCCAGCTCCTGAGGAACTGGTGGGCAAATCAGTGGTGCTGGTTAGGCAGGCCTGAGGGGTTTGGGCCAGCCTGCCTGCTTCATCACTTGTCATTGGGGGAGCTCTTTTTTGGCTGGGCGATGGGTGCTGGTCTATCCAGTACAAGGTTGGAGGTGAGAACTTGAAGCCTAAACTAACCACCCTTGTATGCCAAATAGGAATACAACGAAAACACCTGAAGGATATAAGCAGTCTTCAATTCAACAAACACCCAAACTTCACATTAGAATCACAAAGAACAAAAGAAATCCAAATACCAAAAGGACAATGAACAAACAATAACATTAAAAGTCCAAATGATAAACCTCCTCCAAATACTATCAACCCTGGGGAAGATTCCTATAGTGAGGACTCCCTAGATGTAACTCAGGATATAGATCTTAAAGGAACTATGATAGCAATAATTACATCATAGGTCCTCAAGCAGAGGCAATCTATTGCAAGGTCCTTCTCTACTGCCAGTTATCATAGGCTGTTTAAAGTTAGAAAATGGAGGAGAAGCCGGGCATGGTGGCACACGCCTTTAATCCTAGCACTTGGGAGGCAGAGGCAGGCGGATCTTTGTGAGTTCAAGGCCAGCCTGGTCTACAGAGTGAGTTTCAGGACAGCAGGGGCTACAGGGAGACCCTGTCTCGAAAAGACCAAAAAAAAAAAAAAAAAATGGAGGAGAAACACTGAACATTGTAGAAATGCACTTTGCTCAGTAACACTTGAGTTGTTGCAATATTAGACTATCCATTTGGTTTACAGAAAATCCTTAAATTGTTGTTGCCATAATAGTATATTGTCTGTATTTCTACCTCTAGTAATGGGCTTTATGTGCTAGATTTCAATATCCTTGAGCCTGGGCAAGTGCACAGTCTTTTTAAAAAGAAACATGGTTTACTTGCACGAAACTGATCAGATGTGAGAAATCATTAATGCCCTGGAAGTGGTTTTTGTGGGTGTGAAACAAATGGTGAGAACTTGAACTGTTCTCTTATTATAGTACTGAAATTAAGTCTACTTATCTATCAAATCATGTTCATGCCCTGATTTTATGTACTTGTATCTATCAATAAACATTGTGAAAAAAATTTAAAAAAAAAATTAAAAAAGAAAAATAAAATGCTTAAAAAGAACTATGATAAACATGATCAAAGGAATTCAAAGAAATGAATGAATTTAAAGAACATACAGACAGACAAATGCAAGAACTAAAAGAAGATAGGGATAAATTAAAAGAGCATAATAATAAACTGTGGAATGAAATCACAAAAGATACAGAAATATTGAAGAAAATTCCACCTGAAATGAAAAAGGAAGTGGAACACTCAACAAATCATTTGGAAAGGGTGGGAGAAAGCCTCAGTAACAGAATGGATAAAGTAGAAAAGAGAATATTAAGACTAGAAGACAACATGGAAGAACTGGATCACTCAAGCAAAGATTATGAAAAAAAAAACCACAACAATGAAATGACTGGGAACTATGAGACATCCTGAAAAGACCAAACCTATGCATCACAGGTATAGAGGAAGGTGAAGAATCCCAGGATTATGGCATTGACCAGATCTTCAACAGAATTGTAGAAGAAAATTTTCCCAAATTAAAGAGATACCTATACAAATAGAAGAAACTCTGGGGCTGGAGAGATGGCTCAGTGGTTAAGAGCACTGACTGCTCTTGCAGAGGACCTGGCACCCACATGGCAGCTAAGAACCATCTTTAACTCCAGTTCCAGGGGAATCCATCACCCTCTTCTTACCTCTGCAGCACTGCACAGAATGGGTGCACCTACCTACATGCAGACAGTACACTCATACACATAAAAAGAAAAAAAAAAAAAAGAAACAACAACAAAAAACCCAAAATCAAATAGAAGAAGCTCATAGAACACGAAGTAGAACCAGAAAAGAAATTCCCCATGCCATGTTATGGTATAAACACTAGATGTTCAAAACAAAGAGAGGATACTGAAAGCTGCAAAAGAAAAAAATCACTTGCCAGGTGTGGTGGCGCACGCCTTTAATCCTAGCACTTGGGAGGCAGAGGCAGGCGGATCTTTGTGAGATCAAGTCCAGCCTGGTCTACAGAGTGAGTTCCAGGACAGCTGGGACTATAGGGAGACCCTGTCTCGAAAAGACAAAAAAAGAAAAAATCACTTATAAGGGGAAATCTATTAGAATTGCAACTGATTTTTTTTTTTCGTTGCAAATGGTGAAAGCCAGAAGAGCTTGTATCAATACGTATCCCAGTTCTAAAGTATATAGATGCAGCCCAGATGCTTTATTGGTAAAAGGTCATCTATATAATTGAAGGAGAATAAAGGAAAATGTTTTCTATGATACTACGTGCTGAACGAATACTTATCGATAAAGCCAATCCCTTCGATGCGATACTTGAATCAAAAATGCACAGAAGGTAGGAATACTATGCCCAACCAGCAACTTGACATATACACTAATAAAGTTACCATTGTGGAAACTATAAACCTAGAACAGCAATGTACCAGAACAAACAAAATGATAGGAGTAATATCTAAATCTCTAATAACTTTAAATTATTGACTCAATTCTCCAATTACAGAGGCCACGCACTAGCAGAAGAGATTTAAAAAAACAAAACACTACCTGAACCCCATTTCACCTTTAAAGACAAGCATTATATTAAAGTGCGAAAGGACAGAAACCAACTATTTAAGCCAACTTGCACTAAGAAAGCAAGCAGGGTTGCTATTTACAATCTCAGTAAAATAGACTTCAAATTAAAACTAATCAGGGAGATGAAGCGAATTGTTTATTCTTTTTTTTTTTTTTTTTTTTTTTTGGTCTTTTTGAGACAGGGTCTCCGTGTAACCCCAGCTGTCCTGGAACTTACTTTGTAGACCAGGCTGGCCTTGAACTCACAAAGATCCGCCTGCCTCTGCCTCCCAAGTGCTGGGATTAAAGGCGTGCGCCACCATGCCTGGCACAAGAGTTGTTTCATTCTTATCAAAGGAATAATTAACCAAGAAGATACCACAATTATGAATTTATATGCACCAAACTCTGGCACACTGAACTTCATAACCACAATTTTACAGGACTTTAAGGCACAGATTGATTCTAGAAGTAGGAGACTTCAATACCCCACTGTGTCCATTAGACAGACCAACAGGGCAAATAATAAACAGAGAGATATCTGAACTGAACGAGACCATACACCAAATGGATCTAACAGACATCTACTGAGTATTTCACTCAAATACCAAAGAATATAATTTATTTTCAGCACCCCATGGAACCTTCTCCAAAATCAATCATATACTGGGATAAAGAACAAATCTCAACAAACACAAAAAAGTGAAATATTTCCATATATTCTCTCAGATCATAATGCAATAAAGCTAAATATCAACACCAAAAAAAGTCCTAGTAAATACAGGAACTCATGAAGATTAAACAACAAACTCCTGAACAATGAATGGGTCAAGGGAGAAATTAAGAAAGAAATAAAAGTATTTGGGGGATGAAACAAAAATGACAACACAACAAAACTTTAAAAGCAGTCTTAAAAGGGAAATTTATAGATCTAAGTGCCTACATTAAAAATCAGAAAGAGCACAAATAAATGACCTAATGTTCCAACTCAAAATACTTGAAAGACAACAAGTGAATCTCAAATCCAAAAGACAAGAAGAAATAACAAAAATTGGAGCAGAGAGTAATGAAATAAACAAAAAGAAACACAACAGTACAAAAAGCAATGAATCCAAGAGCTGGTTCTTTGAAAGGATGAACAAGATGGACCGACCCCTAGCCCAGCTAACCAAAAGGAAGAAAGAACAACTCCAAATCAATAAAATTAGAGCTGAAAGGCAAAATATTACAACAGACAATAAACGACCCAGAACATTATGCTTCACAGGAATACTTCAAATATCTATATGCTACTAAATTTGTAAACCTAAAATGAATGGTTGAATATCTGAAATCAAGGGACTTACCAAAGGTCAACAAAGAAGAGATCAACAGTTTAAACAGACCCAAAACATATGAGGAAATTGAAACAGTTATACAAAACCTCCCAACTAAAAAATGACCAAGCCCAGATAGATTTACAGCAGAATTTTATCAGATATTTAAAGAGGACCTACAACCAATACTATATAAGTTATTTAAAAGGACAGAAGCAGAGGGAAATCACCCAAATTCCTTCTATGAAGCCAGAATCACTTTAATACCAAAACCAGACAAAGATACAAGTAAAAAAGAAAACTATAGACCCATATTCTCAATGAATAAAGATGCAAAAATTCTCAACAAAATCATTATAAATCATATATAGTTACACATCAAAAAGGTTATTTACCATGATCAAGGGATGGTTCAGCATACATAAATCAATAAATATCATAAATTATACAAATGGACCTAAATATAAAAACCACATGGTCATCTCAATTGTTCCCCAAAAGTTTTTGATAAAAATACCACATGCTTTTATGTTTAAAGTCCTAGAGGTAATTGGCCTGGAGGGATCATTCCTTAACATAAATAAAGGTATATAGAAATAACCAAGAGCCAACATAATTTTAAAGGGATAAAAACTAAAAGCATCTCCCTTAAAGTCAGGAACCAGACAAGGTTGCCAACTATTTCCACTCCTTTTTTAAAATTTTTTAAATGAATTTCATTTATTTATGTATGTGTATGAGTGTACTGTCTGCATGTAAGTTTGTGCACCCATGTCGTGCAATGCTGCGGAGGTCAGAAGAGGGTCTCGGATTCCCCTGGAACTGGAGTTCTCCTGGAATTGGAGTTTCAGACGGTTCTTGGCAACCATGTGGGTGCTGGGGATCGAACCCGGGTCCTCTTTAAGAGAGGTCGGTGCTCTTAACTGCTAGGCCATCTCTCCAGCCCTTTTTAATATAGTGCTTGAAAATCTTGCTAGGGCATCAAGACGAGAACGAAATTAAAGGAATACTAATCAGAGAAGAGGACATAAGACTATCCCTTTTTGCAGATGACATGATATTATACCTAAGCAATTTCAAAAATTTCACTAGAAAATTTCTAGAAACAATTTTAGTAAAGTGACAGGTTAAAAAATTAATCTACAAGAATGACTAGCCTTCTTATATGCAAATAATAAGCAATTGGAGAAGGAGTACAAGTAAACCCTTTCATTTTACTAAAGCCTCAAAGAGAATAAAGTATCTCAGAATAAACTTGACCAAAGATATTAAAGATCTTTATAATGAAAATATTAAATCATTGAAGAAGGAGATTGAATAAGACATCAGAAGATGGAAGGATCTCCCATGTTCATGGATTCATAGAATTAATATAGTAAAAATGATCATTCACAAATATATATATAATCCCAATAAAAATCCCCTTGACTTTTTCACAGAATTAGAAAAAGTAATCTTAAAATTTATATCAAATATCAAAAGACCCTGAATAGTCAAAGCAACCCTGAGCAAAAAGAGTAACACTGGGGGAATTACTGTATCAGATTTTCATCTCTACTACAGAGCTATAGTTATAAAAAGAACATGGTACTGGCATAAACATTGACCCATAGATCAATGGAATAAAATCAAAGACACAAACTTGAGTACATACAATTTCAGCCACTTTATATTTGATGAAGGAACCAAAAACATTCAATGGAGAAAAGGTAGCATCTTCAGCAAATGGTGATGGCAAAAGTGGATCACCACTTGTAGAAGAATGAAACTAAACCCATTTCACTCACCTTGCACAAAAGTCAACTCTAAATGGGTCAAACACCTCAATGTGAAACCAGAAACAGGGAACATCTTAGAAGAAAAGATTGGCAGTAACTTATAAGATATAGGTGTAGAAGAAGACTGTCTAAATCAGACAACAGTTGTGCAGGAACTGAGGTCAATAATCATCAAGTGGGACCTTATTAAACTAAAAATCTTCAGTATGGAAAAAGAAACAATCAAAGAAGTGAAGAGAAAACACACAGACTGGGAGTAAATCTTCACCAATGATACACCCAGAACATACAAATTACTCAAAAAATAAAGGTCTAAGAAAATAAATGATCCAGTTAAAAGAGGGGTTAAAGATCTGAACAGAGACAACTCTAGAGAAGTTAAGGTGACCCAGAAACACCTTAAAAACTGTTCAACATCATTAGTAATTAAGGAAATGCAAATTAAAACCACATTAAGATGTTATCTTTTTTAATTTTTTAATTTTTTATTTACTTATTTTATCTATTTATACATATCTTTTTTATCAAATCTAGACCTGTGTCCCCCCACCCCTCCAGAGCTTATACATTCTGCCAAACATGCTACTCATCTCTTTCTCAGTCTTTCTCAATATTCTCCATGGGGAAGTTGACTGTTTTGAGCAGAAGTTCACTGTTTCAGTCAGTTCTTTGATGTAGTCCTTTCTGTTGTTGTTGTTGTAGTTGTTGTTGTTTCCAATATGCATCACTCCCAACTGCTTTGGACAAAAGCTCAGGGGGCCATACACAAGAAATACTTACAACTAGGTAATTGGCACTAGCATCCACAGATGAGGGATACCATTCATCGTTTGTTTTTCTGGGACTGTGTTACTTCACTCAGCATGATGTCCTCTAGCTCCAGCCATTTTCCTGCAAAGCTCATGATGTCGTCTTTCTTTACTGCTGCATAGAACTCCATTGTGTAGATGTACCACATTTTCTCTATCCACTCATCAGTTGAGGGGCATTTGGGTTGGTTCCAGCTCCTTGCTATTGTGAAGAGAGCTG
>VZQC01005404.1:145892-220692 GCA_009823505.1 Rhizomys pruinosus | reverse complement strand
AAAAAAAAAAAAAAAAAAAAGGAAAGAATGAAGAATGGGTCTTCCTATTTCTCACTCTCTCTCCCCTCCCCTCCCCCAAGGCCCAGGGTCTCTGGAAGAAGAGGTAGGCTTGTTACATTGGAAGGGCCAATGAAGGGGGGTGGTGAATTGTGAGATCACAGCAAAATTGGACTGGACTTTCATTGGATCAGCATGTTTGTGTAAGCAAACCTCTTCAACTGGACTTGAGGACCATGTGTTGTACAAGAAGTGGACTCAGATGTTTGCTAATTGGTTTTATATGGATTTTACATGGATACTCCTTATGTTTATTGCCTATGAGTAGTAACTGGTCAAATAAAAAAGTAAGACCTAGAGTTATGGATGGAGTTGTTATCTGCCATGTGGGTGCTGGGATTCAAACCCCAGGCTTCTGAAAGAATAGCCAGTACTCTTAACCACTGGGCCATCTCTCCAGACCCCTATTTTTAGTTTTTAAAACAAGATTTTTATCAAGTTAAAATGGCGCATCCCTCTATGACTAACGTTACATCTTCCACACAACCCAGAAACCTGTGCCTTTGGACATTGTCCCCAAGTAGGTGTGCTCCGAGGTCATATGTCCACTGAGTCACCCCAATTTTTATTTTTGTCTTACAACTTGTACATGGAACATAACTATTCATTGCTCTAATGTTTTCTACACTCTAGAGTTTACTCAGTGCTTTCATGTAATGTTCACTATATTCTACTACTCTTTTTATCTGCACAAACTGATAGAACTGGTTATACCATTGTGTGTATTGGGTTCCAGCTTCTTGTCTGAGCATGCAGGAGAGGTGCCTGATGTGCTATTGCTTCCTTTCATGTATGCGTGATGTTGTATGTCTCAGCAAATCCCTCCCTAATGTCCTTTCCCTCCAGCTCTTATAGAAGATGTATATGTCTATCTTCTGTCAGTGTTGAACTGAGCCACTGACCTTACCATGGCCTGCAGAGTAGGATGGGACATGATATACCACATGGCAAGGCTTTAGATGTGGTATGCTTCATGCTAGTCTCTTGAACTCCTGCTTGCCGCCATGAAAATTATGTGTTTAAAATGGTGCCAGCCTTTTAATATTAGGTTATAGATTGTGAAGATGAAAGTCAACTGAATATAATCCACAATTTGGATCTGAGCACAGCTTAAACATGTTTTTTTAAATAATTAAGAATTGATTATTTAAAAATTATTGGCTCTAAATTACCAAGTTGTGGAATTATTTGGGGGGCAACTTTTAGTGTCTGAAAAATTTAATGCTATAGATATGAATATTGATCTATGTTTTGAGTCAGATTACAGTGTGCTCTTTTAATGTAATCATTTTTGAGTCAATATTTTTTTTGAGGCTGAAACATAGTGTGAAATCTTAGCATTTTCCCTCTGTGTAATTCCCAGAGGAATACAGGGGGTGTGGGGGGGTGGCATGATTCAGAATTGCAGTGGTCCATAAAAGGAAGAGTACTTTACAGTTCTTTCACTTTATTTGTGGTTTTAAAGAGTCTTGCCAGGCATAGTGGCACAAACCATTAATCACAGTGCTCAGGAGGCAGAGGCAGGTGAGTTCAAGGCCAACCTGTTCTACATACGGAGTTCCAGGACAGCTGGGGCTACAGGGAGACCCTGCTCAAAAACACCGAAAAAAAAAAAAAGAATCTGGCACAGGCAATCTGGTGTCCTCCCACCCTCCAAACATGACCATATCAATCCTGGGTTTCTATCACTATAAAAAATTAACTGCTATTTGAAGATATGCTACTAATGATTGATATTATTAATCTTTTGGATACTCACGGCCCACTTTTACAATGTTACTTCAAGTTAAACTAATATCAAGTTTTATTTATTTATTTATTTATTTATTTATTTATTTATTTATTGAGACAGGGTCTCTTTAGCCCCAGCTGGCCTGGAACTTAGTATGTTATTATGCAGATCAGATTGGCCTGGCCCTGATCTCACAGAGTTGTGGCTGCCTCTGCCTTGCTAGTGCTGGGATTAAAGATACCTGGCATATTTTATTTTTAACTGTTTTTCATTTGAGAATTTCATACATGAGTATTGTTTTTGTTTTTCATTTCCATCCCTCTATTTCCCCATGAATTCCTTACTCCCACTGCATTTTTTGTCCTTTGCTTTTTTCTTTAATTATTACACACACACACACACACACACACACACACAAACACACACATATATGAGTCTTTTTACTGATGCTCATGTATACCTCTTTAGGGTTGCATACTTGGTAAGAGATAACCTCTAGGGAGCTAGTCCCTGGAGAAAAACTGATTCTCAGCATCGATTTAATAGAGCTGGAGTCATCCATTTTTATTTTTCTAGTGGAGGATAGTTTTCTTTTCTCTAAAACTTAGAAATTGTACCTATGGCTTAAGGATGTAGGAAAATCCCTGGCAATAAAATCCCTTAATGGACTGAGTCAAAAGCAGTGATAGCAGATACTAGAAAATCCCCAGAGCAGAAAGCGATGCATAGCCAACAGATTAAAGATGTATCTCCTAAAACTCAAGAATTTTGTTGACATAAGGTTCTCTCACATAAAGATAGTGACCCAATTATGTGATATTCAGTAAATGACAAAGAATCCAGTAGAGTTAGCCCCCCCACTAATTCCATATTAATAGCCATCAAGCTATTGTCTTTGTAATTAACAGTGAAAGATCTGAAAGTATCTAATTGCATTCCATTCTAATTATATTAACAAATTACATACATGAAAATGAAATTTCTATGTTTCTAATATTTTCCTTGTGAATCTGCAAATAGAGTTAATGTTTTCTTAACAAATATTTCTCCACCATTACTATGTTTCTAAACAGAATAAAAAATATGAGTTAATAGTTTTAATTTAGGAATGTTGCAGCCAATGAGATTATAGAATTAAACAGATTTTGCACTAGGGTATTAAAGATATACCACTTCAATCTATTTAATTCACTGAAATAATAATCTGCTTGTTGAATTATTTAAAATATTTTTTGTAACAGGCTTTGTGCATATGGATCTGAATGCATTCAGATTACACTGTTACGTTTATTTCCTTTAAGACAAAATTAACTGGAAGAGCTATTTCTGAGTCTATAAAATAGATAGACATAAAGTGACTAAATTTTGAGAAGAGTAAGGATCAATTCTTTTGGTGGTGAGCTCATTTTCTTTTTTTAATATATATTTAAATTTACTTTTTGTACATTTCTTACAATATGGCTTAATCATCTTAATCGTATTTAACTTCCTACCCTATCTGTACTCCATATAGCTCCCCCAGGGGATTGTATGCCTCTTGTCATATATGTAAAAGCCTCTCAAAATGAGTTTGTGTGTTTCACAGATGACCCTCTTTATGAGTTCATCCAGTAGAGCCTGGTCAACCTACCTAGTGTTACTCCCTTAAAGAAGACCGACTCTCCACCATCTAGCAGTGATGGATGGCAATTTGTTCCTTGGTTTGTGTTGGGATCTCCTGCACATTTTTCCAGATCTGTGCTAGATTTTGGTCTGAGTTTGCATGGGTATTGTACATGGTGTCACCATTGCTGGAAGTTCATATGAGCAAATTCCCATGAGAGTCTATTTCCTTGTGGTCACAAACCACCCCTATCTCTTACAATCTTTCTGTCTCCTCTTCTGCAATGGTCCCCTGAGCCCTGGGTGGGCTGGGGCGACAGGGGAACCCTGTCTCAAAAAGACAATATATATATATATATATATATGTCCTATCTACAGACACACACAATCTGCAGTCTCTTAACACTTTGGCTAGTTGAGCCTTCTTTGTGCATCACCTTCTGTTGTATGAGGAAACTTTGGTGGTGAGAGTTGAGAGGTGCATTAGTATTCGCTCTACCTGTTGTTCCACTATGTTCAGTGGGTTTTAGGTGTAGAGGTTCCATTGTAGCTACAAGTTTCTATGAGCAAGTTCCCCAAGGCCTGGAAAACTCTGCTTACTTGTGATCCTCTATTATCCCAGCCTCTTGCAGTCTTTCCAGCTCTTCTTTTGCAATAGTCTGTATGCCCTGGATGGCTGATGTTTAATATAGGAGACCTATCCAGGGACAGAGGCTTTCATTACTCACTTGGGATTAACTTTAATGATGTTGGCTTTTATTTAATCTTACTGAGGGCAGTCTCTGATTCTGAAGACTTCTTTTACTGAAGCATCAAAACAAATTCTTGTTTTTAGGCTTTTAAAATATGATTTATATTATAATCACTAAGAATATACTCTCCCTGTGCTAGTAATATAACCTAATCTCTCTCTGATATATAATGAATGAAATACGGGGTTACCCTCTGTGTGCAAGAATTGGGGGGGGGGTAAATTCTTGCCTTCTGTTTCAAGATAAATGGTCAGTCCAGGAGACCTTGGTCTCAGATTTGTTTGGCCTAAAGAGATGTACAAGGAAGATTTGTAAAGTGCTGAGGTTGTTTCTTCACTATGCCAAGACTTGAGAAATTTTATTGCTCTTTCCTTCCCTCTGAGCTATTATATATGGGACCAGTATAACTCCATGGTCATGCACAGTGGCATCCCATAGTAAGGTATGTATCCATCACTAAAATTCAGGTGAAGATAAATGACCTGAGAAGAACATTGTTGACCTGGGAAGAACACTATTGAAGTAACCACCCCAGTGCTGTCTTTAGCTACTTCTGCCTCTGATAGACTGAGATGCAGGAAATGAGACTGATATAAAGGCCTTGCAAGACCACATGTTCCCTAAAAGTCCTGTATACCTCTTCTCCAATACCCCAGCTAAGTATATGAGGGCCTATTAGTTTGAGTAGTGTTGATTCTGTTGCTCAGTAATAGATTTCTCTATTACGTAGTGACTGTTTAGATATAGGGGCTCATGAGGGACATTTCATATTTCATTTCTTCTTCTTCTTCTTCTTCTTCTTCTTCTTCTTCTTCTTCTTCTTCTTCTTCTTCTTCTCCTCCTCCTCCTCCTCCTCCTCCTCCTCCTCCTCCTCCTTCTCCTCCTCCTCCTTCTTCTTCTTCTTTGGCTTTTTGAGACAGGGTCTCCCAGCTGGCCTGGAGCTCAATATGTAGACCAGGCTGGCCTTGAACTCACAGATATCCACCTGCCTCTGCCTTGCGAGTGCTGGGATTAAAGGTGTATGCCACCACACCCGGCTGTGTCTTCTTTTATATATAACACATGCACAAAATTAAGCTTGTCAGCATTCTGACATAGGGCTATTAACAGTTGATGGCTTCTGTGGGAGAGAGTTAGATTTCTTTAATGGTGTGCACTGCTGTTAGGTAGACAACCCTCCAATGGATAACATCACACTTATGAGTGTACAGCCAGTACACCCTGGAATCTGTGGGTTATTAAAATAGAATAACATTTTAGAAGCACTTACTGTATTAGTCAGGGTTCTCTAAAGAAACAGAAGTAACAGGACAAATATATAGCTACATACAATTTATTGATTTGCTCACATGACAGAGTTCAAGGAGTCCAACAGTAGCTGCACCACACTGGAAAGGCCGAGAGAATCCAGGAACTGCTCAGTCCGCAAGGCTGGATGTTTTAGTAGTCCCAATCCAGTGCTGAATGCCCGAATGGATTCCAGGAGATCTGCCGGTCTCAGTACACAGGTTGATCACAGCAGTAAGACAAACTCACCAGATGAGAGAGGCAAGCCGCAGGAGAAAAGAAGGGACCAGCTCCTTCTGCCCTGGCCTTAAATACTGTCTGCTGGCAGAAGGTAACGCCCACATTTGGGGTGGGCCATCCGGGTTGAGGCGGTCCAATCAGAAGACCCTTAGTCCAGTCAAGTTGACACCCAGGATTAACCATCACACTTACCAACATACACACCCAGTGAACCACAACGTTTTCAGAGAAGCTGCTGCAAGCTATGTGCTTCGGTCTTCCCAGTCTGATGCCATGTGGTGCACAGCTCAGGCTGAAATCCATGGTGAGGAGGCCAGGATGACGTTCTACTGCATATTGAATTCCTTCCTTTTCCTCTTCCTGGAGTAATAAACCTTCCTACAACTAACTAAATGGATTGCACAACGTAGGCCATACTTGCTTTTATTTATTTTTTTTAATTTTATTTATTTTTGTATGTGTATGAGTGTGCTGTCTGCATGTAGGTTTGTGCACCCATGTCGTGCAATGCCACGGAAGTCAGAAGAGGGTCTCGATTCCCCTGGAACTGGAGTTCTCCTGGAATTGGAGTTACAGACGGTTCTTAGCTGCCATGTGGGTGCTGGGTATTGAACCCGGGTCCTCTGCAAGAGCAGTCGGTGCTCTGAACCGCTAGGCTATCTCTCCAGGCCCTATTTTTGTCTTTTATGATCACTCCTGTTTCTACTTGACATTTTTTTTTATAAGATACTCATCACATTTTAATATTGTACGAAATTTTGAACCAATTTAACTATTCACAAAGCTGTCTGTTTCAGTGACTTTAAAAAGGTAATGTCTGATGCAGGGCCTGGTGGCACACACTTTTTATCCCAGGTTCAGAGAGAGGCAGGTGGGTCACTGTGAGACAGAGGCCAACGTTGGCTACATAACAAGTTATAGGCTAGCTGGGGCTATTGGGATACCTTGTCAACCAAACAAAGCAAAACAAAATAAAACAAAACGTGTGGTATTATATGGGGAGGTGACAATAGATGGTCTGACTCTGCAGGGGGAGGATGCAAGTGTATTTGAGGTGGCAAGAGAGAACAGGGGAAAGAGTTTCAATGACATTGTTCCACTAGTAAGAAAATAAAACTGCTGAAAATCTCCAAAGTTCTGTGTAGCATGGAAAGCTTCCATCCTTCTCTTAACCCTTTAAAATCTCCAAATCCTGGTTCTTCAGACCCTGGAAGTTCCATCGATTATGAATGAGGATTCTCTCCCCACTCAATCAGAGACACTGTGTGATTAAAGATTGCTTTTATCTCTCTTTTTATGGTTTTCTTTTATCATTGAATTTTATGGCATTTCATACGATATGCCTTGGTCCTATTTGACCCAGACTTTTTCTGTACTTCCCATATCACCGCCAACTGGATTTCGTGTATTCTGTCATATATAATATAATATTGTAGAAAACTCCTCTGGACCAGCCGAAGAAGAAGGTCCCAGCCAAGGAGCGGAGGTGAGTAGTTCTCGAAATCAACACACAGACACTGAGAGTAGGGTGAAAGGCAGGGAGGATGTGAGCTCCTGCTAAACTCGTTGAATTTGGGAAAGATCAGGCTTTATATATCATCATAATCTGCTTCTTCTGGAAGCGTGTCAGGTGCTGATCAAACCACCGACCAGCTGTTGCTTCTGAGCACAGGTTAAGTCTGTTCTGCAGGTTTGTAACATTCTACATAATATAATATAATATAGTATAGTATAGTATAGTATAATATAATATAATATATATTAAGGAATATTAAGTCAAGTTTGTGTCACCAAATATCTCTTGGTGTGAGTCCATGTACTGGAGCCTATGTACTGTCACTCCCTTAAAGAAGACAAACTCTTCCTCACTCAGCAGTAACCAATTGCCAGTAGTTCCTCAGCTAAGATTGGGGCTTCTTTCCAATTTCTATGCTGGGTTTCTGTCTGGTTTGAATTTGCATGGGCGTTGTGCCTGTTATCCATTGATGTTAATTCATATGGGCAAGTTCCCAGCCAGCTGGGAAACTCCATTACCTTGTACTAATCCACTACCCCTGGCTCTTAGAAACTTTCCTTCTCCTCTTCTCCTCTTCCACAATGGTCTCTGAGCCCTGGGGATAGAGAATTAACACAGAAATCTTATCCAGGGATATGCACTCTGCAGTCTCTTATTCTCTAAATTTTGGCCACTTGTGGCCTTCTGTGTTAATGACCATTGGTTTTAGAAAGGAAATTCTCCTGGCGAGAGTTGAGAGATGCATTAATATTCTCTTTGTCACACTGTTACAGAGCCTTAGTTGTAGAGATTGCATTGTAGATGTGTCACTTAGGGCTGGACATCTGACAGATGTGTTTTTCTGCATTTGACCAGTGGTAGAACTCTGTAGTAGATTCCATGTGTTACAAAAAGAAGCTTCTTTGACGAGTGTTGAGAAGTACATTTATCTGTAAATGTAAGAACACATAATTAACATACAGTAAGAAACTCCGCTTTTTTAAGGATGCGATACATTTTTCTCTAGGCTCTATGAGCTCTCCAGCCATATGTATTTTGCTATGTTTGTACTACTACAGATGAGTTCTCACCCATTGAACAGACCCTAAGTCCAATTAGATAGTTGTTGATTACTCCCAAGATAAAATTACTACCATTGCAACAATAGAGATGGTTTGCTGTGCAGGCCATCATTGAGGTTATTAAGCTTTACAAGTGGATTGGGCCATTGATTCTTTTTCTCCCTTAACAGCTTGCATGGTACCCTCTGATACTATGAGAGCTAGTCTTCCTGGAGGAGGTTTCTAGTTCAGTTACAGTTCTAGTGATCCTGGTCCTGTGTCCAAAGTGTGGACTGTCTTCAGAAATGGGGTTTTATCTTCAAATTATGGTAAGAAATCAAGGGCTGTGGCAATAGTCTGTGTTGTCAGGGAGTATCTTGGACCACCCTGACCAAGGACTCCAAGAGAGATTTCTCCTCCTTGGCACTGTGTTTCTGGTTATACAGCCTTCAGTGACATACAGGCACTCATTTTTTCAATAGGCTTTTGAACTAATGCATTTTCCTTTGGTTTTTCAGATTCCTCTCCCCCCCCCCTTTTTTTTTTGTCTTTTTGAGACAGGGTCTCCCTGTAGCCCCAGCTGTCCTGGAACTCACTCTGTAGACCAGGCTGGCCTTGAACTCACAAAGATCCGCCTGCCTCTGCCTCCCGCGTTCTAGGACTAAAGGCGTGCGCCACCTCGTTCCCTACCCAGTTAATGTACCCCCTTCTTTCCCCCTAGTTCCTCATTTATGACAACTGTCTTTTCCTTAAAAAAAAATCAATGTTAACATATGAACAGGTTAATATTCTTCTTTCCTGTTTTCTTTTGTACATGTGAATATGTAAATTCAAGCATTTTTTAATCAAAAACCCAAGGTTGTTTTTAAAATGAGATATCTTAGACACATTTTAAAGCTCTTTGGTTCTTAAAGAAACTGATAGCATTCATCATCTCTGCTGTTTCATTTAAAATATCTTTACTTATGAAATTTTGTGTATTGTGGTGTCACTCTGCCACATGTGGAGGTAGACTCACAAACCTCATCCACTGGATGACAGGAAAAAGGGAAAACACAAGACAGCCACCAGCAGCTGTCCTAAACCTTGGGGACAAAGGCTGATAACCTTTCCACTGCCCACTCATCTCATCTAACATCTACACCAGGCAATACCCTATTGCCCCTCCCCCTAGATCCTTCTAGGCACCCCACAGCCTAATACCAGACTGTTGCCTGCTCTGCGCTCTACAGTCTAATTCCTGCCGGGGCACTCACTTACCACACATCAGTGTCTGTGATGCTGGCACCCACTGATTTCCCAGGCTGGCATCTGACTGATTTTTCCCCAGCCAATTGTGCTAGCCAAGAACACATAAGCCTGATAGGCTAAAATTACACTTGCAAAATAATGGCTGGGAGTCCCTGTCTGGTGGTAAGATCTAGTCTTTTTATTCACAAGATTCTGTTTTTATACCCAGAGTGACATCATATCTCAGCCTGGTTTCAGACAACATCCACAAGAACTCCTGAGTACCTTTGATCTCAAGGTGTCGAGGGTCTGCTAAGTGTTTGCTAAGAGAGGCAAATCCAGCCTAAGGCTAGGTTTCCGTGTAACAGTCAAGCAGGTAATTTAGTACAAAGAAGCCACAAGTGGCCTCCTTTTTACCTACAGCATATGAGTATTTTCATGCATCTATAAAGTGAACTCATAATATGTAATGCCCAGAAAGGCCAGAAGAAGGTGTTGGGAGTCCCTGTAACTAGTTTTAAGAATGATTCTTAAGTACTATCTTGGTGCTAGGGAAATTAACCAGGATCTTGTACAAGAGAAGCCAGTGCTCTTAACCACTGAGCCATCTCTGTAGTCCTATCTCTGCCAATTCTTAATGTAAGGATGCAACTCTGAGATTTCATTAATACTATTTTAGACTACAATAACTCTCACTTTCTCATAAGGCAGAAGAAAAGTATAAGTCATCATTCCATTCATAGAATAAAACCTTGAAAATTTGCTCAAGATTCAAAATATTAAAAGTGTAAGGCCTAAAATGTTCAACTTTTTTCAAGGAGCATAGACAGGGGAAGAGTTCATTTGACAAAGGAAATTTATGGTAATTTATATTTTTCTTGACTTTATTGAAAGATAACACTTGGCATACACATGCGATGCAAATCTATGACATTTATTTTAGTGGAGAGTTCATCTCTTCCAGGTTTGAGCTTTGAACTCAGCTCACATAAAATGACTTCTTTAATAAGATATACATTTCCACCAGAATAATGTAAGTGAATCATACCATGTTAGGTTTTTAATGGGTCGAGTGACATCAGTCAACAACGGCATATTAGAGCTGGGATCTGGAATGAGAAGAACTAGATCTGAATACAAATCCTACTGCATCTCTCCTGCTGGTGAAGTTATGGAGAGTTTCATTGGTCTTGAGTTTGAGTAGGTTTGACTGTAAGCCCTATTAATACTGGGAAGATAATTTCACTATATTCAGTTGTCTCATGAAGCAGTAGGCATTAAAGGTGTACTCCAAAAGCTCTGGAAAGCCCAAGAAATGTAAGGGTCATTGATGTAGATTATGTTGCGGTGCTCAACTATTTAAATAACATGCGTGAAGTTCATAGAATGGTTAATGATCCTGGGACCTTGTTGGGATCGATACCAAAATATGCTTACTCACACCTGGAGATTTTTCTTTTGTTGTAAATTGTTTAATATACACAATTTTTTTTTAATTTTCTGTATCTAACTCTTAGGATCTACCTGAACTAGGAGACTATGATGCATTATTGGAAATAAAAACAAAAAATATTTGGCTTGAATTTGAATTAATGACTGTGAAGTTGTATGAAATATTATCATATGTAAATTCTATATATTTTCCCAATGTAGACTTTAATCTGAATGCAGTCCATGGAAATATTAAGGATTCTTTTGCCCAAGACTCTTTTTATTTGTTTAAAATATGTTTGCATATGTTTCTCTTTGTTTGTTGCTTGTTGGTTAGCAGAATATAATCTAATGTTAAGGTCTTAGGTAGGCATCTCCTTTCAGCTTCCCAGTACAATGTCTGCAATAGATTCCTGACATTGTAGAGAACAATTCAAATTCTAATTGCACAGTATTTTATGACATCTCAGTGGCTACTTCAAGTCAAGCTGACTCTGAAATGCATTAAATCACACTCAAGATGTCTTAGAAGTTTATTCACTCAGAAAAGATTTCTTCAAGGTTTTTTTTTCTAACGATAGTGTTTCTGTCAATGTCAAGGCATTCGTTTTCCCCAATTTTGTGGTGTTGTTCGATTAGTATCTGTCTGTGAGGATTAAGACTCATGTAAGGGCTGGAGGGATAGTGCAACCATTAAAGGCTGAGGCTAAGAACCACAAAAAAAAGAGATTCATGCAAATATAGAGTTGAAGCAGAAAGCACAGGCTCTGCCATGCAGCAAATAATGAATGAATTATACCTTGATCCCTATATGTCAGATATCAACAAGTGAAGGCATCACTTATAATCTTTTTCTGTTACTTTTATTCTACTGTGAACAAATCCCATTTATTTCTTTAGTAACTTAGACTTTCCTGAACAAAATGTTATCTATCTTTCTAATTTTCAAAATAGCAATGAAAAATTCTTCTGTAAAAGAAATCATTAAAAACATTCTTTGATCTCTGGTAAGACATGATGTGGTTTATTCAGTCAACTAATTGCTGTATAGAAATTTCTTCCAATTTTCAACATTCTCTTCTGGAGGTGGGGAGCTCAGGAAACTCAGGAAGTAAACACCTTGAAAGTCTCAAGAAGTCCCGAAACTAACAAGATTCATAAGAGTACACCCTCAAATTATCAAAACTAAACAACGCCAAGGGTAATAAACATTCTGTGAAACTGCAGGTCTCTAGGGAGAAGGCTTTCATAAACAGGCACCTAAGCCGGGATAGGCTTTTTGTGGTACAGCTGCTTTAGAATCATCCATATTCTTTTAACAATCTCTCATCCATACATCTGTAAGTAATTTTTTATTTTTTTAATTTATTTTTTATGTGTATGAATGTATTGACTGCATGTAGGTTTGTGTACCATGTCGTGCAATGCCATGGAGGTCAGAAGAGGGTGTCGGATTCCCCTGGAACTGTAGTTAAAGACAGTTCTCAGCTGCCGTGTGGGTACTGGGGATTGAACCCGGGTCCTCTGCAAGAGCAGTCAGTGCTCTCAACCATTAGGCCATCTCTCCAACCCAATCTGTAAGTAATTTTAATCAACTCATTTGCTTGTCAAGTTGGACTTTAGTGGAATTATTCTTTTAATCTATCCTTAGTTCTGTCTGGTACGATGCCCAAACAGGAACCAACAAAATCAAACATGAATTTTGGATGAGTGGTGGCATGACCCCACATGTATCTACAGACATGTAACTGAGCTGAAATCTTTGAGAGTGGAGCATCTTCAGGGTATCCTGATATGTCTGTTTCTCCATCCCCCTACCCTGCTTCTGTGGTATCTAGTGGTGTCTTCTTACCATGGCCTTCTGAAAAAGAGTATTCAGTTCAGAAAGGCATGGTTATGGTTTCAAAGATATTCATCAAATTATTTTAATATGCACTTCTGCAGCAGAGTAATCAACAAGCGTTGCACAGAAAAAGGATATAAATTATATCACATCAGTGTTTCTTTCTCAAAATGGCAAATTTTCTGAGCTTCACAAACTATTCACTAGTGTGATCAGTGATCTTTATACAATATCACAGTGACTGGGGGGACTGGGACAGAAGGAAAGCCCTGTGGATAGACAAAGTCAGCTGCCATGTATATGGAACTAGAAAACTCCATTGGGGGAGACTAATAATCATAAAACAAAGGTTATTTCCCTCTTCTTCCCATGGAGACATGAAATTCAATTTCTGTAGAAAATTAAGTTTTACTCTACAGTTTAAAATAAGACTCAAATTTCTCTTCCTACTATGGTAGAGTACGGGTATAAATGTATCCTGCCAGCTCAAGCAATTAGAAAACTAATCAAAATGTTTATTTTTATCAGGACAGCTGCCAAATCAAGATTTATGTCTCTGAGAAAGTGTAATAAGGAAATATGCTATGTTATGACCTCAAAGGTTGGCCTGAAGTTTCCCAGTGCATAGTGGAGGTACTGAACTCCGAGACCCTCTTCTGACCTCCGTGGCATTGCACGACACGGGTGCACAGACCTGCATGCAGACAGTACATTCATACACATACAGAAATAAATAAATTAAAAAAAAAATTTAAAGAGGTTAAGGCAGGGGAATTTTCAGGTGAGATTATTAAAGAGAGAGAGAGAGAGAGAGAGAGAGAGAGAGAGAGAGAGAGAGAGAGAGAGAATGTGTAAGAGCAAGAGAGAGCAAAAGAAACGTGAAGGTCCATAAATGGTTCAACTTGAATCTTTGTCTGAAAATGAATATGCTCCTGTAGATGGCTCAGGGCTGAGGATAATAGTTCCTGTTCTAACCTTCTGGAGTGAAAGACTATTTGAAAATATTTCCCAAATGTACTGTTTAGCAAGGGGCCCAATTAGCCACATATGAAGAACTCCTATTTAGCTGTTTTAGTAGAGCTGAAAACAAGCATCAAAATGAGCTGGTGGATTTGGAATAACTTGATTACTTCCTAGAATTAAAAAAAAAGTGCAAAGTACCCACGAATGAAAAATCTATGATACTTGCATCCCATCAGATCCCAGACATTTTGAAAGGCAGGAAATATGACCCATAACAAGAAAAAAAAATAGAAATGGAGTAAAAATGGCCCAGAATATAATGAACAGACAGAAGCACTGGGATAGCTGCCAAACCAGCCGTCCAATTCTTCTAGGCCTTGATAAAGGCTAGAGATATTGGATTATAGTCTCTATCACTGGGCACTGTAAGCTGAAATGACAGACACCAGCACAGAGAGCATTAACAAGGCAGATCAGAGCGACTATCTCTAGACCAGAAGACTGAAGGTATTAAGCCCGAGGATTCAGACTTCTATGCACTGACATACAGCCAGGAAACCATTCACATCTGGGAAAACATGGAAAATGGAAGACCACATATGTGATTCACCAAAAAGTTAGTAATTGATGAAGTTCTCACTTGTATTTGCTATGATTTTGCAGCCTTATCTACATGGGGCTTGTGAAGATGATTGGGTAGCACACAAGGAAGCCCTGTTTCTTTGCACATCTTAGTTACATTTGCAAATATGGGAACAGCAAGCATGTGTTTTCTCTTCTTCATGACTGATTTTGGAGAAATCCTTTGCTTTAATCTTCTGTGGATGGACACTATGTCAAGTTCTTTCCACTTTATCTCAGGTCAAGTTCTATTCTCCTGTCACCTACCTGCAACTTTTGGTTGGTATGCCCACTTTTCTGTATGTTATTGTGAAGGCGGATGGTGAAAGAAGAATAAAGGACAGAGGAGCTCCCTGATACATGGTGCAATATACACTTTTCTACCTACCCCCTCCCAGTTGTGGTTTACTTCACATGGCACAAATAATTAGGTCTCTCATCCTTTACGCTTGGAAGCCAATTTTTGAAAAATTCGTATTTATTCTTCCTACTTCTTGGATTCTGATTAGGACTTGCTTCCATTGAAACCAAGTTGAATTTTTTTAGCTTTAGGTGGGCAAGTGTTCTGGGCTAGCGGGACTAAGAAACACCTAAATAAATGGAAGGAAGGAAGGAAGGAAGGAAGGAAGGAAGGAAGGAAGGAAGGAAGGAATTGATAAAGGAAGGAAGTGAAGAGGGAGGGATGAAGGAAAGAAGCAAGCAAAGAAGAAAGGAGGAAAGAAGGAAAGAAAGAAAAAGAAAGAAAGAAAAGAAAGAAAAAAGGAAGGAAAGAAAGAATGAATGAAAGAAAGAAAGAAAGAAAGAAAAGAAAGAAAAAAGGAAGGAAAGAAAGAATGAAAGAAAGAAAGAAAGAAAGAAAGAAAGAAAGAAAGAAAAAGAAAAGTTGAGGTGGTCATGAAGGTCCTTGAGTAGATATGATGATAGTTTTAGGAGGTGAGATTAAAACAGTGTCGAGGTCCCTTTCAGTGATATCCTGAAATGATGAAGGATTAAGTTTTAGGTCTCTTGTTTTCATGTAGGGCAGAGAGAGACTTGATGCGCACCATGATTATGAATGTCACATAGTCCTCAAGTCCAACAGATGAGTTGTAAAGAAAACCCTGGAATTAGAAAGAGCAGGTCTGGGGTTGGTCACCTCTAGGAATTACTACTCTTAGATCTGTACAAGAAAGGGCTTTTTCTGGTTTGAAATTTCAGTGCTGATCTCCTATCCCAGATCATGGGTTAAAGTTCTCTATATAGATGAACCTGTTAATCCAATATTTCCATTGACAGATTTAACCTCTAAATGTCTGTGTCAGTTTTTTGTTTTTTGTTTTTTGTTTTTTTTTTTGATAAACACCTCTCAAAACTCAGGAAAATCCTTCTCATCTCTTGCTTTCTGTTGCCAAGTGAGAGGACGACTGTTTGAGAGTACTATGAAGGTTTTCAACCTGAGCCATTATTTACTTTAACGATGGTCATTATTTTTAATTTTGAGGAGGAATTGGGCTTCAGAAGTGCTTAGGTAAGAAAAAAAAAAAGCTACTCACTCATCAATTCCTTGCATTCATCTTGCACAGTTGCTACAGTTTGTTGCAAAAGGAACTGTGGTTTTCCTTTAGGGTTGTCTGTTTCCACACTTCTGTTCGTGCTTTAATTCATGGTTGCAGAAATATATAACACTTAATGGGGCATTAGTAACAGTTTCACATGGTGGCTGAGGAACACTTGGCCATATTAAATACTTCAAATTACTTTTAAATGTATGTATTTGTAGGTCGTGACATTATTATAACATGCGCTACAGATTACAATTCACATCACTAAAGTTGACTTGTGCACTGAATTAGCCAATACTGAATCATTGCTCCCAGACGAAATATGGGGATAGGTCCCCAAGTGTCTCTGGTCACAGCAGTTTCATCAGTGGGTCAATATATAACCTTATTTTATGTGTGTTTGTCCTTAAAAACATCTTATTTAATATATATTCTGTGCCCATTAACATTAGACTCACAGGCACAAAAGCACTATAACTCATGCCTGAGAAAAGCTTATCAGATACACATATTTTCTCCTAATAGGAACCAAAATAGCACATCTCAGCCTTCTTATATTTAAGAATGTTAGGTGCCACTTCAATAAAATGCTTGTAGACTGTTTTAAATCACAAAATCGCTAACTAAATGCACAAAAAATGTGAAAATATAGCGTGGCCTGTATTGGAAAATGGATTTTTGTTTACAGTCTGATGGCAGAAATATACTGACAGCTTTGTCATAGTTGAACTCAGCTGGAAACTTATACCTTGGGCTACTCGATTGTTTTGTAGCTTTGAATATAGACATCTCAGAGTATTTCTCTATTGGTTGTAGGGTCATAAATAAATGTTAAGGGCAAGACCAGTCTGGAGTTCTAAAAAATAATAATTAGTATGAACTGCATTTATAATCACAACTGGATGGGTATTGGAAGCTACATTTATTAATAATTTTCTTTGTCTAAATTATGCAAGCTAAAGGACACTTGTCAAAAAGTAAATATGACTCTGAGCAAATGGTTCAATAGGTAAAACGCTTGCTGTACAGGCATGAAGACATGAGTTTGGACGTTTGGCTCCCACATAAAAGCCAGAAACAATAACCCAGCACTATGATGGGACACAAGCACTTTGCTAGCCAGCTAGTAGAGCTGAACAGTAAGTTTCGAGTTTCACGACCGATCCTATCTCAAAAGACAAATGAGAGAGAGAACAATCTCAATCACTCTTCAATCTCTTTAAACCACACTATAAGTTTAGGGTCTAGGAGACAATCTAGGCCCTCAGTAAACATTTGTTTTATGACATTGTTGGTGATGGTGATGATCAGTACAAATGCAGAGAAAAAGGCATAGCCACATCATCTGCCTTGTGATTTTATCTTTGTGTGTGTGTGTGTGTGTGTGTGTGTGTGTGCATGTATGTGTTGAAGAGACATTTATATTCTGAATATTTTGTTGAAGAAAAATACAAAGTGCAAATAACACAGACAGCTTGAGTTTAAGCTCTCTCTAGCCATGGGGACTAACAGGGCTGGAATGGAGTGATGAATGAGATTTGAAATTAGCATCATTAAAGTCTCTCCATTCTTTAGCATGATGTGATTCTGTTGTTTGTCTTGCAGGGAGCCACAGACCCATCAACCAAACCATCAGAAGGCTAAGGTAGGAAGATCAGATGTTAAAGAGCAGACTTGGCTATAGAGTGAGTTTCTGGTTACAGGAGACCTTGTCGGAAAGAAACAAGCAAAAATAGAAATGTTCCTTGGAGCAATTGGATGGCTTTATGAAAGGAGGATCAATTTGAACTGCATGTTGAAATTCACACCCTGTTGTAGGAAGAGAAGGGACTTTGCATGGTTAAGAGACACTTTATGATGATTAGAACAAAGTTCTTTAACAACTCAATGATTTGTGGATAGAACATAGATGGGTGGAAAATCATTCATTTTAATGGCAGCAGATAGTGTGGGGTGTCGGTTATTAAGGGCTGGCTAGTACAAGCTCTACAACAAGATCCAGAACAAAGGTGGGTACAAGCTCTACAACAAGATCCAGAACAAGGGTGGGTCCTAGATAGCATTCCATTTCCCCATTAGGACTAGCCATGTGTGTTATGCAGCTATTTACTCTGAAATAAAACCTTCCATCTTGGAGAGAAGATGATTAAATAACAGGATCTTCTTCAGGGAAGTAAACAACAGAAAGTGTAAGGAAATGTAAAGGGAGCTGGTAAAGGGGGCCAAAGAACAGGGTTTTGTAATGGGAAGCAAACAAAAGGATGCTCCAAAGGCAAGTAGACAAGACATTTTAAGGTGAGTTGAAGTCTGCCATCCTGCAGGGGAGTTCCTTAAGCTCAGGAAGTGAACAACTCAACAGCTTCAGGAAGTCACTTGAAATTATCAGGTTCATTAAGCACCTCCCTTCCTCACAAGTATTTATTAACCCTAAGGACTGCCAACAAGCACTCTCAGACTCGAAGCAGAAACTAGTCAAACTGCCTAGAAAAAAGCTTAGACCAGCAGAGTTGCCTAGAGAGGCTCATATCAACTGAGCTACTTGGAAAAGGCATTTTCTAACCTGCTGAGATGCTTTGATTATCCAGCTCTCTGGAGTCATTTCAGCTCCTATAAATATCCTCTAACCCATACTCCTTCACTAACCTCAATAAACTGACTGATCCATGAACTTTTGTGGTATCCTTACATTATTATGGTATCAGTTTCCTATTTGGGAGTGAATACATGCTTGCTTAAATCTCCACAGGAACAGTGTCGCACCACAATGCCATATTTTATAGTTGTTCCCACTTTCATACAATTTCCAACATGAACATACCAGTATTTCTTACAACAAATTCTTTAAGGTAATTTTGAATACACAGACAGCTAAAACACTTCTGAAAATCTTACCTGATTGCCAGAGAAAGTACAAAGTATTTTAGATTTTAAAAATAGTGAAAAACACTGCTCTTGTGTTTTTATTCAGTAGACACAGTACAATATTCTTAAACTGAAAATCATGCAATTGAATTTTAGCATTAGCATTATTGTGAAGTTTCAGGAAATATTTGAAAGTGTGAAAATCCTGAATTGAATTTTTTTTGCTAAATATTTCTTGGATACGTAGTTTCAATAGTTCAGCTAATGATAGAAAAAAACCTTACACTTTGGTCTATTTAATGCTTTGATGTTGTACATATTCAGTAAGAATATTCAGCCTTTCCCCTGCTGTGGAAGACCTTATGTGAGCATGGGAAAGGTGTATTGAGACCCCACGTGCAGGTGTACAGTTGGTCTCTGGAATACCAGAGAGTGTTACCAAAGGCCACTAAACCAAGAAAGCAAATATAGGTCTCCTTGTGTCAAACAAGACTCCTCTGTCAGCACCAGCTATACCTCACCTGCCTGGAAATACTGTGCAGCAGTGGCAGCCATATGTCTGTATATCCCAAATCTAATTGGCTATTAGCTCTCTCCTTGGAGGAATAACCACGGCTGATGCACAAGCTTACATCCTCTAGAGGTTAAGGAGATGTTATCAGCCACAGTAAGACCCTGTCATATTTACAGAAAAATGTAATTCATAGATTAACATCACCACATATCTTTGTCTATCCCAAAGTCCCCTCCCCATAACAATTAGTACTGTTTTAAAATACCCTATATATCAATTACTTGTGCTTCATTAGTAGGATTAAAAGGCTATTCCTGGACAAACTGTCAGCCCATGAAAGGAAACAGCCAGAACTGACCAGAGTCCAAAACGACAGCTCCAGAGAAAGAAGACTGTTTTGCTTCTCATCCACCTATGCCCCTTTTCTAAGCCTAGGGAACAATCTGCAGAAGAGGGGGCATGGTAGAATGTAAGGGCTGCGATTGGGGTGAATGGTGAAACTACAGCAATATAGTCTGGACACTCATTTGATCAACTTGATTGAACATACAAGCCCCCCCAGCTGGATGGTGGGACCCATGGGTTGTGTGGGTTTGGGCACAACTGCTTGCAAATTGGTTTTACATGAAGGATGCTTGTACTCATAAATTATTACTTATTGTTAAAAAAAATGAAAAAAAATAAAGAAGTAATTTTAAAAAAATTTTAAAAAGAATATTCAGCCTTTTCAATGTAAATGAAAATTTATTAAAAGAGATCATCATTTTTAAATGATTTTTTTCACACATAATGAATCCACTATGATATAAAACATTCTCTTCAAAATGAGGACTAGTTATAATTTTAGTGTAAGTTATTAATATATATTTGTGGATAGGAAGAAAATCTTAAAATTAGAACAAGGGTACCTGTTCCTTGTAACAACCCAAAGTTATTTTCTATATTAAGTTTTTCAGGTAACCAGTATTTTTACCCAATCATGGTAAAATGAACAGTGGCTTACTACTGACATTTAAAGACTTGCAGTGTAGGTAAAAAGGAGACCACCTGTGGCTTCTTTTGTGCTAAATTACCTGCTTGACTGTTTACACAGAAACCTGGCTCCAGGCAGGATTTACCTGCCTTGATATCAAAGGCACTCAGGAGTTCTCATACTCTGATGTTAGTAACTCATGATGTATGGATCATGAAGCAAGGGGTCTGAAACCAGGCCTGGAGATATGATGTCAGTCCGGGTATAAAAACAGAATGTTGTGAATAAAAAGTGAATCCTCCTTACCACTAGACAAGGAACTCCAAACCATTATTTTTAGCCCATAAGACTTGTGTAGTCGTGGCCAGTGGGTTGGACTGTGGTCCATCAGACCACCAATTGGAAATCTGGTGTAGGGATGGACAGAGACTTAATCAGTTTACCAGCTGTGATATGTGGTAAGTGAGTGCCTGGGCAGGAATTAGACTGTAGAGTGTCTATCAGGCTACAGTCTAGCGTTAGGCTATAGAGTGCCAATCAGGCAGCAGCTTGGAGGATCTAGGAGTGCCGATAGGGCATTGCCTGGTGTAGATGTTAGATGAGACAGGTGGGCAGTGGAAAGGTTATCAGTCTTTGGCCCTAAGGTTTAGGACAGCTGCTGGTGGCTGTCTTGAGTCTTCCCTTTTCCCTGTAATCCAGTGGACAAGGTTTGTGCTTCCACTTCCACGTGTGGTGGAGTGACACCATATTGCAGTATATTGAAAGTTATTGATACCGAGTGCAAGAGTAAATCAGAATCTTGGCATGTATGGTTCCATACCTAGTCTTCATCAAGTTGCAATTTTGGAGCTTGTATTTAAAACTGTCTCTTTAATAATAATACATTGTAAAAAAAAATCTTCAAATCAATAAGAATATTTTAAATTTATATAAAACTTGTGCCTTTAGCATTTTGTGAAAGTACTATGTAGGTAGATATAAATTTAGATATGTATTTACCTAGCTACATTTATTCCACTTGTGAAAATAAAAGCTCAGAATATATCTGAGTATTTCTGTTAATGCTTTAAAAATTCTAATAGATACAGTTTTCTGCCTTTGTGGTCAGAGAGAATAAAAGTTGTTACTTTAGTTTTCCTCTATTAATTGATACATTCTTAGTATTAGTGAATATGAGTGAGACCCCAAAAGGTGAAACAAGCTTTACTGATAATGCAAGGGGATGAGCTCTCTGGGAAGGGGTGTGACAGCAGTGACATGGCTGGCAGTCAGGGTTTTTTTTATTTATTTTTTATTTTTTATTGATGCTTTGTGGATTGCATACATCATTTTCCAATTCAGTTCAGGCATATAGCCCCTTCCAGGTCATTCATATATTTTAATGGGTCTGCCCTTATAGATGACTTGGTTTATCTCCCTTGAAGGTTTCCATACCCTTTATTTATTCTGTGTTTTAAATGTGTTTTTTTGTTTTTTTTTTTTGTCTTTTTCGAAACAAAGTCTCCCTATAGCCCAAGCTGTCCTGGAACTCATTCTGTAGACCAGGCTGGCCTTGAACTCCCAAAGATCCACCTGCTTCTGCCTCCCAAGTGCTAGGATTAAAGGCATGCACCACCATGCTCAGCTCTAAATGTTTTAGCTATACAATGTTGTGCAATGTTTCTTTTTGGTCCTGTCTATTTGGTGCTCTATGGGTCTTGTATCTAGATGGGCATCTATGCTCTGTATTAATCACACACATATAGATATTTTAAAAGGTCAGTTTATACTATCACCTTGGACAAAATAGCATTTGCCTGCCCTGTGACTTCCATGGCCTCAGTCCAACCTATTGACTAACAAGCACATTAATCTGTTCTCAGTTGTTTCTTGCCAGCAGGAATGAATTTTATGAATATGCTCATCTTTTTCTTGGCCTTTTCCATCATAG
The DNA here is from genome assembly GCA_009823505.1 of Rhizomys pruinosus. Classification (NCBI taxonomy): domain Eukaryota; kingdom Metazoa; phylum Chordata; class Mammalia; order Rodentia; family Spalacidae; genus Rhizomys; species Rhizomys pruinosus. The sequence goes on along the minus strand of VZQC01005404.1, from coordinate 198,558 downwards.
GCTGTGTCTATGTAAAGACTATTCTGCATGCATATACCAGTATCATCCACTATTGCACATATCAATGTTTTGTTTCTTCCATTTCTTCAATGTAGTTCTAAGATTGTTAGTGCTTTATTCAACACTGACTTAAAAAAAAAAAAGGAACAATATGCAGCTGTAGCATGATGCCTTACTATTACATAGTTCCTCTTTTAAATCATTTTTCAAATCCTTGAGAGCTTCATAACTTCATGTTTCTTGCTTTCTATGTGTCTATCATTCATTATTCTATGTCTAAATTTAAATCTCATCCCAACATAGTCAAATATGTCATGTGCTCTATTTGCTTTCAATGGCAATGGAATAGTCTTTGAGAAATATATCCTCTTTGTAAGTTTTTGGTTGCAATTTTTGATCATCATACAAATATAATTTGATGATTTTTAGAACCCTCACCCTATTTGCACCTACCACTCAATAACCTCCATCCAATTTCATGTACTATTTTATATATTAAGGCCTACACTTTGTCCATTTTTGTCCTTTTCTATTCATGCCCTCTATTCCATGAGGGTGCTTGATTGATGAAAGATGAGAGATGAATTAGTATTCTCTCTATAACTTACTACACTATGTTCTGTAAGCCTTATGTGCAGAGGCTGCATTATAGATGTGCCACTTAGGCTTCAGCAATTCATAGAAAATCTCTGTGTATGTATGACCAGTTATGGAACCATGTAAAAATCTTCATCTGTTTGTAAAAGATTCTTCTTTGATGAATGGTTACTGGGATACTTCTCTATAAATATTAGGATTCATATTTTGCATATAGTAAGAAAGTATATTTGTCTAGGATGTGACGGCCTTGTGGTTTTCTCTAGGATCACTGACCTCTCCAGCCATATGTATTTGGCTATGTTTACAGTACCACACATGAGAGTCCTGCCATTAAATGGAGTTTAAGTCCAATTAGGTAGCTCTTTGCAAGTTAAAAGTGTTACTATTGCCCCAATATTGTTTGCTGTTATGGTCATTTATGTAGTTTTTAGGTCTTAAAGCTGGGGTTGGACCATTGATTGATCATCTTCTTACCAGCTTGCAAAGTGTTCTCCAAAACTATGAGAGCTAGGCTTCAGGGCAGGAGGCTTCCAAATCAATTCTAGCTCCATGTCTCCAAAACCTTTGTCCAAAATATGTCCTATGCCCCATTTTCAGAAATATCATCTTACCTTCAAGTTCTGGGAAGCAATCAAGGGCTGGCAATAGCCTGTTTAATTTTTGGGAGTCTCTTAGATATCCAGGTCAACAACTTGAAGGGAGGTTTCTCCTGGATAGCATTGTTATGGGGCCTTCAACTATAGACATGGACTCATGTAGAGATATTGTCTCCTATGGTGACAGTGGGATATTGCATTCCCCTACTGTTACTGAGTTCATGTTAACTTGTGCCTTAAAGTCTTGTAGCACTGTTTTTATGAAATTGGGTCCAGCTTAGTTTGGTGCATGCATGTTTATGATTGTAATATCCTCATAGTAATATGTAAGTTCATGATTGCAATATCCTCTTAGTAATATGTATGTATGTAGTAATATGCATGTATGTTCATGACTGTAATAGCCCTTAGTTCCTTTGATCAGAACAAAGAAGCCATCTTTATCTCTTCTGATTAGTTATAGTTTGCAGCCCATTTTGTCAGATATAAGAATGGAAACTCCTACTTGTATCTTAGTGCCATTTTCTTGAAATATTTTTGCTCATCATTTCACCTTAAGGTAGTACCTATACTTGAAGGTGAGATGAGTTTCCTGTAGACAATAAAAATATGGATTTTGTTTCTTTTTTTTTATTTTATTTATTTCTGTATGTGTATGAATGTACTGTCTGCATGCAGGTCTGTGCACCCGTGTCGTGCAATGCCGCAGAGGTCAGAAGAGGGTCTCGGATTCCCCTGGAACTGGAGTTTTCCTGGAATTGGAGTTACAGACGGTTCTTAGCCGCCATGTGGGTGCTGGAGATCGAACCCGGGTCTTCTGCAAGAGCGTCGGTGCTCTTAACCACTAGGCTGTCTCTCCAGCCCCCGGATTTTGTTTCTTAATCTATTTAACTAGACTGTGTCTTCTGACTAGGGATTTTAGACCATTGGTATTTAAATTTATTACTTAAAGATATGTATTGGTTGTTGTTATTTTAATTTCTGTTTGTGTTCTTGGTATAATTTGTGTTTCCACAATTATAACTTCATTTCATTTCTTTCTGTGACCTTTTGGATATGCCCAGTCCTTTCTTCAGTTCTTTATGTTGCTTTAAGTATGTTCTGAAGGGATGGTTTGTGGAGATGAATAATTTCAGCCTATTCATGTTGTAGAAGTTTTTTTCTTTCCCCTTTAACTGTAATAGATATTTTTGGGGTTATAGTATTCTGGGTTGGCATCTGTGCTCATTCAGAAATGAGAATACCTTGTTTCAGGGTTTTCTGGCTTTCATAGTTTGTATTGAAAAATCAGCTGTAATTCTGATTGATTTTTGTATATATGTGACTTGTTTTCTCTTGTAGCTTTTAGTATTCCCTCTTTGTTCTCTATATTTAATGGTTTTACTATGATATGCTATGTGGAGTTTCTTTTCTGATGTTATTTTGTGTTCTATATGCTTCTTAAATTTGTAAGGTCATGTCTCTCCTTAGTTTCTGGATTTTTTCTCTAAAATCTTTTTGAAGATCTAGTCAATACCATTTACCTGAAATTCTTCTCCTTCTATTCCTATGATGAGTAAATTTGGCCTTTCCTTAGTGTCCCGAATTTCCTGCCCACTCCCTTCTTATAGTTTTATTTTAAATTTCATAATCTTTTCTTGAGCAGTCTAATTCTTCAACTTTATCATGTAATCTTGATATTTTGTTTTCCATTCATTGTATTGGTGAGGCTTTCTCCTGTCTTTGCAAATTGGCTTATTGACTTTTACACTTTGTTCTTAATTTCATCCTGAGTTTTCTTTGGCATTTTTGTCTCTTTTGTGAATTCAGTCATAAGTATATCCCTATCTTCTTTTAGTTCTTTGATTTTTTTGTGTGTTCTTTAATTTCATTGAATTCATTCTTTGATCATTTGATTGTCCTTTAAAATTCTGTGTCCTGGGTTATCTCTAGGGAATTTTCATTGTAGAACTCTTTTCTAGGACTGGTTGTGTTTAATGGAACCATACTATTTGGATTTTTCATATTATTATGCTTTCGTTGTGATTTTTACATATGGATTTCTTTTTATTCTTGTGATTCTGGTGTGAAAACCCTTATTTGTTGAGTGGAAGTCTGCTTCTGCTTGTTTTATTGATGTGCTTTGATATTTTTCTGATTGGGTTTGGAAAGCTTGTTTGTTGGTCTAGGGCTTCAAGTTTTCTCTTTGGATCCTCCTACACTGGGACTGTCTCCTGACCTTTCCACTCCCCCAGCGCCAGGCTTCTTTGTTGGCTAGGAGGGGCCCAGACCTTTGTATACTGCCTGAGAGTGTCTTAAACAGGCCTCCACATGGTGGTGACCTTCCCAAATCAAGTCATGCCCTTCTCCTACATTGGTGCCCCCTGTAGTCCTGACCACTGCCCCTGGGCAAGGGTTCTTTTCCAGCTTGTAAGGGCCCGATCTTTTGTGGATTGTGTGAGGGCACCTGAATTGGGCCTCTCCCTAGCAAGCTTGCCAAATTGTGTTGTGCCTGAATGCTACTAGGGACCCAGAACTTAGGAGACAACCTGAGGTACCTGACTGGTGCTGACATGTGACTCTGCTACAGCAGCTGTGTAGCTGGACTTGAACCACTGGTCCTTCCAGTATAAAATCAAAAGAGAGAACCTGAAGCCTAGATGAACCAGTTTTTTTTGTTTGTTTGTTTGTTTGTTTTTTTGAGATAGGGTCTCTCTTTAGTCCAAGCTGCCCTAGAACTCACTATGTGGACCAGGTGGGCCTTGAACTCACAGAGATCCACCTGCTTCTGCCTCCCAAGGGTGCTAGGATTAAAGGCATGCACTACTACGCCCAGCGAACTAGTTTTTCATAGCCAATCAGGGACATTCTTATTACTATGTAACAATAAATCAATTCATGTATAGGGCTGTAAAAGATTTGCGCAAACTTTGCAAAGATATGAGAACTGGACATGTTGATAAATGTCTTTACTCAGCACTCTGGAGCAGGGGCAGGTAAATCCTGTGATTTTAAGACCAGCCTGGTATATATAGTGAGTTCTAGGCCAACAGAGTACCTACTGAGACCCTGTCATACACACAACATATGCATGATACAAGAAAATTTCAACATGACTTTTCATCAGAAGAATTCAAACAAACTTAAAACACAGTAAGTGCTTACTGGTACATGTTAATTAGTAATTTATTTCCTTTAAGTTACAAATTTGTCCCTTAGTATCTGTACTGTGATGTTGGACTCAGTTCTTTAAAAATTCCTCTTTTCCTTTGAGCAGAATGCTGTTTGTCTCATTTAGCTGTTATGCATGACAGATCGTAGCAAAAAACCCCACTCTTCCCAAAGATAGTGATTGCTAAAGCCAATAGAATCCATGTTAAGGGCAAGGGCAGAATGCACCAACCAAACATGCAACTTTCCCAGAGTTTAGCTTGGCTTCTTCCTTATGTTGTCTGAACTTATATTCAACTTTCTTTTGCTATTCTTCATTGTAGTGCTCTGAACCAAGATTTGCATCAGTCCTGCTGGAAACTTAGAGCCAGAAAAATGGCAGAACTCCCCATCTATGAAGGATGTCTGTTGCTCCAGGATTCCTATGTATTTATGACTCTGCTTTAGATAGTCTAAAACCACTTAACAATCTTTGGCTGAACAAGCTAACTCAAGTAACTCAGGTTCCTGAGGCTAGTACATGGTTAGAACATAGGTCAAATCTGCAAACAATGTACAAATATTTAACAAACCATATTTAGTGGAAAGCTATTTTTAATCGAGGATAAGAGGGGTTGGGAAGAGCCTTGTAAGTGGGTAATTTTGGGAAATACTGATATGATTCTCTTCACTCTGGTGTTTTAAGAGGAGTGTTGTGGAGCTGAAAGAGGAAATGTATGTAATGTCTTCCAGATATTACATACAGTTAGAAAGTATGATGTTGCATCTTGCCACCCATGATGATGGCAGCATTTTTTAACTTGCCTTTTATGCCATCTAGACATTACACTCTGTGTTTAAAACAGTTTAAATGAGGACCACACATTTTCCTCATTCAGAGTATGGAAACAGTAATTCATTTTGGTGCTGTTTTATAATACTCTATCCTCTCATAAACAGGCAGGAGAATCAGGCTCATAGTCACCTGGGAAAGAAAAACTGTGGTTGCTGATGACTTGAGCATGTGGTGACTAAACATTCTCGTGCATAGTGTTCCTGCATAGGACATGTGTAGGGGTACCCATCCTTCCACCACATCACTGCTTTATCTTAGATAGGTCCAGATCCTCTGTGCCTCTACATTTTTTAAAACAAGACCAGTTTCCAAGACACTTCGAGACATTCTTCACCATAGTTACTCAAGCTGGCTTTTCTATTTTTCCTCCCTTCAGTTCCTAAGCCCTCAGTGAAGCAGTCTTTAACTTATAATATCTTTTCAAAAATTAATAGTTTCAAGAGAGCTGGTAGCTCATTGAAAAGTGACAAAAAACCAGGTATATGAAATACAAACTATATCCTCTAAGGAAGGTGATGATAATATGTAACAGCTGTGCAAGATATTTTTATTCTCTAAAAATAGTGAGTGTTTATATTGGAGTCAGTTCAGGAAATAAAAAAGGTAAAATTTCGCTACTCTGACTCAATCATGCTTAGTGTCTTGGTATAATACCTCTCTCTATGGATTGTTCACAGGGTCATTATCCCTTCCAGAATTGCATTGTGTATTCATTTAACAATACATATGCATTTTCCTATGATGTCTCACACTCTTCATGAACAGAACTTGAATAAGTGGAGAACATTCCAGTGGTTTCTTTAATAATTCCCTCACTGAGGAATATTTAGTTTATCTTGTGATTTTTTTTTATCTGTAAATACTTCTTTAGAAACATATGGCACATGAAACTTTTCCCTATATTGTGAACAGTATGATAAGTATTTTTTAAATTTTATTTATTAAAAAATTTCTTTTTAATTTATTTATTTCTGTATGTGTATGAATGTACTGTCTGCATTGTAGGTTTGTGCACCCATGTCGTGCAATGCCATGGAGGTCAGAAGAGGGCATCGGATTCCCCTGGAACTGGAGTTAAAGACAGTTCTCAGCCGCCATGTGGGTGCTGGGGATCGAAACCGGGTCCTCTGCAAGAGCTATCGGCTCTCTTAACCACTAGGCCATCTCTCCAGCCCACATGATAAGTATTTTTAAGTAGAATAACTGGGTCAATGGACAGAGATGATTTTATGTTTTTTGCTTATTACCAACTTGCTTTCTAAGAAATTCTTCTATTTTACAGTGCTACTAACTACTAACTATACAAGAAAGCTCAGGTATCATAGGGGATTCTAGTCAGTGACTTGAGCATGGGCTGACTACTTTCCACTGTGCACTCTGAATGAGGATACTTCATTCTTTTCTGTAGTTCCAGTTTATATTGACACTGTATAACAAGGGGCAATTAAGATGTTAGCAACAGATCCCATAATTTGATTTGCTTCCACTCAAGTCTGTAAATGCATTTTAGGTAAAACATTTAATTACCACCACTTCCTACATGTAACTTCTATGCACTGGAGAGGTGTGTGTTGGGTAATAAGCAGAAAGACTTTTGGCCTCTGGGTTCAGCCTGCATTGAGCATCTCTATTACCAGCAATGAATTGTTTCTGGCAAGTTCATTATTCTAGCTATCAGCTCTCCAGGGATAGTTCACAGAAACAGATTGCCCCCTGATCAGCCCCATCAGATTCCCTCTTAGATGTCTATGAACAAAGGGACTCACAAGCTTAATGTTAACATGCATTTTTCTTAGATTTGAAAGTTCCAGAAGACAAAGCAACTACTGGCATAGTCAGTTGGAGCTTCCATAAGCTGTTGAGGAGCAGGGAAAGGAATTTTTTTTATTAACTTTTTTTTCTGTATGTGTATGAATGTACTGTCTGCATGCAAGTCTGTGCACCCGTGTCGTGCAATGCCGCGGAGGTCAGAAGAGGGTGTCGGATTCCCCTGGAACTGGAGTTCTCCTGGAATTGGAGTTTCAGATGGCTCTCGGCCGCCATGTGGGTGCTGGGGATCATCCCGGGTCCTCTGCAAGAGCGTCGGCGCTCCTAACTGCTAGGCCATCTCTCCGGCCCCGGGAAAGGAATTTTTTTTTAATAAATACACAGGACCAGTGAAATGGCTCAGTGGGGAAAGGATTTTTCTGATTAGTCTGAGGTCTTGGGTTCTCTTCCATAACCCACATGGAAGGACAGAATTGAATCTCACAGATTGTCTGACCTCTACATATGTGCATGGGCCATACACCCAGGCAAACATACATATAAATGAAAAATTAAGATGTAAAAAAAAAGAAAGAAATGGAGACAGAAAGTGAAGAAAGAGAAAGAAAAAGAAAGTTTTCTTGTTTCTTTCTAGTTTCTATGTTCAATATCTGGTGTGACTGGGGGGGGGTATATTCTTGTCTAGTGCTTTATGACATTCCTTGTTTAATAAATTTCTTTTTGCTTGAAGTGCTCTTTATTACTTGTGGTTGAAAGATTCTTGACTAAGACAGGCAGATAATAAACTGAAAGACAAAGGAAACCTTTGATGAGCACAGAGGCACCCCTTCTGAATCACACTCCAACCCTTGCCCCAGTTGTTGTTAGGAGCCAATGACTGACCTGGTCCTTTTCCTCCTAAAGCCATTGCTATATTTAATTGCCCTCAATACTTTATTGGCGACATTTCCCAACACCTTTACCACGTTTCTCAAAGAGCAGCGTCTGTTGTTTTGGCTACAGTGCTGGAAAGAAGCTGGACTGGAAACTCATCTCCTAAGGCAAACTATGGCTAGATATCCCTGCTCTCAAGAAGAACATTCTACTCGTTTCCAAGCCTCCAAGAAACATTTACATGAGTACTTATAGATCCATGGTTTATGCCAGGGGTTCTGGAAAGCAATGTCCAAGTCTGTCTAAACATCACTCCATAAAAGGTTAGCCTTAAGCACCCATACAGCCTGGAGTCCTGGCTAGATGTTTACAAGGCAACCACATTCCAGTGTAGACCTCTGGACATTCAGAAAATGAAGTCTCCCACAAAAGTCATTTTTTAAATTATTATTTTTTTATTTTTTATGCTTATGAGTATATTTCCTGCATGTATATAAGTGCATCAGTGTCATATAATGCATGTGGAAGTCGGAAGAGGGCATTGGAGTCCCTGGAACTGGAATTGTGGATGGTTGACAGCTGCCATGTCAGTGCTGGGAATTGACCCAGGTTTGTAAGAAGCACCAGTGCTCTTAACTGCTGAGCTATGTCCCTAGTCCCACAGCTGAAGTCATTAGACACAACAAGAAACTGAGATACAGGTCAGGCTGGCTCTGAAGCTAGCTCTGAGAGGCTCTGAGTATCTTGCATCCTTTTCCAAAAGATGGTTCCATAGACATTCAGGAGGCAGGGTGCTAAGTGAAGATATGGCCTATGATCTTCCTCCCTGCCATCCAGCCCCACTGCGTGATCTTCCTGCTTTCCTCCCTGCCATCCAGCCCCACTGTGTGATCTTCCTGCCTTCCTCCCTGCCATCCAGCCCCACTGTGTGTTCTTCCTGTCTTCCTCCCTGCCATCCAGCACCACTGTGGGATCTTCCTGCCTTCCTCTCTGCCATCCAGCCCCACTGTGTGATCTTCCTGTCTTCCTTCCTGCCATCCAGCCCCACTGTGGGATCTTCTTGCCTTCCTCCCTGCCATCCAGCTCCACTGTGGGATCTTCCTGTCTTCCTCCCTGCCATCCAGCCCCACTGTGTGATCTTCCTGTCTTCCTCCCTGCCATCCAGCACCACTGTGGGATCTTCCTGCCTTCCTCTCTGCCATCCAGCCCCACTGTGGGATCTTCATGCCTTCCTCTCTGCCATCCAGCATCATTGTGTCTTCATAGCTGCTGTATAGCCACAGATTTTCAGATGCAAGGCATACTTCACAACTCCCTGTGGGGTCAGGTCAAGGCTGGAACTTGCTCTGACACTGTACACTTGGTTGTTACACAGTGGCAATATAAACCAGAACTGTAGAAAGGAATGAAGCTACCTCATTGGGAGTGCACAGGAGAAAGTAGTCAACCCATGCTCAAGTAACTGGCTAGAATGCCCTATGATTCCTGAGCTTTCTTGTATAGTTAGCAGTTAGCAGCACTGTAAACTAAAAGAATTTAATAGAAAGCAAGTTGGCAATAAGCAAAAATCATAAAATCATCTCTGCCCATTGACCCCGTAATTCTACTTGAAAATAATTATTCTCAGTGTTTACAATATAGGGAAAAGTTTTATGTGCTGTATGTTTACTACAGAAGTATTTTTTTCAAATGTAAAAAAGTCAAGATTCTTACACCAGTTATAATGAGACCATCTCAAGTGAGATCAGGCAAAGCAGTTCAGTGCATACAATCATTTCTCTTCACCTTTTCTGCTTCATACAATGTGATTGACAGAAAATTAGATGGCATGGGCTTGGTCAGAAAATGCCATTAAACAAAAGCAAACAAAAACACCACCACAAAGGGAAGTTTCTACTTTTCTGCAATTTTCAATAACTTTTATTCATTTATTTTTTTACTTAGGAGGCACATGGGACTGAAAAATTTGGCTGCCCAATTTTATTCAACTACTCCACAAACAAGCACAAACAACAGTCTCAACACTCAGACTTTGGAGGGTTGAGATAGTAGACATTATTATCTTTAGTAGATTCAACTATTTTGCCTTAAGTTGGTTTTTTTTTCTTTTAAGAGAAATAAATCACCTTAGGCTTTGCCTTTAATTTCGCTATATGGGATCCAGAATAGTGAAGAGAACTCCTCATGTAAAATTGAAAGCAAAAACTATGCTAGCTGCATAGACTAAAGACAGTTGGTTTGCTAGATGGCACTGAAAATCCTGACCCAGGTGACATGACTTTGTCCAAATGTTTGACCAAAGAAATAATACAATATTTATAAGCTAACATTTTTAAAGAGATGGTTGACATGAATACTGTACATATTTTACATGGCAATACACAGTCAAGAGTTTATAAAATAAGGTTCATGCATTATTACCTCTAAGAATAACATATACAAGATAAATCCCCTCAAGTCCTTGTGATAACATTTCAGGTGGAAGCAGTCTTATATACAAAACAATCCAGTTTCTCTGTTGTGTTTAGTACAGAGAAATTTCAGAGATTACTGAGAAAGAAGCCGTAAGTCTGTTGACCTATTCAAAGTGTCAACCTGTGGGACTGAAAATGTTTCCTTTTTAAGAAAACACCCAGAATACATGTACTCTGTACAAAGAAAAATGTAAAAATTCTGGATGATCCTGTTTGATCACATTACATAATTTAGAATGAAATGTTACTGGTTAAGTCTACTTCACTCATTTCTTTGAAAGCATTAATTTGTAAACTAATGTTATTATTTAGTTAAGCTGCATTTATGGCACAAGGTCTCATTTTCAAAATGGCACCAATTTTCTAGAAGTGTATGGACTAATTTTAGCAGCAATTATATATTTAAAGGTTAAGTTATAGAGCAAATGTTTTAACTGTACTTTTTCTATTTTATGCTTGCCGGTTAGAATATTTACAAGAGGATAACAACATCTATATTAAAAAAAAAACTTTCACTCTCCCCATCCCACATCTTAGTCCAAGGTTGTTGTTTTTCTCTCCCATTTTGCTCCTGACCTCACTGAGGAAGTATAGGGCTCTTGGACAGGTACTCTACATAGGATGGGCAGTTTTAATTGAGTACAAAGATGATGAATTCTTGGTTCATGTACATTCTAGTTCCTCTAGATGACAACGGCACTTACTGACACTAGCAATCACACTCAGATGTTCCCCATCCATCTTAAGCCTGGAACAGCCAAACAAGAAGGGCCATTCTTTCAACTGTGACATAGCCACTGGCATTGAAGATTAGATTCCAATCCTGTGCCAAACAAAGTTTCAACTGAAGAGATGTCACTAAATTACAAAAGCGAAAATGCATTTTAAGAGCACTGAGGGAAATGTAGTCCTAAAGAGCATGGAGGGAAATGTAGTCCTAATGTATTCTGTGTTAAGTGTTATAAATGGAACTGGCAACTAAGCATGCTAAATAAATCCATAGATAGCATTTTCAGATGAGATGTACTCAACTATGTGCATTTTGCTAACAGTATTTCCCAAACATAAGCAGCTCTATATAGTTCATGTTGAATTACTATTGTGTTTGAGGGGACATAGAACTAACTGAACATTTAGACAAAGAGTCGGCAAATTCCTGAAAATAGCACATGGAAGTTCTTTGTCAAAAATCACTGAACCTTACAAAAACAGCCCAACTCTGCAGTTTCTGGACTGAGATTATTATCCTCTTAAATGAGTTTTGGGGTAGGTAATACTTCTTTAATACCAAGAATATCTGTTTATTAATTTCCAACAGAAGGATTGGGTCAATATGTTGATGCTATCAATGAGAAAAACTTAAGGGTGGAAATACACCCACAAACAATTTGATCTGGCAAAATAAATCATAGACTGATGTCAGGTGGATAAAAATGAAATGCAAAAAAAAGGCTGCAAAAACTGAAACCAAAATAATATTGAGGAGGAGGGTTAAATTAAAGCATAAAAAATTCCACATGGCTTTGGCATCTTAAAATATTTGTACACTATTTTGTTATTAATTTTAAAAGACTCGGAAGCATCTGAAACACATGCAAATTATTTGAAATCCCTGCATGGCAAATTCAGGGTTTGCCAGCAGCAGTCAGGTATGCGGGAAGGAAAGTGAGAAGGCCTCTCCCCTGGAAAGGGGTGGTGAGAGGGGCTCCCAACTCTCTATCTGATACTAGATGGCACCCCAGAGGGCTGTGCTGCAGTCACAAACAAGGTGCTGTTATCTGGAAGGGAAGGGACTGTAGAATTCCCCTTGGTTGGAGAACACCCCAGCTTTAGTTTTTCCAGGTACTCTGCATGGACTACAAAAGTATTTACAGAGAAAAAAAGAAGATACTGTTTGCCAATCCCTTATCAGTTTCTTCTGAGATCATTTACCTTACAAATCATTTATTTGACTGAAATCCTCTGCTCTAGGTTTCTATCTGGGATATTTCCATCTACGACAATGACCTGTCTTAAAAAGTCTTGGGACAGAGCAGATAATTTTATACAAAATGAAATAAACTAAAGGCTAGCTAGATCTCTGCATTGCTTGACAAGGTAAAGCATGCTAAGTACAGCCCAACCTTCTTACTAGGAAGTCAATTCCATATTATATATTTGGTTTACAATGAAATATTTGTCTCCTTTGGGACCCAGAATAATAGATAATAATTTGACATTGTATTATTTTATTTAAATCAGAGGTGACCAATGTTTTGACATGCGTCATGATATAAACTACAAAAAAGTTAAGACACATTTGTATCTACCCTGGGTGCATAAGCCCACATACTATAGATTAGTCATCATTTGTTTAAACTATTATACAGTCATATAATAGTATCCATACTCTTAGTAGGAAAAATATAGCAGCCAGCACACCAAGGTCTAACTGTGTTACTTAATTACATATTAGAGAATTAATTATCCAAACCTTATATATCTGTCTAAACTTTTATAACTACATTGTCATGTGTTATGAAATTACTCCATTGTAAATTTTATTTTAAAAAAAACCATGGAGCTAAAAAATAATCAAAAGAAACTGCATACTTTGATTTCAAACTTTTGGAGATGGCACTCATAATAAAAATTTATGTCCTATTCTAGTATATTGTAAATAATGGGTTTACCAAGTAAGCACACCAGTGCTCATATGGAGCTTACACAGAAAAGGAAGCATGCTCCCTTCTTTGAAATATCTTATATCTTATAATTTAGTGAAGATAGCAATTCAAAAATTACATTTTATTGTATTTATTGTATGGAGGGCTGTGCATGGCATTGCACATTAGTAGTGGTCAGAACAACTTGTAGGAATCTGTTCTCTCCTTCCAGTTGGTGGGTCACAGGGATTGAACTTGGGTTATCAGGCTTAATGGTAGGAGTATTTACACTCTGAGCCCTGATATCTATCAGTTTTATTTATCTTAGTTGTATTATTTACCTGTTTACTTAAACCATGAGATAGTTCATATTTTTCTTTGGACACTATTATTTTAAGAAATAAGTATCTACAGTAGTGAGATTGAGAAGACATTTTCCTTATTTAATAATACTCAGGCATATCATATGCATAACTAGGAATAGTCATTTTCATAACATGTATTTTCTTTTATTTTCTCCACATCCTCAGAAATACTGGCTAAACCTTACCTAACCTTGGGTGTGTACTCCATCTAGAAGGTTTCTAGAGGTGTCTGAATTTTAATAAGCTTTCAGACTTTCTAGCTGAGTCTTTACTTTCCTTGCTTTAAGACTTGTGAATAACTTAGAGTTTCATGAAAATACAGCTCTGCTGGAAAGTGCAAGTGCTCACCCACATTAAGAGAGGGCGATGCTTTAAGCCAAGAGCCTATTTCCTCCTCAAATCTTTCTCTGCTTTATTCTCCCACCCACAGATGCAACCTTCCTTTCTATGCATCTTCCTCCATTTAATCTTTATTCCACCGCTGGGCTATCATTTTGAAATATACACTACCTACGAAAAAAATGGTCTCAGGAGAAGATATGATTCCTCAACATATTTTATGGGTGAATCTAGAGGAGTAGGAAATAAAAAAAATTAAAAGCCAGAGATTTAATGAAAATAGGAACAAATCATAGTGGATTTTTGCTCCTGCTATGAGCTACAAGTACATTAAGGAACAGCGAAATGAGTGTGCTTTATATTCCCAATGTCCTGAGAACACTATGATTTAAAATGGCCATTAAAGATTATGAAAATGTGTGGAATTAATGTGCAATGATTTCCCTTTTGATGAATCATCGTCCTCTTTTTTTTTTTTAACCCTTCACTGTCCTCCGTCTGTCTTCATTTACTTACTCTATCAGTTGAACAAGGCAGCTTAGATGGTATTGCGATGATCAAGTTGCACATGGCGGAGGGTGAAGAGAGAGATAAACTGAAATCATAAACTTCCCAGCTGTTACGTGCTGCTTGTCCTTTACAAGCTGTCTAAGTAGTTCTCCTGGTTTCTGTAGTGAAGTAGAATCAGACCTATTCAATAGTTTGCTGAAATTGTAAAGCAGAAATGAGAAAATGCACAGGGGGAGACTGCAGAGCAAATTGTTCTGTTCTATGACTGTGGTGTAACAATTTCTGAACATTATCAAAGAATCCTAAAGTACATGTTTCATTTAATTCCTTATACATCTAGGTGAAATTTTGTTTGGGAAAGTATATCGATATGCTACTGCATTCTAGAAAGGGAGGCATAGCTCAGCTGATAGAGTGTTTGCTCATCATTCATGAAGCCCTGCATTGATTCTCCAGTACTAATTTAAGTTATAGTCATCGAGACAGCTTAAACCATGAAAATTAATCATAAATTCTATTATGCATTGTATTTTAAGTTTTTTGTTATTAGCATGGTTTTGAAGACCTGGGGCACATGGTATACAATTCCAAACATTATGGAAAGTAGAAAATAAAAAGACTAGGGCTTCCGGGATGAGGAGATGGCTCTGTTGGTAAAAGCACTTGCTGTGCACACTGAAGGATGGGAGATTGGATCCTTAGAACCCATGTAAAATCCAGCTGCAATAACACTTCTGTAATCCAGGGTGACTACGGTGAGATGGAAGGGAAAGTCAGGAGAACCCCCAGGAGCTGGTAGATCAGTTAGTTTGATGAAGGCAGCAGGGAGCAAGATGGCCTGAAGGAAAATGGCATGGAATGGCAGGAGCAACACTCATCGTTGTCCTCTCCCATCCACATATGTGTCGTGGCATGTGAATGCTTGTACACACACACACACACACACACACACACACACACACGCACGCACACACACAATATATGGAGTGTAGTCAATGGAAGTGTATAAATGTTGACTTCTCTGTTGTGACAAATGTTTTATGGTAACTTGATACAATAAAGATAAGGTGATCAGAGGAGAATCATCTTTGTCACTTTTCAGTAAACTTGATGTTCTTAAAAGTTGAAATTTAATTTCTAAATCTAAGAATTCATTCATTGCCCCCAAAGCTGAAATCTCTAGGGGTCAGGCCCAGAGACAAGTCCTGCAAATATAAAGGTGAGAATGGGACTCCTAGGGGAATCCCCTACTGAGTGTAGGAACTCAGCCCTCACTGCCAGACAATACTTCCTTCTTATGAACAACGATGAGAGGAAGGTCGATTTTGCTCACTTTTTGAAAGATGAGCAACACCAGCTTGCAGGATCTTTCCCGCAAGGCGTCTGCACTTACAAGGATTTAAGCTCATTTTCAAATCCTCAAGAGTACTGTCTGGCTTTTTCTTTTGTCTTATTTTAAAAAGTCTGTTCTGGGGGCTGGAGAGATAGCCTAGCGGTTAAGAGCACCGACTGCTCATGCAGAGGACCCGGGTTCGATCCCCAGCACCCACATGGTGGCTAAGAACCATCTGTAACTCCAATTCCAGGAGAACTCCAGTTCCAGGGGAATCCTACACCCTCTTCTGACCTGCGCGGCATTGCACGACACGGGTGCACAAACCTAAATGCAGACAGTACATTCATACACATACAAAAATAAATAAAATTAAAAAAAAATAAAAATAAATAAAAAGTCTGTTCTGTTTCTATTTCTTGATATTTATGTCCTATAATAGTTTGGCAACAAAGTTATTCTTTTGGAACACAAAAATGAAGTAAATACAAATTCAGTATAATCAGGAGCACGTTTGAATTTTGCCAACATCTACCTACTCTAATCCTTAGGAAATTAGAAAATTTCATATATTATCAAGATAGTCAGCCCCCTGTATCCCTTTGCCTACTCCTTTGGCTGGAATCTGATATTCTCAATACTTTGGTTATAAGTTATAGGTGCCGCTCTATCTTTTTTCACCAGAAGAAAAGTATCTCACTGAAGACCAAGGGACAATGAGATTATTGAAAATTATCCTCTATTTTTGGAAGATCTCTGAAACAAGAACATATAAAAATAATCTGCATTTTGTTCTTTGCAATTGTCATAAAATGGAGTATCTGAAAACCTGCAGATTTCGCTGTCTTGATAGTAAAATAATTCTGTTTGTACTATGATTAGAAAATCAAAATACAGGCTGAGCATGGTGACACATACCTTTATTCCCAGCACTCAAGAGACAGAGGCAGATGGATCTCTGTGAATTGAAGGGTTGGTCTACATACTGACCAGCTGGGGCTATAGGGAGACCCTGTTTCAAATATACCCCCCAATAAAAAGAAAAGAAAGAAAATCAAAATATAACTTAATCCCATATAGAGAACTATCCATTAAAAAGAGTTTTGCAACAAATTAAGCAAATCCACAGACACATACATAAACAAAATACATTCTCGTCACAGATAGAATAACACAAGTTTTGTTGTTGGCTTAGTTCCACTTTTCACTAGATACACAGTTCAGTTAACCAGTATGTATAGACTAACCCTGTGTTTGTTAGTATCATTATATAGGTGTCATAATTTAGAGAAACCCAATGCTATTCAACGATATATTATAAATTCCCCAAATAATGCCATGTGCATCACATTACATGATGTAATATGAATTGAATAAAGAATGGTTTCAACTAGTCCTCAAAAATGAGTTTTTACTTTCTTGCATTTTGCCTTTTAAGAATGTGTTAATGACTAGGATTTGGGATACAAACTTACAATCCTAATACCTGAGGGGTGGGGTGGAGCAGATATATATGCAGTAGCATACAGAGACACACATTTTCCACTTTGGTAAATATTCTAATAACATACTTATCGTGGAAAAAATGAAGCTTTAAGAAATTGGGGGTCGTTTATTCAGAGATTTCAGTACGCAGTCTTATTGATTCTAGGAGGCAGAACATCCTGGCTTAGGAGCGTGTGGCAGAGGATAGTCACTTCATGGCAGACAGGAAGCTGAGTTGGACCTTGGCTAATCTGAATAGTGGCTACAGCACTGTAGAGCAATTTACCTGATGGCAGTGAGATGGAGATACCCTTGGACGTTTTTCTTATTGTCATAGAATTAAGCCCTTGGTTCCCTTGAAAAAAATACATTGTGTGTGTGTGTGTGTGTGTGTGTGTGTGGTGTGTGTTTGTGTTACTGGTGGGACACACTGTACCATGGCACTCATATAAATATGAGAGGACACTTGGAGGAGTCAGTTATCTCATTCCACACATACGTTCCAGAGTTCCATCTCAGGTTATTAGACTTGGCAGAAAGCATTCTTACTAGCCAAGCCATTCTACCTGCCTTTGGTTTCCTTTTTTGTTAATCTCCTTAGCAAGTTGTACCTATAGCTTGGTCTTCTCACACTCTCTGGCCAGACCACAGTCTTTTCAAACAGCTTCTCTCTGCTTCCTTTTGTGCTTGAGTGTTACTGTGAAAGGTCAATAATGAGATGCCATAGCACAAACATGTGGTCAAATTGTGCTCTCTTCTACCAAATAAACTTGTTCACCATTTTGACACTTAGCCTTTCACAAATTCATATGTTTTCACAATATGTCCATGTCTTTTGCAATGGTGTATCAAGGATGATTTTTACTCCAATTGTTAATCAAATCTTCATTTACATCTGAGAATAGGTGTTGCCCTCCTGCTCTTTCAATAGGACAGAAGGACTGAATGAATAGCAGGACACATCACATGGATGCCCCTGGATTTTAGGGCAGGTATGACCATATTGTCTTTCTCATTGTTGTACACATCCAGGTATACTTCCTTGGTGGTGGTTATGGCTCCTCTCAATTACATATCCTTATTCAGGGGATAAAGTAGTAAAGGAAGGATAGGAGATAGAGTTAGAGGTACACCACAGTTCACCAGACTTTGGTTCCTGCATCTGAAACACAGAGGGCATTCCTATTTATGTCCTTGTTTAATAGGACTGGATGGAATAAAAGTAAATAAATGCATGTTGTACATTTAATATTAACTTTTACTTGCATGTTCAAAGATAATATTTACTATTCTTCCTTTGCAAGTTATAGTGCAAGGGCTTGGGATTTAAAGGTGAATGTCATAATGGTACTGAAAGCATCAAACACAGATCCATATAGCAGATACTACTCTCAAACTTAATCAGAGAATCCTCTCTTTAGAATGAGCAGAAGAGAATGAGAGGACCCTTGACTTCTTAAGTTGCTGAGAAAAAGCAACAATTGAGGTCCAAATAGCCCTCTCTAAGGTTCAGAGAATACTGTATATGAAGGATCAGAAAAAAAATTCTCAGAGCCAGAAGATACAGAGAAAGGAAACTATGTACTATCCTCTGTGCATGACGCAGTCACTGCAGTCATGAACTCAAAGCAGCTATGTTTGCTTAGACTGGGCCTTAACAAGACTGCACATGTAAACAACTAGTAATGGACAGGTGGGGGGCTTATGGGGCCAAATATCCCTGCTGAACTATTGACTACACATGGATACTGGAGGAGGGGAAAGTTTTGAACATGCACCCACTGGTGAGCTCCCCCAGGATCCATTCTACACCTACGGTCATACAGATGGTCCTCAGTGTCACCAAACAAAACAAAACAAAAGACATACACAGGAGAAATGGACCTGTAGTAAAACGAAGGCTTTGATAGAAGTCATTGGAACATAAGAGCGGGCAGCAGAGTCATTGGACTGCATTTAACACATGTATGAAATTATCAAACAAGAAGTGACTACAGATCTCTTGCTTTTTCCCATTACACTTAATTCCCCTCTGGGAAAAATTTATTACCATGAGTTTCTGCACAAAGGGGAACTGTATGGAAAAGATGGATGGGTTGAAGGAGGAGAATTATCAGCAAGACTTTTCGGACAATATGGAAAAGGAATGGAAGAAAGTATCTGCAACCAAATTATGATCTTAAGAAGCCTTGTGTGGATGTGCATGTGTGTGTGTGTGTGTGTGTGTGTGTGTGTGTGTGTTTGTGTGTGTCTTGTGCATGAATGTCCAAAGGTCAACCTCAGCTGTCACTAATAGGTACACTCCACCTTACTTTTTGAGGCAAATTCTCTCACTGGTCTGGAAATGGCCAAGAAAGCTAGACTACCTGGCCAGCAAAATCAGAGTTCCACCTCTACAGCCTTTCCAACACTGGATTTACAACTGTGCTCCACAATATCCAGCTCTTTCTATGTGAGGTTTTGTGCTTTTTAGAAAAGTTCTTCACTGAGCCATACCCCAGTCTCCTTCAGAAAATTTCTTATCAGAGTGTGTTATAGCTGCTTCTTGGGGACTAAGGCATTTGGTTGACAAACTTCCTCAGACTCAGGCAAGTGCTGGCTCCCTGAACACTGGCTACATACCCAGAATTCTGGGGGTGAAGAAGGTACGCTTCTCTAGGGATTCTGTGAATGGAGTTGTGTTACAATTCTCATTTTGTTCAAGTAGTCTTAAAAACATGAAATAAGGGAGTTTGTGTTCATTAAACTGTGAATGCTGCATGCCTGACTGAGTTCTTGAAGCAAGTTGCTGTATCCTTGAGCAAGTCTAGCCATTTCCTTAATTACATGATAATGAAGTTCCTATGTTTTGTGCTGCTTAAGCATTAGCCATATATGAGCTTGTAAGCTTTGTACTGAATATTATACAGTGAGCTTCCTAAGAAAGAGGCTGCCGGGCTGGAGAGATGGCCTAGCGGTTAAGAGTGCCGACCGCTCTTACAGAGGAGCCGGGTTCGATCCCCAGCACCCACATGGCGGCCGAAAACCGTCTGAAATTCCAATTCCAGGAGAACTCCAGTTCCAGGGGAATCCGAGACCCTCTTCTGACCTCCGCGGCATTGCACGACACGGGTGCACAGACCTGCATGCAGACAGTACATTCATACACATACAGAAATAAATAAAATTAAATAAAAAAAAAGGAAAGAGGCTGCCAAGAAGCAGTAAGACACTTTGAGCAGTGAATGCCTGCAGCCACCTGAATTTCAGTTCCTCAGCACAAGACACTGAAGAAAATCTACAGGCTGTAACTTTTGGAGTTGCATCAAATAGTACTTATATCATAATCTACTGTTCTTCTATTGAGTTCTCTGTTTTCAGTTGCAATATGTCTCTAGTCAAACTAAAAGCTCAAAGGAAAGCCTCACCAATACATTGGATCAAGTGAAAGAGAGACTATCAGGTCTCAAAGACAAGGATAAAAAGGGGATCACTCATTTAAACCAAGTGTTACATCTAAAATAACCCTGGAACAGAGCATGTAAGACCTCAGGAACACTATAAAAATTACAAAAACCTATGAATTAAAGGCATAAAAGAAGGAGCTTACATTAGTCACTTTTCTGTTGCTGTGATAAAACACCATGACCAAAGGAACTTATAAAAGGAAGAGTTTATTTGAGCTTACGATTGACGGTTCCAGAGAATTAGAGTCCATTGTGGCAGGAGGCACTGTGGCTGGAGCTGGAGCAGCAAGCTGAGGGTCACATCTCGTAATGAGCACAGGAAGCAGAGAGAGCGACTGGAGACCACAAGGCTTGTTAAACTCACTAAGCCTGCTCCCAATAACGTACTTCCTCTAGCATGGCCACACCTTCTAAGACCTCCAAGAACAGTGCCACCAACTGGAAACAAAATGTCTGAATACTTAAAGCCTATTGGGGACACTCATTCAAACCACCACAGAGCTGAAACCCAGGTCAAAGGCATAGAAAATATATTCAACAAAATTACAGAAGAAACTTTCCCAATTCAGAAGAACTAGATACCTATAAAGATGTAATAGACATACAGAACACCAAGTAGACAACTCTACAAAGAATACTAGAAGGAACACTTTTGTTTTAAGAGAATAATAAACTCACCCCAATGCATATAATGAATGGCCTATTCCAAAACAGTTAAGTTGATACTACTACAAGAACAACATAACAGGAATTAATAATTTTGGTTAATAATAACTCTGAATATTAATGGTCTAAATTATCCAGTAAAAATGCAGACTAGTTGTTTGAATTAGAAAACAGGATTTTTTTTTGTCTGTCTCCAAAACATACCAGTCACCATCAATGATCAATGCTACATTAGGTTGAAAGGATGGAAAGGTATTCCAAGCAAATAGAAATATGAATCAAGCAGATACAAGTTATTTTAATATATGACAAAATAAGCATGAAGCCAAAACTAGTCAGAAGAGGCAAGGGAGGATACTTCATACTCAGTAAAAGAAAAATTCACATTACTAAATATATACTCCAAACACCGATGCACCTCATTTCATAAAATAAATGTTATTAGATCTAAAACCACACATTGATTTCAACAGAGTGATATTGGTTGACTTCAGCACCCGATTTTCAACAATGGAAAAGTCATCCAGATAAAAACTAAATAGAGAAACTTGAGCTGAATAATATCATAAATCAAATGTATCCAAAGATATTTACCGAACAATCCACCCCGAAATCAAAGAATACACATTCTTCTCATCAGGCTGTGGAACTTTCTCCAAAATTGACCACCACATATTAAAACACAAAGCAAATATACAAAAATTTAGGAAAATTGAAACAACATCCTGTATTTTATCTGGGCACAAAAGAAGTAAAGCTGGATACTGAATATCAATGACAATAACAATGGGAAAATGTAAATGAACTTATGGAAACTAAACAACACACTACTGAGCGAAATATCACTCAAGGGAGAATTGAAGAAGGAATTGAAAATTTCTTAAAATTGAATGAAAATAAAAGCACAACATGTGAAAACCTATGAGACACATGGAAGGCAGCGCTATAGGAAATTTTATATCACCAGATGCCTACATCAGAATGTTGGCAACACCTCATATTAACACATTAAGGATGCACCACAAGGACTTGGAAAATCAAAACAACAGCCAAAACAAATAGAAGGGAAGAAATAATCTAAACCAGGGCTGAAATCAAGGAATTGGAGAGGATTGAAATTAAGAAAATCAGAGATGAAAAGGTAAACACTATATTAGATACTTAGGAAATTCAGAGGATCATAAGAACATGTCTAAAAAAACACCTATATTCCACTAAGTAAGAAAATCTAAAAGAAGTATATGAATTCCTACTTATTTAATACCTACAAAAATTAAACCAAGATCAGACAAACATCTTAAATATACCTCCAAACCACCAATGGGAAGGAAGTAATTAAATATCTTCCTACTAAAAAAAAGCCAAAGACCAGATGGATACAGTTCAGAATTCCACCAGATTTTCAAAGAACTAATACAACATCTCTAAAATTGTTTTGTAAAACAGAGCACAAAGAACACTTCCAACTTTTTTCTATGATACTGATATCTAAACAAGACAAAGAGTGAACAACAACAAAGACAAAAATTATAGGCTGACCTCCTTGATAAATATCAACACAGTAATTCTAAATAAAATGATTACAAACTCAGTTTGCACATCAGAAGATCACCCACCATTATCAAGTTGGCCTCACACCAAAAATGGGGTGATGGTTCTCTCTCTATAAATCCATAAATGTAAAACACACATAAATATCCCGAAGGGCAGAAACCATGGGATGACCTTATTAGATATAGAAATGGCCTTTGACCAAATCCAACTTCATGATAAAACTTTTTTTTTTTTATCATCCAATTTCATGATAAAACTCATGGAGAATCTAGGGAAATAGGTTATATATCTCAACATAATAAAGGCAATAGACAATAAGCCCACAGTGACCATCATAGTAAATGGAAACAGACACAATTTCCACTAAAAATAAGGGACAAAACAAGGATGTTTATTCTCTCTGCTTCTGTTCAATATTCTGTTTGAAATTTTAGTTATAGCAAAATGAAAGATTAAGTGAATAAAAATGGAAAGGAAGATGGCAAGTATCCTTATTTGTACATGATATGCTTCTATAGATCAAACATGGTAAAAATTTCACCAGCAAACTTTTAGAGTTGATGAACACATTTAGCAAAATAGCAGCATACAAAATTAGCACACGCAAAATTCAGCAACCTCCCTATACACCAACAATCTACCTAAGAAAGAAACCAGTGGAATAATTCCATCCATGACAGCCTCCAAAAAATATTTGGAATTAATCAAACCAAGGCGAAAGTCTTACTTAAGAAGACCTTAGGGTTAGAGAGATGGCCTAGCTGTTAAGAGCGCTGACTGCTTTTCCAGAGGACCCAGGTTCAATTTTCAGCACCCACATGGCGGCTGAGAACCGTCTTTAACTCCAGTTCCAGAGGAATCCAGTACCCTCTTCTGACCTCTGTGGCATTGCACGACATGGGTGCACAAACCTACATGCAGATAGTACATTCATATACATACAAAAATAAATAAAAAAATTAAAAAGAAGCCTTTAAGACACTGAAAATGTTAGTAGAAGATGGAAAGACCTCTCATGCTCATGGATCATTAGGATTAATATTGTGAAACTGTCTACCCAAGGCTCAGGGACCACTGCAAAAGAGGGGGTGAAAAGATTGTAAGAGCTAGGGAACAGGTACATGACAATATCTAAAGAGTCTTGCCGGGCGTGGTGGCGCACGCCTTTAGTCCTAGCACTTGGGAGGCAGAGGCAGGTGGATCTTTGTGAGTTCAAGGCCAGCCTGGTCTACAATGTGAGTTCCAGGACAGCTGGGGCTACAGGGAGACCCTGTCTCGAAAAGACCAAAAAAAAAAAAAGAGTCTTAAGGGCTCCTAGGAACTTACTCTTATGAACCTACAGCAATGGTGTCAACATGCACAAGACCCAAGCGAACTGAAGCAGACACAAAAACAAAATGGGCCTGGATAAAGGGGCAGGAGGCTACAACTTTGGTGAGGAGTTATTGGCAGCTGGTCATTTTCGGGTGAAGAAGAGTTGATAATTTTTTTTACAAAGTTTTTTTTTTTTTTTAATTTCTGTATGTGTATGAATGTACTGTCTGCATGCAAGTTTGTGCACCCGGGTCGTGCAATGCCGCGGAGGTCAGAAGAGGGTCTCGGATTTCCCTGGAACTGGAGTTCTCCTGGAATTGGAATTTCAGACGGTTCTCGGCCGCCGTGTGGGTGCTGGGGATCGAACCCGGGTCCTCTGTAAGAGCGGTTGGCGCTCTTAACCGCTAGGCCATCTCTCCAGCCCCAAAGAGTTGATAATTTTAAGGGAGTGATAGGAGACAGGCTGAACAGGCTTCTGTGGATGAACTCACACCAGGGAATATCTGGGTATAGAAACTTGACTCTAAAGACCTTAACATATATGACAAAAATTCATGAAGTACTGTGGGTGGGCTTTGGGGGCAGCAGATAGGAAGGGGCTACATATGATTAAGATTGGAGTGAAAATGGAGGACATGCCTGAATATGACCAAAATACATTGTATGACATTGATGAAATATATTTTAATAGCCAGGCATGCTTGTGTATACCTTTAATTCTAGCACTAGAGAAGCAGAGGCAGGCAGATCTCTGTAAGATTGAGGCCAGCCTGGTCTACATAGTGAGTTAGAGGCTGGCTGTGTCTACAGGGAAATCTTGTATCAAAAAGACCAAACTTATTTTTAATTATATAAATTAAAATTTAACTAAATAAAAAATAAATCATAATGTTCCATTCATCTGGTAGTATATATTTCAATTACACATAATTAAAATAGAATATACTTTCACCACTTATTCTAAATTACTAAAATAGAAGAATACAATTTTTGAACATAGTGCAGAGTTTAATAATATTAAGCGAAATCAGATTTGTGGGAAATCCATTGGCCAGCTCTTGCCTGATGAATATATCAGAGATTCCTCAACTCAGTTAACAAAGATATATGAAAAACCCCATCATTTACTTCATGAGTTGTAATACAAAGTTTTAGCATGAGCTTATAGTATTGGTCTTTCATGATCCCTTCTGTCTGGGAAGCTCTGATACAATTTTATGCAGGTACAAATTCTTTCTAAGAGCATAACATTATATGGAGTGGCCATAGCTGAAAACCTGCTGTGATGAAAATAATAACGAGAACTGGGTATTTCATTTGATGAGATGTGCAAAGCACAAAACGAAATAAAGCAAGACATTAGGGCTCATTGCTTGGCTGTGCTAGTTGTTTACCCTAACAGTTCGTGTTGGGAAGGGGCATCTAGGAAGCTAATATACATGTTTTGAGCCATTTCAAATCAAGAGTAGGTCCACTGTATGCAGCACAGGACAGAGTAGTCATTTTACCAGTGACACTGAGCCCTGGACTGCAGACAGCTTCTCTGTAGCCCACAAGCTATTCTTTAGTCTTAGAAGTTGATTGCCTTCTGCCTCCCTTTCTGATGGGTTGTTGCTCTTTATTGCTTTGTCACATACCTGACTTTGAATTCAAACTTTCTTTTCTTTTCATATTTTCAAGGTTTTATGGCCAAACTTCCAACGCCTTCACTTCCTCAATCTCTTTCTATTGTGACATCAGCATTAACCATTTTCAGTGATGGATTCCCTATCTGCCATGACACACTTGACTCCTCATCTTCAGCAATAGCCCTTTTATATAATGACTTCAGGCAACTGAACAGAAGGACACTCGTTTTGCAACGTGACTGACTGATTTTCAGTCCTCCATACATCTTTGATACCTGAGACTAGTATTTGTAGGGTATATCACACAGAATAAGAATTTTGAAGGTTTGGAGCCAATAATCAAAGTTAACATGCTTCTGAATAATTACTGATACAATACAATGAATTGTTTTTCCACAGCCATTAGCTAATGCTATTTTTAAAACAATACTAGCTAAGAGATAAATAAATAGACTTAAGGGGAAAGTGATTTGCCTGCCTGCTTGCTATAGGTAAAATCCATAATTCTTGTCCTTAACTGATTAGAGAGTTTGTCCTTCTTATCATAACAAACTCTTGGGAAAATGTTTATGTTGCTTTATGCATCTAAGTGTTCACCTCTAGAAGACAGGTTTTTAAATACGTTTTAGGCTACATAATTAATTTAACAAACACTGTCATGTTCATCATGGAAAACCACTATAATATATGCAGGGATGCAGCATCAAATAAAACAGATTTTTACACGTGTGAGGTGATGAAAATTCACAAAAGCAACTGAGGAAAATCTTTGCAAAGGAAGAATAACCATGAAGATTAATAAAGATATAATATATTTGATTTTATCCTTCACTCAGTGGTCAGATACTATCATTTTAAGGATGTAAAATTTAGATGATGACATAAAATAGGAAATAGTTAGATGAAGAATGGATAAAGAAGAAAAATCGCACTCAAGATAGTTGAGATGGGCATGCTCCTCTTACTGAAAATACCAGCTTGCATGTGCTTTACATAGCTATATCTAAGGCCATAAATACCTTCTTTGCAGAGAGACACCTTATACCATCCTAGCACTTACATTTCTGCCTCTTTCAATAGCTTTCAGTAGAAGTAAAATGTGTTCAATAGAAAAACAGATACATAGCCATACTCCTCACTTGGATCCTGAGTCCAGCATCTTCTAGGTATTAATACATCAAACTGCAAGTCAATATGCATAGCATATTAAACAATCAGGTATAGGACATACTCAAAGTCTGCTTGACCTTTTAAAGTATTGGGAGCAATGGTGTCATACAAATACAGCATAAAGAGTAATTTAGAGTTTCAAAACAATTTCTACTGGTGATGTAGTCCTAAGATGTTAGTTTTCAGGGAGCTGAGGAAGGAGAATCTCACATTTCACACCAGTTTGGAATATAGAACATCCTCAAGACCAGCTTGGGCCACTGGGCTGGACCCTGTCTCAAAAAAGAAAAAAGATGGAAAACATAACTCAGTGATAGAGAATTTATCTACTATAAATGAGGTCCCAGGTTCAAACCCAGTGTCACAAAAATAACTGACTAAATAAATATAAAAACAAAAATAAACTTCTCAAAATACAGCAAAGAAGATTGCTGCTCCACCTTGAGTGACATTCGCACAGAAACAGAATGTCACAATGGCAAGAAGACATTAAGATTTCAGAAAGAGAATGGAACAGCGAGAGGACAAGATGAGCACATTGAACAGCCCAGAAATGAGTGGGCACTGTGGTGCGAGTCTCTATTCCCGGCACTCAAAGTCAGAAGCAGGCAGATCACTGTGAGATGGAGGCCAGCTTTTTCTACGTAGTGAGTTTCAAGCCAGATTGAGCTAGAAAGGCCTTCTTTTTTTTTATGCATTTATTGATGTTTTGTGTATTTCAGACATCATTTTTCGATTCAGTTTAGGCATATTCCCTTTCCCTTTCCCTCTCCCAACCCCAGATCATGCACTCTGCCATAACTGCCCTGCATCTTTCTCTTAGTCTTTTTTTTTATGTTTAGGAATTCATATTTTCCTCCATTAATTTTATATTATTCTAAAATATGGATACACACTCTCCACCCATATACAGTAATTACAGAGTCTGAAAATAAGTGGTGGGTGGATTCTAGAGCCTGTTGAGAGATTTACATTATAACAACATGGTTGATTTTAGATAAACAAATACAACAATAATGTTGTTCAGCTTGCCTTTCATCTGGGAATTTGGTATTAGCATCCACAAATGAGGGAAACCATTTGCCATTTGCTTTTCTGGGACTGTGTTACTTCACTTAGCATAATGGCTTCAAGCTCCATCCATTTACCTGCAAAGTTCATGATGTCATCTTTCTTTACTGCTGAATAATACTCCATTGTGTAGATGTACCACATTTTTGTCATCTACTCTTCTGTTGAAGGGCATTTGGGTTGGTTCCAGCTCTTCACTATTGTGAAGAGAGCTGCAATAATCATGGATGTGCATGTATCTTTGCAGTAGCATGAGACTTGTGGGTATATAGTCAAGAGTAGTATGACTGGGTCAAGTGGGAGTCTCATTTTGAGTCTTTTAAGGGTTCTCCACACTGCTTTCCATAAAGGTTTTACAAGTTTACATTCCCACCAGCAGTGGATGAGTGTTCCCCTTTCCCTAGAACCTCTCTAGCATTTGGTATCTTTTTTTTTTTTTCCTTGATATTAGGTAGTAGTATTAGACTGAGATGATATCTGAGAGTGGTTTTAATTTGCATTTTCTTAATTTTTTAATTTATTTTTTATGTGTATGAATGTACTGTCTGCAAGTCATCCAATGCCGTGGAGGTCAGAAGAAGGCATTGGACTCTCCTGGAACTAGAACTAAAGATGGTTCAGCCACCATGTGGGTGCTGGGTATCAAACCCAGGTCCTCTGCAAGAGCAGTCAGCACTCTTAACTGCTAGGCCATCTTTCCAGCCCTACATTTCCTTAATTATTAATGATGTTGGAAACTTTTAAAGATGTTTCTCAGCCATCTTTAATTCCTCACTGGTGAAGTCTCTGTTCAGTTCTTTACACCATCTTTTGTTTTCTTAGTTCTTTGTTTTTTGAGTAGTCTATAGTAGTTAGTACTCTCTCAGATGTATCAATGGTGAGGATTTTCTCCCACTCTGTGGGTTTTCTCTTCTCTTCCTTGATTCTTTCTTTCACTGTACAGAAACTTTTGAGTTTGATGAATTCCCGTTTGTTGACTGTTGACCTTATTTCCTGTACAGCTACTGTCTGATTTAGAAAGTCTTTTCCTATGCCTATGTCTTGTAGGTTGTTGCCAACTTTTTCTTCTATCACCTTCAGGGTTTCTGGTTTCATATTGAGATCTTAGATCCACTTGGAGCTTATTTTGTATAGGCAGAGAGGTAGGGGTTTAATTTTGTTCTACAAATGGTGATCCAATTTTTCCCACACCATTTGCTGAAGATGCTATCCTTGCTCTATTCAGGTTTTTTTGCCCTTCTGTGAACTATGAGGTGGCTGAAATTGTATGAGCTCAAGTTTGGGTCTTCAATTTTTTTACCTTGGTCAGCAGGTCTGTTTTAGTGCCAGTACCAGGTTGTCTTTATGACTACAGCCCTGTAGTATAGTTTGAAGTCTGGTAGGGCAATCCCCCCTGTACTGCATTTTTCATTCAGGTTATTTTAGCTATTCAGGGTCTTTTGTTTTTCTATATGAATTTAATGATTTTTTTCCATGTCCATGAAGAAGCTCATGAGGATTTTGATTGGGATTGCAGTAAATATGTATATCAATTTGGGTAAAATGGTCATTTTTACTATATTAATTTTCCCAATCCGTGAGCATGGGAAGTCTTTCCATCTTTTGATGTCATTTTCAATCTTCTTCTTCAGGGATTTAAAATTTTTATTGTAGAGATCTTTGGTATCTTTGGTTAGGTTTGTTCCCAGGTATTTTATTATTTTTGAGGCTATTGTGAGTGGGAATGTCTTCTTATATTCCTTCTCCACTTGTTTA
This sequence comes from Rhizomys pruinosus, assembly GCA_009823505.1. Lineage (NCBI taxonomy): Eukaryota > Metazoa > Chordata > Mammalia > Rodentia > Spalacidae > Rhizomys > Rhizomys pruinosus. The sequence continues at coordinate 168,982 of VZQC01005404.1, read as the reverse complement.
TTGTTGGTGGAAAGAAAGGTTACCGATTTTTCTAGATTAATTTTGTAGCCCACCACTTTACTAAAACTCTTAATCATTTCTAGAAGTTTTCTGGTGGAGTTTTCAGCATCCCTTAGGTAAAGTATCATTTCATCTGCAAAAAGGGATAGCTTAACTTCTTCTTTTCTGATTACTTTAATTTCCTTTAATTTAATTTAATCTCCTTTAATTTCCTTCTCTTGTCTTATTGCCTTAGCAATTGTTTCAAGGAATATGTTGAAGAGGAGTGGCAAGAAGGGGCACCCTTGCCAGGTTCCCACCTTTAAGGGAAATGGTTCTAATTTTTCTCTATTTAGGATGATGTTGGCAGTGGGTTTGCTATATATGGCTTTGATCATGTTGAAGAATGTTTCTTTCAGTCTGATTTCCTCTAAGACTTTAAACATGAAGAGATGTTGGATCCCTCTAAGACTTTTTTTGCATCAATTGAGATGATCATGTGGCTTTTGTTTTTCAGTCCATTTATGTGTTTTATGATATTTATTGATTTACATATTTTTTAATTTTTTTAATTTATTTTCATATGTGTATGAATGTATTGTCTGCATGTAGGTTGGGGCACCTGTGTTGTGCAATGCCACGGAGGTCAGAAGAGGGCGTTGGATTCCCCTGGAACTGGAGTTAAAGACTGTTCTCAGCCACCATGTGGGTGCTGGGGATTGAACCTGGGTCCTCTGCAAGAGCAGTCGGCACTCTTAACTGCTAGGCTATCTCTCCAGCCCTGATTTACATATGTTGAACAATCCCTGTGTCTCTGGTATGAATTCAACTTGATCATGATGGATGAAATTTTTTTGTGGGTCTGTATGTGATTTGCAAGTATTTGGTTGAAATTTTTTGCATCTATATTCATTAATGATATGGGTTTATAGCTTTCTTTTTTGTTTGTATCTTTGTTTGGTTTTGGTATTATTGTAATGCTGGCTTCATAGAAGGAATGTGGGAGCTCTGTTTGTATCCTTCTGAACAGTTTGAATAGCAATGGATGTAGGACCTCTTTAAATGTTTTATAGAATTTTGCTGTGAAACCGCCTGGACCCGGGCTTTTTTTAGTTGGAGGTTTTTAATTACATCTTCAATTTCCTCAAATATTATGGGTCTATTTAAACTGTCAATCTCTTCTTGGTTAAGCTTTGTTGTTTCCCAGGATTTCAGATATTCATCCATTTCTCTTGGGTTTTCAAATTTAGTGTAGTATAGGTTCTTGAAGTATTCCTGTATGATTATCTGGATCTTTCCTTTGTCTGTTGTGATGTTTCCCCTTTCATCATGAATACTATTGATTTGGAGTTGCTCTCTGTTTTCTTTGGTTAACTAGGCTAGATGTCTGTCTATTTTGTTTATCTTTCAAAATAGCCAGCTTTTGGATTAATTGATTTTATGTATTGTTTTCTTTGTTTTTATTTCATTGATTTCTGCTCTGATTTTTGTTATTTCTTCCTGTCTGTTGGGTTTAGGTCATTTGTTGTTGTCTCTCAAGTGTTTTTAGCTGCAGTGTTTGATCATTTATTTGTTCCCTTTCTGGATTTTTTTTTTTAATGTGGGCACTTAAGGCTCTAAGTTTCCCTCTCAAGACTGCTTTTAAAATTGAAAACAATACCATAAATAATACAAGAAGTAGTATATGAGAAAGGGTGGTTATTAAGAGACACTAATCTCTTCTGGAATCTCCAGACAGTTCCTCTAAGTAAACTGTGTTCTTCAGTGGCTGTGGGCAATTCTAATCTGCACAGGAGGATGCTTTGTATTTTCTTTGGCTGACTTAATGACGATATAGAAGGATAGCTCATTCACTCACCTACCTAACCCCTTTGTTTCCTGCTGTACTTTGTGTCACTTCCTTCCTTCTGAGCTCTCCTCTCCACTTTTATTACAGACCTAACTAATGGCTTCCTTAAAAAAACAACTGCCCACTTACAGAGCAGAAATACCCACAAAGCTCTTCATGATGCATCTTGAGATGATGACTAAGGTAATGAACAAACAGAAAAAGCCCATCTGGACTGCTGCCTCTGTTTCTCCCATTCTTTGTTTCTCTCCTACACAACAGGGAGTCTACCACAAACACTTAGAATGCAAATCTTCTTTGGTCCTTGGACCTCTGCTCTACTCAGTGTGATTAAAATTAATGAAACACTTTTCCTCTCTTAGCAGTGATCTTGAATCTCCCAAAGAGAGAGTCTGTCCTGTCTCTGGTAACATTATGTTACCGGGTCACTTCTGGTCTACACTTAGTGCAGTTATAGATTTGTGCTCTAGAATCTTTTTTTTTTTTTTTTTTTTTTTTTTTTGTCTTTTCCAGAACAGGGTCTCCCTGTAGTCCCAGCTGTCCTGGAACTCACTCTGCAGACCAGGCTGGCCTTGAACTCACAAAGATCCACCTGCCTCTGCCTCCCAAGTGCTAGGATTAAAGGCATGTGCCACCACGCCCGGCTGTGCTCTGGAATCTATTATTTTTTTTTAACCAGCACTGTGTTTCTCCCCTAAATAACATGCCTCATCCTCCTCTTACAACAAGGAAGGGTTCTGTTTACATTTACATTTCACTTCCAGATTTGTCTCAGCTATTAGCTGAAATAGTGAATTGCTGTTGCCAGCAAAGGTTTAATTTTACATGCCTGAAAATTTAGCAGAGAATGTTATTTCTTTGTCACTGTGGACTCAAATCTCTGTCACTAACCAGCCATTCTCACATGAAATGGAGTTATAGCTGGGGAAGCTAGGAAATCCCTACACTACTGCATCTGTTGTTCCAACAAGGGATTCATCCTTGTCTGCTAACTACTGCTGGGCCATTTCCCAGAGTGACAGATCTCTGATATGGGCCCTAATCCAATGACCTTCTTCTCTGATGTTATACATCATATGCACCAGACTTAGGTGGCAATTCCATTCCTCAGGCATGATGAGCAGACTCTGCTAATGGATTTTGGCACTATGCTGTAGTCACCAGAGAGTCACTGAATATGACAAAGCATCTGAGCTGAGTAAGTTAAAAGGAAAAATCTACCCATGTGAATAACTCCTGTTTTCCTTCCCTCAACTGCAAAGAGTTTGCTAATTTCCTAAGCACAAAGCAAGTTTAATTAAAGCCAGTGGAGCAGGGGAATGCCACAGATGAATGCATTTTTATGTCACTCACATAGTTGGAGTCAAGCAAAATGTGAAATGTGATAATATTAGCTTTGTTTAGTAAACAGACACACTCCCCCAGGCACTTCCTTCTATCCCCTGGCCTCTTAAAGTATTTACTAAGCAGTGCCCCAGCTCTTCATCCTCTTTGTAGTGGCCAGTCTTTCTGATGTATTAACAACCACACTCTGCTTCCCAGGAAGCACAAGGCAAGGCAGAACTCAACAGGGAAGGTGCTTCTGTGTTTGCCTCTGGCACTGCTCTGAGCTATGTCTGTTCTTGCAGCTCCTTCTCAGCAGTTCCAGGAGGTGCCTTGGAGACCTGGTGTGGGATTCCCACACCTTCTTTGATCCCTGAACTGCACAGGCCTTGCTTGTCTGTGACTATGTAGTTTTGTCCACTTGGAAAGAAAAGCTATTTTTTAAGTTAGAAATAATAAATTGGGGGCTGGGGTGATAGTTCAGTTGGTAAAGTGCTTGCTGTGCAACTGTGAGTACCTGAATTCAATTCTCAGGATTCTTGTAAAAAGTTGGGCATGATGGAGTATGCATATGTGAAGGGAGAGATAGGAGGATCTTTGGAATTACTGAACAACAGGTCTAGGCTAACTGACACCCTGTCACAAAGATGGTCCATGGCATCTCTGAGAGTAAATGAAGTTCTCCTCCAGCCTCTATATGCATCCATGCACATATGTTCCCCCATGCACACACTTGTACCCACAAATACCCAGATACAAAAAAGATGATAGTAAAGAGAATTTATGCTTAATCTTAATTCGATAGATAACAAGTTCATCTGAATATAAAATGGAAATTCTTATTTAACATTTTATTTTATACTATTTTTTACCATTAAACACATTTTCCAATTATTAGTATAGAAATGAGTTTTATAAAATGGACATAATCTGGACTAGTGACTTTTAAGTAACCTAGGTAAAACAGTGTAGTCTTGTGTCTTATGACCTGGGCACCTGATTTTGTTTCCTTGGCCACCTCAATTTGGCACTCCACCCAAACAGATAATGAATGAATATTGTTAACCTTGAGAATCAACATTCCAAAGTGCTGAAAGGTCACACATCCATGTTCTTTGCATACAGAGAAGACAGGGAGAAATAATTGATCTAGAATGAGATATTATAGAGCTAGGGGTGAAAGGCAGAATGGTCTGTTATGATAAGATTGGAGCCAAACTTGTACTTCCCCAATTAAATGTGGAAAAACCATTTTGAAGAAAGTCATGTGTGGGGCTTGACTCAAGGACACAGTTCCAGGGACACAGTTTCAAAGGGAGAGTTCATCTAGCACAGAATACAGAGGATTCCAAGAGATGTCTAGGCGTACGACTATCCTCTGATTTCAGACCTACTCTTTAAAACTAAATTTAAGAGTCAGACATATTTATGTAGGCACAAAAGTACTACATATTAGCACTACTGTATTTCTTGTTGAAATTTGATTTTTTTTTAATAATTTAATTCTAACTGGATTTGGAGCTGAGTAGTTTTCCCAGTTCTAGGTCATATTTAGAAACCATTTGATTCAGAAATTAATGAATTAAAATTTCAATAGATATTTACTAAATGCTGAATAGTTCCTTTGTTCTAATATAGACTGTTTAGAGTCAGTAGTTTACAGAGCTCTTCAGAATTTTCTAATTGAGAGAAATAGATAATAATAAAAACAGCATAGCATTATTCAGGGAAATGAAAGACAGAAGTGCTAAGCTATATGATTGTAATTTAAATATATTTCAGACAAATTTGTTCTGAGAAGATGAAATATTTATTTATTTATTTATTTATTTTTACATTTTAAATTAGATTTTACTATTTATTTATTTATTTATTTATTTTTATTCATGCTTTGTGTATTTCATACATCATTTTCCAATTCAGTTCAGGCATATATCCCCTTCCCTTCCCCCCACCCCACCCCTACCCATCCCAGATCATGCATTCTGCCGTAAGTTTTCTGCATCTTTCTCTGGAAGATGAAATATTTATAAACTGTTAAGGGTAAGATGAATGAAGTCATGGGGTTAGAGCTGCCCAAGAAACAGGAAGTATTCCCATCTGGACCACAGGGCAGATAGTCTTCAGCTTTAGGTTCTCCTGAGAACTCAGCAGTTCTAAGAAGAGCATATGCTATGGGCTGAGTCATTTTTCTCCAAACATTTATATATCCATGCCTTAAGTACTACTACTTAAGAATACCACTGTACTTAGAAGTAAGATCTCTAAAGAGGCAATTAAGCTTACTGAAGTGAATATTCACTCTGTGTAACTGCTGTTCTTTTAAGAAGACATTGGTCGCAGAAACAGGAAGGAGAGGCCATGTGAAGGCACTGGAAAATGGTCTTATACAAACCAAGGAGAGGAGCCTCTGATTACAAAACCCTAGAGCGACCTTGACTAAATTCCATTAGATTACAGAACTCTGAGAAAATAGATTTAAGTCTTCTGTAGTATTTTGTCATGATCATCGAAGAAAACTCTATAATAAAATGAGTAAATAGCTAATTCTTTGGGAGACGTTTGTGAAAGATAAGACAACTTTTAATCAAGTTCATCCTAATGAGTCTTGTTCTGTCAGGACTTTGGTTTAGATTCTTAGTAACATGGGCAGCCATTAGAGGTTGCTGGAGATTATCATGACTTCCCTTTGAAGTCAAAAGTGTCTCTGTGTCTTCTGAATTATAAACAGACTATATAGGGAAGAATAGGAAGAACTGAGAAAAGATTTAGGAATATAAATCAGGTAACTTGACATAGGATGGCACCTCAGATCATATGGTATTAGGGATGTGATAAGAAGGGGTCATAAACTAGATTGTGCTGAAGCCAGACCTGATAGGATTTTCTGACAGACTGAATGAGGAGGGTAGAAGAATGAATGTGCCTGTCATTCAAGAGGGTCACTAACACACTCACACACACACACACACACACAATGCTAGTGATACAGAGTACAGTTATAAGATATAGCTTATAAGAAATTATGTTGCAAGTAGAAAATTAGTAAAATAACATTCTGAGCTATAGTTTATTTTACTGCACAGGCAAAACAATGATGTCCTGTACCCACACTGTTCCAGTAGAGGTAGTAGATATACACAAATACACACACACACACACACACACACACACACACACACACAAATGACATGGCATAGTTTTTCTAAGTTACCATACAGATATAACAGCAACCAACTTACCTCAAGTTTGGTCCTTCTCAGCTAGTTGTCTGCTGAACCACCAAAATTTGAAAGAAAATGAGCCTCCAAGGCCATGTGGATTTGTTTTGCACCAAAATGAAGCATGAATCAAAGGTTTGGGTATCACTGCCTAGAAATACAAATACACTCCAACCCTGCCAGAACTCGTTCCTTCTGCCATATATGTTAAGCCTTGTCTTGGATCTTTTTCTCAGTCTTTTTTAACTCTTTATTTATTTATTTATTTATTTATTTATTTATTTATTTATTTATTTTTTTATGTGTATGAGTGTACTGTCTGCATGTAGGTTGGTGCACCTGTGTCGTGCAATGCCTCGGAGGTCAAAAGAGGGCTTCGGATTCCCCAGGAACTGGAGTTAAATATGGTTCTTAGCTGCCATGTGGGTGCTGGGAATTGAACCCGGGTCCTCTGCAAGAGCAGTCGGTGCTCTTAACCACTGAGCCATCTCTCCAGCCTTTTATTTTTTTAAACTCTTTCAATGTGGAAGTTTACCATTTTGATCTGATCTCGAAGGAGTCCTTTTTTTTGTTCCATTTAATTTTACATTACTCCAAAGTATACATCATACACTCCACACATATACCAGGTTTACAAAGTCTGAAACTAAACTATAGGCTAATTCCAAAACACATTTATAGATTCACAGTTTAACAGTAAGCTTGCATGCAGGTAAAAAGACATTTAACTTTGCATTCCTAAATTACATAATATGTTGATATATGTTTTGATGTACTTTTAAAAAAAGACCTTTATTCTTTCTCATAAATCTTAGGACTGAGAAATTTAAGACATAAACTTTAGCTCTAGCTATAGTAGTATCAGTCAATGTATATTATTTTTACTAACAAATTTCCCACTTTGATATACATATAAGGATTTGGTGCCAGGGTCCCCAAATAAGGGACACCATATTTGTTTTTCTGAGACTATGTAACATCCCTTAGCATAATGGCTTCTGGTTCCATTCATTTACCTGAAAATTCCAGGATGTCTCCTTTCTTTACTGCTGCATAGAAATCCATTGTGTAACTGCACCACATTTTCATTATCCACTCATCACTTGAGGGATACTTGGGTTGTTTTCAATTCTTCCCTAGTGTGAAAAGAGCTGTAATAAACATGGTTGTGCAAATATCTCTGCAACACGATAAATCCTATGGTTATAATATGACTGGGTTAAATGGTAAATTCATTTCTAGTCTTTTTAAGAGTTGTCCACACTGCTTTCCATAGGGATTACAGGAATTTGCAATACCACCAGCAGTAAATGAGTATTCCCATTTCCCCACAACCTCTTCAGTATTTGGTGTCTTTTTTTTTTTTTTCATGATCATAGCCATTCTTACCAGGGTTAGATGAAATGTTAAAGCGGCTTTAATTTGCATTTCCTTAATTAATAACTATGTTGAACACTTTTAAAGAAATTTATCTGTCATCTTTACACCTTGAGAAGTCTCTGTTCAGATTTTGAATCCATCTTGATTGGGTCATTTGTTTCCTTGGTCCTTTGCTTTTTGGGTAATTTATATAATCTGGATGGTAAGCACCTGTCAGATTTGTCACTCGTGAAGATTTCCTTCTGCTCTGTGTGTTTTCTCTTCATTTCTTTGATAGTTTATTTTGCTGTATAGAAGTTGTTTTTTATTGGGGGGGTCCATATTTTCCTCTTTTAATTTTATATTGCTCTAAAATATGCAAACATACTCTCCACCCTTGTACAAAAATTATAAACTCTAAAAATTTGTAGTAGGTTAATTCTACAGTCCCTTAAGGGAATCATATTCTAAGAGCATAGTTGCTTTTAGATAAAGAGAAATATAACATTAATGTTCCTCAGTTTGCCTTACTTGATGCTAGCATCCACTAATGATGGATACCATTCCTCATTTGTTTTTCTGGGACTGTTACCTCACTTAGAATAATATCTTCGTTTTTTTTTAATTTTATTTATTTCCATATGCGTATGAATGTATTGTCTGCATGCAAGTCTGTGCACCCGTGACGTGCAATGCCGCAGAGGTCAGAAGAGGGCGTCGGACTCCCCTGGAACTAGAGTTCTCCTGGAATTGGAGTTTCAGATGGCTCTTGGCCGCCATGTGGGTACTGGGCATTGAACCCGGGTCCTCTGCAAGAGTGGTCAGCGCTCTTAACCGCTAGGCCATCTCTCCAGCCCAGCATAATATCTTCTAATTCCATCCAATTACCTGCAAAGTTCATGATGTCATCTTTCTTTACCACTGCATAGAACTCCACTAGATGTACCACGTTTTCTCTATCCACTCGTTGGGCACTTGGGTTGGTTCCAACTCTTTGCTATTGTGAAGAGAGCTGCAAAAAACATGACTGTGCATGTATCTCTGCAGTAGGATGAGTCTTGTGGCTATATGCACAGGAGTGATATGACTGGGTCAGGTGGTATGCTCATTTTCAGTCCTTTAAGGATTCTCCAAACTGCTTTCCATAGTGGTTGTAAAAGTTTACATTCCTGGGGCTGGAGAGATGGCTCATCAGTTAAAAGTGCCAGCTGCTCTTGCAGAGGACCCAGGTTCAATTCTCAGCACCCACATGGTGGCTGAGAACTATCTTTAACTCCAGTTCTAGGGGAATCTGAAACCCTCTTCTGACCTCTGCGGCATTGCACAACATGGGTGCACCAACCTACATGCAGACAGTACACTCATACACATAAAAAAAAAGTTTACATTACCACCAGCAGTGGATGAGTGTTCCCCTTTCCCACAACCTCTCTAGCATTCAGTATCATTTGTTTTCTTGATCCTAGCCAGTCTTATTGGAGTGAAATAATACCTTAAAGTGGTTTTAGTTTGCATTTCCTTAATTATTACTGATGTTGAACACTTCTTAAGATGTTTCTCAGCCACCTTTACTTCATCACTGGTGACATCTCTGTTCAGCTCTTTACTCCATCTTTTGAGTAGGTTTTTTTTTTTTTTACTTCTTTGTTGTTTGAGTAGTTTATATATTCTGGAAGTTAATGCTCTGTCAGATGTATCAGTGGTGAAGGTTTTCTCACTTCCCTGATTATTTCTTTTGCTTTACAGAAGCTTTTGAGTTTAATGAGGTCCTACTTGTCAATTGTCAACCTTATTTTCTATGCAGTAACTGTCTGATTTAGAGTCTTTTCCTACCCCTATGTCTTGTAGGTTGTTGCCAAGTTTTTCTTCTATCACCCTCAGAGTTTTGGGTTTCACATTGAAGTCTTTGTTCCATTTGGAGTTGATTTTTTGTACAAGGTTGAGGTAGGGATTTAATCTTTTCTTCTACAAGTGGTGATCCAGTTTTGCCAACATCATTTGCTGAAGATGGTGTCTTTCCTCCATTGTGCCTCTTGACCCTTTGTGAAATAAGAGGTGGCTGAAATTGTATAAGATCAAGTTTTGGTCTTCAATTTTGTTCCATTCGTCTACAGGTCTGTTTTTGTGCCAGTACCAGCCTGTCTTTATGATATAGCCCTGTAGTATAATTTGAAGTCTGGTATAGAGATCCCCCCTGTATTGCTCTTTTCCCTCAGGGTTGCTTTGGCTATTTGGGGTCTTTTGTTTTCCCATATGAATTTAAGGATTTTTTTCCAAGTCTGTGAAGAAATTCTTGGAGATTTTAATTGCAATTGCACTGAATCTGTATATTGCTTTGGCTAGAATGGACATTTTTACTATATTAATTTTTCCAATCCCTGAGCATGGGAATTCTTTCCACCTTCTGATGTCTTCTTCAATTTCCTTCTTCAGGGGTTCAAAACTTTTGTTGTACAGATCTTTGGTGTCTTTGTTTGGGTTTGTCCCTAGGTATTTTATTGTTTTTGAGGCTATTGTGAGTGGGAAGCTCTCCTGATATTCTTTCTTCTATTGCTTGTTGTTGGTATAAAGAAATGTTACTGATTTTTTTTTAATTTTATTTATTTCTGTATGTGTATGAATGTACTGTCTGCATGCAGGTTTGTGCACCCGTGTCGTGCAATGCCACGGAGGTCAGAAGAGGGTGTCGGATTCCCCTGGAACTGGAGTTCTCCTGGAATTGGAGTTTCAGACGGCTCTCAGCCGCCATGTGGGTGCTGGGGATCGAACCTGGGTCCTCTGTAAGAGCGGTTGGCGCTCTTAACTGCTAGGCTATCTCTCCAGCCCCTGTTACTGATTTTTATAGATTAATTTTGTAGCCCACCACTTTACTGAAAATCTTTATCATTTCTAGGAGTTTTCTGGTGGAGATTTTAGCATCCCTTAGGTAAACTCTCATATCATCTGCAAAAAGGGATAGTTTGACTTCCTCTTTTCCAATTAGTGCTCCTTTAATTTCCTTTCCTTACCTTATTGACCTAGCAAGCAATTCAAGCATTATATTCAAGAGGAGTGGTGATAGGGGGCAGCCTTGCAGGGTTCCTGCTTTTAAGGGGAATGCTTCTAACTTCTCTCAATTTAGGATGATGTTGACTGTGGGTTTTTTGTATATGACTTTGATTATATTGAAGAATGTTCCTTCCAGTCCAATACCCTCTAGAACGTTAAACATGAGGGGATGCTGGATTTTGTCAAAGGCTTTGTCTGCTTTAATTGAGATTATTGTGTGGTTTTTGTCTTTCAGTCCATTTATATGTTTTAGGATATTTATTGATTTACATATGTTGAACCATCCCTGAATCTCTGGTATGAATCCAATTTGATCATGATGGATGATTTTTTTTTTTTTGATGTGGGTCTGTATGTGGTTTGGAAGTATTTTGTTGAGTATTTTTGCATCTATGTTCATTAATGAGATGGGCCTATAGTTTTCCTTTTTGGTTGTATCTTTGCCTGGTTTGGGTAATAGGGTAATCCTGGCTTCATAGAAAGAATTTGGGAGATTTCCCTCTATTTGTATCCTTGTGAAGAGTTTGAGTAGTAATGGCTGTAAGTCCTCTTTAAACATTTTGTAGAACTCTGCCATGAAACCATCTGGGCCTGGGCTTTTTTGGTTGGGAGGTTTTTTATTACATTTTCAATTTTCTCAAATATTATGGGTCTGTTTAAGCTGTCTATCTCATCTTGGTTAAGCTTTGGTGAATTCCAGGATTTCATGTATTCATCCATTTCTCTTAGGTTTTCAAGTTTAGTAGAGCATAGGTTTTTGAATTATTCTAATATAATTGTCTGAATCTTTTTGTTTTCCATTGTGATATTTCCCTTTTCATCACAAATTTTATTGATTTGGAGTTGCTCTTTATTTCTTTTGGTTAACTGAGCTAGAGGTCTGTCTATCTTGTTTATCCTTTCAAAGAACCAACTTCTGGATACATTGATTCTTTGCATTGTTTTCTTTGTTTCTATTTCATTGATTTCTGCTCTGATTTTTGTTATTTCTTCCTGTCTGTTGGGTTTCAGGTTCATTTGTTATTGTTTCTCAAGAGTTTTTAGCTGCAGTGTTAGATCATATTTCTGTTTTTTTTAATGTAGGCACCCAGGGCTATAAACTTCCCTCTTAGGACTGCTTTTTTTTTGGCTTTTTCGAGACAGGGTCAAAAAAAAAGGTGGCACACACCTTTAATCCTAGCACTCGGGAGGCAGAGGCAGGCAGATCTTTGTGAGTTCAAGGCCAGTCTGCAGGACTGCTTTTAAAGTATCCCATAGGTTTTGTTGTGTTGTGTTGTCATTTTCATTTAGTTCCAGGAAAGCTTTTATTTATTTCTTTATTTCTTCCTTGACACATTCATTATTCAGGAGTGTGCTGCTAAGTCTCCATGTGTTCTTGTAGATAGTTGGGCTTATCCTGGTGTTGATATTGAGCTTTATTGCACTGTGTTCTGAAAGAATGCATGAAATTATTTCAATCCTTTTGTATTTGTTTAGTTTTATTTTTTTTTTCAAAAAAAAGATAAATTTTGGAGAATGTTCAGAGGGGTGCTGAGTAGAAAGTATATTCCCTGGTGTTTGGGTGGAATATTTGGTAGATGTCTCTGAGGTCCATTTGGAGTAATGTATTGTTCAGTTCAGATGTCTCTCTGTTTACTCTTTGTCCAGTTGATCCAGTTGATCTATCCAAAGAGCTCAGTGGGGTATTGAAGTCCCTCACTATTAGTGTGCTGGGATTAATCTGTGCCTTAAGGTCTTGCAGGATTGTGTTTATGAAGTTTGGTGCACTGGAGTTTGGTGCATATATATTTATGATTGTGAAATCTTCATGATTAATTCTTCCTTTTTTATTTAATATTTTAATGTGTATGAATGTACTATCTACATGTAGGTTGGTGCACCTGTGTTGTGCAATGCTGTGGAGGTCAGAAGAGGATGTCATATTCCCCTGGAACTGGAGTTACAGACAGTTCTTAGCCACCATGTGGGTGCTGGGATTTGAACCTGGGTCCTCTGCAAGAGCAGTCAGTGCTCTTAACCACTGAGCAATCTCTCCAGCCCAATTCTTCCCTTTATAAAGATGCAATGGCCCTCTTTGTCTTTTCTGATTAATTTTACTCTGAGGTCTATTTTGTCTGATATTAGAATGCCAACTCCTGCTTCCTTTTTGGTATTAATTGCTTGGAATATGTTTTTCCATCCTTTCACTTTAAGTTAGTGCCTGTCCTTGAGGGTGAGATGGGTTTCTTGTAGACAGTATATAGATGGTTTCTGTTTCCTAGTCCATTCTCCCAGTCTATGCCTTTTGTTTGGGGAGTTTAGATCATTAATATTTAAGGTTATTATTGAGAGATGTGTGTTGCTTCCTTTCACCTTAATTTCTGCTTGCATTATCGGTCTAGGTTCATATTTTCACAGTTATACTTTTATTAATTTCTCTCTCTGCCTCTTAGGGATAGGTGCTCCTTTCCTCTGATCTCTGAATTGCTTTGAGTATTTTCTAAAGGGTTGGTTTCCTGGACATGAATTCTTTCATCTCGTTTAAGTCATGAAAGATTTTTCGTTCTCCTTCAACTATAATTGACATTTTTGCTGGGTAAAGTAATCTAGGTTGGCTTCTATAGTCATTTACTCCTGGGAATACATTAGTCCACATTCTTCTGGCTTTCATAGTTTGCGCTGAGAAGTCAGCTGAAATTCTGATGGGTTTTCCTTTATATGTAACTTTCTCTTTTTCTCTTGTGGTTTCAATATCTTTTCTTTGTTTTTGGCATCTAATGTTTTAACTATAATATGGCATGGGGAACTTCTTTTCTGATCTTGTCTACTTAGACTTCTATGGGCTTCTCGTATTTGTATGGGTTTGTCTCTTTTCAGTTTAGGGAAATTTTCTTCTATTATTCTGTTGAAGATCTGATCAATACTGTTATCATGGGATTCTTCTCCTTCCTCTAACCCTATGATGTGAAGGTTTGGTCTTTTCATAGTGTCCCAAATTTCCTGATTGTTCCACTCTTGTGTTTTTAAAAAATTTTCATAATCTTTGTTTGAGTTTTCTAGTTTTTCCTTGCTATCTTCCAGGTATGATATTCTATTTTCTGCTTCATTCAACCTGATTTTGAGGCTTTCTCCTTCTGTTTATTGGATGAGTGTTCAATTTCCTTTTTCATTTCATCCTGTGATTTCTTTAGTAGTTCCACTTCCTTTTGGAGCTTGTCATTCTCTTCTTGTAGCTCCTTTTTTTCACTGGTCTGTTTCCCTTTTCATTACAGCATGGGATCTTTTCAGTGCTTCTATTTCCATCTGGAGTTTGTCATTCTTCCTTCTAGTTCCTTATAGAGTTTGTTATTCTTTCCCTCCAGATCCTTCCTGAGTTCCTTATTCTCTCCTTTTAGTTCTCTGAATTGTTTTTTATATTCTTTGAAAGATCCATGTCCTGAGTTACTTCCCATTAGATCTCGTTGTAAGGATCTTCTATAGGACTAGTAGCATCTGGTGGAGATTTATTATGTGCTTTTTCCATGTTTTTTCTTTGTGTTTTTGGCATGTGGGTTTATTTTATTCTTTGTATTCTGGTGTGAATCTCAAATATTTCTTCTCTGCGTTGAAAGTTTAACTTGCTTGTTTCCTATAGATATGTTCCTTTTCATCTTGGTTTTTGGAAGGCTTGTTGTGTTAGCTTTCCAGTTTTCCCTTTTGGTTATATATTGGGAGGTTCAGCTGGCTCTTCCCTTTCTGATAGGTGCTCAGCTACCTCCTCTCTCTGGCCCTGGTGAGGGTCCAGCTGGCTGGGTGACTCTGCCCTGCCACTCTGCACGCTGAGCCAAGTGTGGCTGACTAGCAGGCAACAGGCTGCACCCAGCAGAGCAATGAGCCTATCTGCTGTTGTGCTCACTTATTCCCCAGGTACCATGCTGCCTCTTCTCTCTGGAACTGGTGGGTGTCTTGCTGGCTGGGTGGGAGACTCCTCCCTGCTGCTGTGCACACTGGACCAGGTGTGGCTGGCTGGCTGGCAGGCAGGCAATAGGCCGTGCCCAGGGGAGCAATGAGTTCACCTGCTGTTGTGTTCACCTATTCCCCAGGTTCCATACTGCTTCCTCTCTCTAGAAGATTTTTAAAAAAGATTTTTATTGAAGTTTTGTGCATTTCATACATAATTTATCAGTCCAATTTAGACTCATTTCCCTTTCTATGCCCTCTACCCCACCTGAGTTCATGCATTCTGCCATACATGTTTTGTATCTTTTTCTGAGACTTTTTAAAGTTTTTCAAAGCAGAAGATTATTGTTTTGGGGAGAACTTTACTGTTTCAGTGGGTTCTTTGTCCCAATTCTTTTGTTGTTGTTGTTTCCTCTAATTTTTATTGATTCATTGATATCTATATCTATCTATCTATCTATCTATCTATCTATCTATCTATCTATCTATCTATCTATCTATCTATATATAAATGTCAGATGTATCAGTGGTGGTTTCCTCCCAGTCTGTGGGTTTTCTCTGAACTTCACTGATTCTTTCTTTTGCTGTACAGAAGCTTTTGAGTTTAATGATGTCCCACTTGTCAATTGTTGACTTTATTTCCTGCACAGCTGCTCTCTGATTTAGAGTCTTCTATGCCTTTATCTTGTAGGTTGAAGTTTAATGAGGTTCCACTTCTTGATTGTTGATCTTATTTCCTAAGAAACTTCTATTTGATTTAGAAAGTTTTGTCTTACACATATATCTTGTAGGTTACTGCCAAAGTTTTCTTCTATAATTTTCAGTTTCAGGTTTCATATTGAGGTCTTTGATCCATTTAGATTTGACATTTGTACAAGGTAAAAGGTAGGGGTTTAGTTTAATTATTCTACAAGTGGTGATCCAGTTTTGCCAGCACCATTTACTGAAGATACTGTCTTTCCTCTATTGAGTCTTCTTGGCACATTTGTCAAACATCAGTTGGCTGAAATTGCATGGACTCAAGTTTGGATGTTCGGTTTTGTTCCATTGATCTATGGGTCTATTTTTGTGCCAGTTCCATGCTGGTGTTTATGACTATAGCCCTGTAATATATTTTTAAGTCTGGTACAGTAATCTCCCCTGTATTATTCTTTTTGCTTAAGGTTGCTTTGACTATTCAGGCTCTTTTGTTTTTCTATTTGAACTTTAGGATTTGTTTCCAATTTTGTGAAGAAAATCATGGGGATTTTGATTGGGATTGCATTGAATCTATATATTATTTTGGGTAGGATGACCATTTTTACTATGTTAATTCTTTCAATTCATGAGCATGTGATCTCCTTCCATCTTCTGGTGTCTTCCTCAATCAGTTTCTTTAGAGATTTAAAATTTGTACTGTAGAGATCTTTAATGTCTTTGGCCAAGTTTGTTCTGAGATATTTTATTTTATTTTTGAGGCTATCCTGAATGGGAGGGTCTCTATGTACTCTTCTAATTGCTTGTTATGGGCATATAGAAAGGCTACTTATTTTTGTAGATTAATTTTGTAACCTACCACTTTACTGAAAGTTAATCATTTCTAGTAGTGTTGTGGTGGAATTTTTCGCATTCCCATGGTATGTTATCATCTCATCTGAAAAAATGGATAGTTTGACCTCCTCTTTTCAAATTAGTATTATTTTAATTTCCTTCTCTTTTTTTACTGCTCTAGCATGAGTTTCAAGCAGTATATTGAAAAGGAGTGAAGATAGTTGGCAGCTTTACTGGGTTCTTGACTTTAAGGGTAATTTCTAATTTTTCTCCATTTAGAATGATGTTGGCTGTGGGTTTGTTGTATATAGCTTTAATTATGTTGAGGAATGTTCCTTCTAGTCCAATTCCCCCTGGGTCTTTAAAGTTAAAATCATGTTGAATTTTATCAAAGGCCTTTTCTGCATCAATTGAGATGACCCTGTGTTTTATCTTCGAATCCATTTATGTGCATAATGACATTTATTGATTTACAGATGTTGAACAATGCCTGCATCTCTGGAGTACATCTGATTGATCATGGTGGATGACATTTTTGATGTGTCCCTGTATGCAGTTTGCAAGTATTTTATTGAGAATTTTTGCATATGTATTCATTAAGGTTGTGGATCTGTAGTTTTCTTTTTTGGTTGTATCTTTACCAGGTGTTGGTATTAGAGTGATCCTGGCTTCATAGAAAGAATTTGGTAGATTTCCCTCTGCTTCTGTACTTTTAAATAACTTGAGTAATAATAGTTGTAGGTCCTCTTTAAATGTCTGGTAAATCCACCTGGGCTGGGGCTTTTATAGTTAGGAGGTTTTATATTACTCTTTCAATTTCTTTACATGTTATGGATCTGTTTAAACTGTTGATCTTTTTTTGCTTAAGCGTTGGTGATTCCTATGATTTCAGATATTCATCCATTTCTCTTAGGTTTTTCAAATTTAAGAGAGTATAGGGTTTTTTTTTTTTTTTTTTTTTTGTCTTTTTGAGACAGGGTCTCCCTGTAGCCCCAGCTGTCCTGGAACTCACTTTGTAGACCAGGCTGGCCTTGAACTCACAAAGATCTGCCTGCCTCTGCCTCCAAGTGCTAGCATTAAAGGCGTGCGCCACCACACCTGGTGAGAGTATAGGTTTTTAAAGCATTCCCATATAATGTTCTGGATCTTTTTGTTATCTGTTGCAATGTTTCCCCTTTCATCTCTAATTTTGTTGGTTTGGAATTGCTCTCCCTTTCTTTTTCTTCTTTTTAAGTAGGCTAAGGCTCTACTTTGTTTACCCTTTCAAAGAACCAACTCTTGGTCTCATTGATTCTTTGCATTGTTTTCTTTGTTACTATATCATTAATTTCTCCTCTGATTTTTGTCATTTCTTCTCATCTTTTGGATTTGGGATTTATTTGTTGTTGTTTCTCAAGTTTTTTGTGTTGCAATGTAGGCACTTAGAGCTATAAATTTCCCTCTTAGGACTGCTTTTAAAGTTTCCAATAAGTTTTGTTATGTTGTATTATCCTTTTTGTTTTATCCCAGGAAACCTTTCATTTCTTACTTAATTTCTTCTGTAACCCATTCATTATTCAGGAGTGTGTTGTTTAATCTCCATGAGTTCCTGTAGTTACTAGGGCTTCTTCTGGTGTTGATATTGAGCTTTAAGCATTGTGATCTGATAGAATGCATGGAATTATTTCAATTTTTTTGTATTTGTTGAAGTTTGTTCTGTGTCTCAGTATGTGGTTGATTTTAGAGAACGTTCTATGGGGTGCTGAATAGAAAGTATATTCTTTGATGTTTGGGTGAAATATTTGATTGATGTTTGTTAGGTCCATTTGGTGTATAGTATTGTTCAGTTCAGACTTCTCTCTGTTCATTCCTTGTCTGGTTGACCTGTCTAATGGACACAATGGTGCATTAAGGACCCCTACTATTAATGTTTGTGAGTAATCTGTGTCTTAAATTGTTGTAGAAATATGTTTATGAAGCTCAGTGTACAAGAGTTTGGTTTGTATATATTCATGATTGTAATATCATCCTGGTTAATTGTTCCTTTGATAAGAATGTAGTGACTCACCTCATCTCTTCTAATTAGTTTTAGTTTGAAATCTATTTTGTCTGATATTAGAATAACAATTCCTGGTTGCTTTTTAGTACCATTTGCTTGGAATATTTTTTCTACCCTTTCACCTTAAGATAGTGCCCATCTTTGAACCTGAGATGGGTTTCTCGTACACAACAAAAAATGGATTTTTGTCTCTTAATCCATTCTATTAGTCTGTGTCTCCTGATTGAGGAGTTTAGAACATTGACATTTAAAGTTATTATTGAAATAAGTATATTGCTTCCTATCAGATTAGTTTCTGTTTCCATTTTTGGTCTAGGTTTTTATTTCCACACTTATACCTTCATTAATTATTTTCTGTTGCTGCTTGGGTATAGTCATTACTTCTTTCTTAATTTTTTTATAGAAGTAGTATGTGGTTTAGTCACCCAAATAGAGATAAGCAGTAGGAGGCTGAATATGAAAGTGTGGGCAAAGTTGATACTAGAGCCCTGAATGATACATCTACAATGGATCCTTACATCTAAAGGATCAGGGGACATTTAGCAAGAGGGTGCAGAAATATTGTAAGTGCAGAGGAGCAGTATACTTGCTCTAGATAGTATCTTCTAGACATGGCAGGGAGGGTGCACCCATGGTTTGCAATAGACTTCCTATCTCCAGACCTATATAATGATAATGACAACACCAGTTGATATGCTAATGTAGGTGGCAGAAGTTTTATAAGATCCCAACTCTAGACAAGAAAGCTACAGATGGTAGTTACTGAGAGATAGAAAATCCATTTTATATTTCTCTTCCTCTACTTCTTTTTGGAGTTTGTATTTCTCTTCCTCTAGTTCTTTTCAGAGTTTTTCATTCTCTCCCTTTAGATCTTTCCAGAGTTTATAAATTTTTTCTTCTAGTTCTTTCGTGAATTTTTCATCTCTCCCTTTAGTTCTCTGATTTATTCTTTATATTCTTTGATTTCTTTGAATATGTCTAAAATTGTTCTTCTGTGTACAGTGTCTTGGTTTTCTTCCAGGGCAATCTCATTGTCAGGAAAGATCCTTCTACAAGGCTTGTTGAGTTCAGTGTGGATTTATTATGATATTTTCCCATATAGTTTTCCGTTGTGTCTTTGGCATGTGGATTTGTGTTTTTTGATTGTTTGGCTTCTGTTGCTAATCTCAAATGTTAATATGGAGGACTGGTTGGTCACTCATTTTGCTTCATTCTGGTTTCTTCCTCAGCTTTTGTTGTGCAGCCAAGAATCACTGACACTGCACTTCCTGGATCATCCTAACCACAGCAAACCACAGCACCAGCAGCTTATCATTTCCACCACAGAAAAAGAACTAGAGAGAGAGAATGACAAACTTCAGAAGGAAATGCAAACATTGAAAAGATCCGAGGCTGAAAGGGAAAAAGTAACTAACCAGTGAAGCAAGGAGCTTCAAGAAGAGAATGAAAAGCTCAAAAAGTAAGTGGAAATACTGAAGAAATCACAGAATGAAATGAAAAAGGAAATAGAACATTCATCCAATCAACAGGAAAGGATGGGAAAAAAGTCTTAGAAGCATAATGGATGAAGTGGAAAAAGAATATCAGACCTACAGGATAACACAGTGCAGCTAGAAACCTCAAGTGAAGATTATGAAAAATTAAAAAAAAACACACAAGAGTGGAACAACCAGGAAATGTTGGGCACTATGAAAAGACCAAACCTCTGCATCATAGGGATAGAGGAAGGAGAAGAATCCGAAGAGAATGGTATTGATCAGATCTTCAACAGGATAATAGAAGAAAATCTCTCCAAAACTGAAAAAAGACAAACCCATACGAATACAAGAAGTGCATAGAACACCAAATAGACAAGTCCAGAAAAGTAATTCCCCATGCCATATCATAGTTAAAACACTAGATTCTCAAAACAAAGACAAACTACTGAAATCCACAAGAGAAAAACAGCAAGTTACATACAAGGGGAAACCCATCAGAATCACTGCTAACCTCTCAGTGTAAACTATGAAAGCCAGAAGAACGTGGACCAAAGTGTACCTAGTGATAAATGACTTTAGATGCCAACCCAGATTACTATACCCACTAAAAATGTCAATCATACTTGAAAGAGAAAGACAAATCTTTCATGACATAAACAAAATGAAAGAACACATGTCAAAAAAGCCAACACTTCAGAAAATACTCAAAGCAATTAAAAGAACAGAGGAAAGGAGCTATCCTCAAGCAACCCAGGAAATTAATGAAAGCATAACAGAGTAAATAAACACCTAGACCAAGAATGCAAATGGAAAATAAGTTGAAAGGAAACAAAACACATCTGTCAATAATATTAAATATTAATGGTCTAAACTCCCCAATCAAAAGACATAAACCGGAAGAATGGATTAGAAAACAGAATCCATCTATATGCTGCCTACAAGAAACCCATGTCACCCTTAAGGACAGACACCACCTTAGAGTGAAAGGATGGAAGAAAATATTCCAAGTAAATGGTACCAAAAAGCAAGCAGGAGTTGCTATTCTAATATCAGACCTCAGAGTAAAATTAATCAGAAAAGACAAAGAGGGCCATTATATTCTTATCAGTGGAACAATTAACCAGGAAGATTTCACAATCTAAAATATTTATGCATCAAACTCTGGTGCACCAAACTTTATAAATACAATCCATCAGGACCTCAAGACACAGATTAATTCCAGCAAACTAATAGTGGGGGAGTTCAATACCCCACTGATTCCCTTGGATATGTCAACTGGACAAAAATAGAGAGACATCAGAACTGAACAATACAATACACCAAATGCACCTCACATATATCTACAGAATATTCCACCCAAACATCAGAACTGGGAGACAAAAGAAATTTCAACAAATACAAAAGGATTAAAATTATTTCATGTATTCTATCAAACCACAGTCCAATAAAGCTCCATATTAACACCTGGATAAGCCCTACTAACTATAAGAACACATGTGGACGAAACAACACAATCCTGAATAATGAGTGGGTCAGGGAAGAAATAAAGAATGGAATAAAAGCATTCTTGTAACTAAACGAAGATGACAATACGACACATCAACACCCATGAGATACATTAAAATCAGTCCTAAGAGGGAAATTTATTGCTCTAAGTGCCCACAGAAAAAGAAAAAAAGAAAAACAGAAAGGGAACAAATAAATGTTCTAACACTTGAGAGAAAGCCACAGATGAACCCTAAGCCCAACAGACAGGAAGAAATAAAAACATCAGAGCAGAAATCAACAAAACAGAAACAAAGAAAAATAAGAAAAAAACAATAAAGCTAAAAGTTGGTTCTTTGAAATGGTAAACAAAATAGACAGACCTCTAGCCCAGTTAACCACAAGAAAGAAAGAGCAGCTCCAAATCAATAGCATTTATCATGAAAGAGGAAACATCACAACAGACAAAGAAAAGATCCAGACAATCATATGAGAATACTTAAAAAAAATATATTCTACTAAATTTGAAAACCTTAGAGAAATGGATGAATATCTGAAATCCTGGGATTTACCAAAGCTTAACCAAGAAGACATTGACAGTTTAACCAGACCTATAATTCTTGAGGAAATTGAAGATATAATAAATAGTCTCCCAACTAAAAACAGCCCAGGCCCAGATGGTTTCACAGCAGACAACCATCACTACTCAAACTCTTCAGAAGGATACTAACAGAGGGAAATATCCCAAATTCCTTCTATGAAGTCAACATCATTCTAATACCAAAACCATGCAAAGACACAAACAAAAAAGAAAACTATAGACCCATATCATTAATGAACACATATGCAAAAATTCTCAACGAAATACTTGCAAATCACATACAGACCCACATGAAAAAGATCATCCATCATGACCAATTCATACCAGAGAAGCAGAGATGGTTCAACATACGTAAATCAATAAATATCATAAAAAAATAAATGGACTGAAAGACAAAATCCACAGGATCATCTCAATTGATGCAGAAAAAGCTTTCCACAAAATCCAGCATCCCTTCATGCTTAAAGTCCTAGAGGGAATTGGACTGGAGGGATCATTCCTCAATGTAATCAAAGCCATATACAAGAAACCCACAGCAAACATCATGCTAAATGGAGAAAAGTTAGAAGCATTCCCCTTAAAGCCAGGAACACAGCAAGGCTGTCCACTATCACCACTCCTCTTCAATTTAGTGCTTGAAATGCTTGCTAGGGCAATAATGCAAGAAAGCAAAATTAAAGGAGCTCTAATTGAAAAAAGACAACTAAAATTATCCCTTTATTTTTGATGATCATGATCCTGTGGATAAAATTGTATTGCAGGATTCTTGGAGAGACATGAGTCTTTAGTCCATATTGTAAGGTTGAAAAGATGTGTCTTCTCAAGTCTTTGAAGGATGGTAAAAGCAGTGGCAGCCACAGGGTAGCTGTACTTGCCAGTGCGGAAGAGGGGGCGTGGTAGAATGTAAGGGTTGCGATTGGGGTGAATGGTGAAACTACAGCAATGTAGTCTGGACACTCATTTGATCAACTTGATTGAACAAACAACCTGTCACCCCCCACTGGATGGTGGGGCTGTAGGTGTTTGGGCACAACAGCCTGCAGATAGGTTTTGCATGAAGGATGCTTGTACTCATGGATTATCACTTATAGCTAAAAATGAAAAAAAAAACTGAGAGAAAGATGCAGGACAGTTATGGCAGAATGCATGATCTGGGATGGGGTGGGGGTGGGGGGGGAGGGAAAGGGAAATAAGCCTGAACTGAATTGGAAAAAATGTATGAAATGCACAAAGCATCAATAAAAACTAATTTAAAAAAAAA